>JAFIRS010001082.1:0-443358 GCA_018342105.1 Gonioctena quinquepunctata
TTGTTCTTCTTTTATTGTAGAATACTTATATATGCTGATGATGAACCTATAGAGGTTCGAAACATGTTCACCTAATCGATGGTATTGATCTAATCGATTGTTAATATTATATTGTGGAGACGACTTCGTGTTTTTCTTCTTCATAAAACTATTATTAAAAGTTCCTTTAATTTGACAGATTTGTTTTTTTTTCTGTCATATATCTGTCGCCAGTTGAAAATCTAAAGTTTGTTAAGCACTACTCGTCTATATATTTTCAAAATCAAATAAAGCAGGTTCATTTGGGGGTGGTATATTTTCTACCCCAACAATATTGTGAAGAATTAATTCGTTCAAGCGTCACTTATGCGTCGAACAATAGTGTTATTCTTTTCATAAGTTTATTTTTCTGGTGAAACAATGACTGAAGAAAAGGGGAAGACGTTATAATTTTATTACGTGAAGTTTTTTCACATAATTTGACGTACTTGTCAAAATAAAGCTTGAACTATGATGTCTAAAAACCATGGTGTATTCACTTATACCTGTAAAATATTGGGACAAACTGGGGGACACCAGCTCACTTGATAAAGCGAGTTATCTAGAGTTTCAGATGGCGCCGACGTCGTTTCTTGTCATAATTCAGTAATCTGCAATTACAGACCACACAGGGTGTTTTTGTGATTTGTGTCTCTGATCCGTTCTGTGATTGTGCTTTTGTCGCCTTTAAGGTTATGTCAATTCGTTGAGAAATATTTTGAGGTTGATCGATCGATGTAACATATTTTAGAACAAACTATTCCATGTACTTTTGTCAGTGTTATATAGAATTTTCGAGAGGTGTTCCTAAATAATTCTAATTATGAACCGTACCAATTTATTTTGTATGGTTAATTTTCTATTGATACGGCTCCACCGAGTTGGTACTTATGTATTTCTGTCCCTGTTTGCTCTCATGGTAAAAATGATTTTATGAAGTGCTGTAAATTACATACAATTACTTAATTTTAGCTATGAAACCAAAGCTTTCTGGAAAATCTATAATCTAGACTGAAGGAAGTGTTTTGCGACATATCTAAAGCTTTTGTCTGTTACATAAGCTTCATCTCTACAGCTTCAGAGGACGAAGCTTCAATTAGCTCGAATCCTAATGAAAGTGAAAGAACCTCTCAGCTTTCTGACAAATTAAGAGGTGTACACTATTTTGGCAGACAACACGACTATCTTATCGCAAGAACTCAAATTACCTTCATATAGCGGAGTAAAACATTATTTTGGAATACTGGAGGACTCCATGGATTTTCCTAAAACCTTCTGATATTACTTAGAAATTGCTTGCAGAAAAAAGTTATAAACTTATATTCGTGCGCTGCTTGTTTATTAATTGTTTAAACAACGAAAAACAATTTTGTTAGGCAAATTTTACCCAAATTGATGCTATAGGGGTTTTTGAGGTCGCTGAACCAGAATATGACATTGAAAAAACGATGGCGTGGCCAGTCGTAAAGGTAGATTTCATACGTAGAGCGTCAGGTGAGCACTAAACTAACCGATCAAGTGTTCTCTGATGTTCAATCTCTCTCTAACATTCAAATATGATATTTTCGATCCAATATAAAGTACATCAAAAGATTAACTTATATTTCTATTCTAAACAAAAATTTTAAGCAGGAACTCATTTATAAAAATGAACAATTCGTCAATTTACTAAAAACCTAATATTTTCGTATTTGATACACAATTTACACTTATATTAAAAAAAAAAATTATACGCTGCGTATACCTTGTTTGAGGTCGTAATATAAATATAGGTTGGATAGGTAAACTAATTTTTTTTCTATAAATTTTCACGGATTTTGGAGCAACATTTGTCGAAATTTTATTATTAATTCAATGTTTTCACTAAAACCAATCAAACCTTGAAGTACAGATTACAAGCTTTAGAAAGTACTATTGAAAAATCTTGATATTAATTTTGAACTAGAGTTTTTGGTTTTTGAAGAATGTCCTAAAAATTCATTCATTCATTTTTTGAAATTATTCAATATTTTGACGACTGTATTTTTTTAAATAAAATTGTATGATTCTTTTTCATTTGCACACCTTTTCAAGTGTCATTTTGGGACTAAACTGTACAAATTTCAGATGTTTATCTTGAAAATTTAAAGAATGGCAGATCTTTAATTGATTTTATAGAAAATTCTACTTTGACGTAACTTCATATATGTACTATTCCGGAGACCATTCCTATTATTTTTTTTTTACATTTGAAAACAAAACATCTCTTTAGCTACTTTTTCCTTCTTTCATTTAAATTTTTGTTAGCCTAATTTTATCGATTAGATCAAAAGTTTTAACAAATTAAGTGAAGCGCGCTCGTGGCTACGTGATCCTCAAGAGATGCAATCAAGTGTCGCTACATCACCTTTTCGTAGGTTAGAAAAAAAAATCTGCAGCTTACAGTTTTCATTTAAAAAAAATATTTATACACCTTTTTTATATAAAATCTTCCATTCTTTCGAATGGCAGTATCGGTTTTTTTTATTTATTTATTTTTTGAGATATTCAATAAACAATGTAATTTTGCAACTTATTTGTTAAATAATAAATTAAGCACACACTTTACGGTTGGTTACTTTTTGTATGTTGTTCCTTACATCATCACTAATGTACAGTAAAAAGTTCCCACAGTGCCCTAACTTTCTGAAGCTAAAATCTAATATCACTCCACTACTAGTAAAATGTCTCGTATATGTATAAATTAATTTGAATCTTCTCTGACTAAAAGTATTGGAAAATTCTAAATATAGTGGATATTTTCTTCCAAAGAGCCATGGGACCCTCTGTGACGGTTCGGAATTCACTAGCCAAAATAAAGATATCTTCATAGAATGAAAAGCCCACGCTTACTTGTGAAATTCATGTGTTTATTAAAAAGTGATAATTATCCTAATCATAGTCATTAGCCTTATCGATCTTGGAGGTAGGCCTTGTTCTTCCTTGGTTTAGATCGCCCTCCTTCTCCGATCTCATGCGGGTGTTACTGAAAAATAAAAGAGAAGCATTTAGATAATTGTTTTCTCCCCTCACCTTTGTTAGTAGGGCTCACCTTTTCCTGAGAAGTCATTCTAAGATAACTGGAAGCAGCTAGACTGTCGCACACCAGGATTAATCGATTTCTCAACTTCATCAACAGATTTTATGATATATACAATGAACTCTCTGATTTTGTTCATATCAGAAGGTTGTTAGAGAGGTAATAGTCCGGCAGAGATGGGCAGTGAATGGCTTCGTAATAGTTTGTATCGGAAAGTTTAATGGAACAATGTCATCGGGGACATTTTTCAATTTCATTTTCAAAATTTGTCCTTAGGGTTTCCATGATCCCAAAAAGGCCATTTGAGAAGAAATCACTTTGAAAAAATCACCAGGTAGACTTCTTATTTTTGACAGACAGATGTAAACATTGTAGTGAGTTTCGAGGATTTCATCTCATTTTCGCCCAACTGTTCTGAGCGGGATCTTGTTCGTAGAACTATAATCTTTGTAAACGATCAATTCACAATGTTTTGCATGGAGTCATGTTGGCAGAAAAAGAAAATTTCATAGGTTTGAAGTTTGATATTTTGCGTGTCACAAACAACTAACATTCCTTAACCGCGCCATCTACTAATGAAGTTCTAAGCAGAATTTAACGTTTTTCATTTGTTGTCCCCCAAAAATTCTAAACAAAATCTAATCAGTGAATACAGTTTTTCTCGTCTAATTGCTAGGCAACAATTTCTCATTAAACAACCCAAATTTTCCCGATAAAATACAAACCTCTCGTGCAATTATAAGTAAAAAATATATTTTAATATTTCTCGTTTTTTTCTGGCGCTGTTTTCTGGACAACAAAAGTAAATTGGATTTTTATAGTTATCGAGCCAAAACTAAAAAAAAAGAGAATAATTTTTGTCTCATACTCACTATTTCACCGGTCATATACCTGTCATGATTGGAAATTGTGAAAAGGTTTGAACAACAACAAGTCTTGATTTTGGTTGGTTAGGTAGAAGATGTAAAAATCTCATACCTAGAACAAATGACAATAATTTATGGTTTCTAACTCCTCGTCCATCCTCCAGCAACGTCAACAACGTGTCAACCCGCAGAAATGTTGAGAGACAACAAGACAATGAAGACAACCAACTCTGCCAGTCATCATCAGCGCAGTGGGTGGCATGGCATCGTTAAGAACGCATATACATACTTTTGGGTGGTGAGAGAAAAGAGGCAGATACAATGAAAACTGTGAATGGAGACGAGCCTTCGAAATAGGTGGCGCTATTAGATGTCATTACCGAGGAATTCTCGTCCTTTCCTAGGGGATCCGATCCCCGAATCAACGTGTGCCATTGGACAGTTGAAAGCAGTGGCGTTTCGGGGGATCAGTTTTTAGCTGAAATGATTTATTTTCGCTTTTGTTGGACTGAATATCCTCAGTCAGCACCAGATTTCCTTGAATAATAATTAAAAAAAACCTGATCCCGCTGATCATCTTTATTGCAATATATAATAATAATAATATGTATTCTCCTCGAAGGATGTCAACGTATTCTTTGGACAAGCCATGGTTTCCAGCGTTCCGAGGGTATGAGATTCAAACTTGGCAGGGGTGTTGGAATCAAGATTTGGAAAAAAAAACAATATTTCATACTTTTCCATCACTTCCGGTTTCAGCGGAAACGACCCCAACTTGAGAATTTCAAATGGAACACTCTTTAAATTTGTACTTTTTTGGATTATACGAACGATTCTGAGTTCGAGCACATAGAACTCAATTCGAGTTGCAATTGTTGAAACGGCGAGATACATTGCAAATATCTGGACAAATGCACATTTATAGCAGTTCCAACGGATCTCGAACATACTTATTGTGGCTGGATAGATCAATCAACAAGCCATGTACGAATTTAAATGGTTTGATAGCCCACAATTACCCTCAACAGTTAAATATGTTATACTAATATAAATAACGATGAATCTGAATATTATCATTATAATTTGAACAATTTTCTTACAACTTCACCGACCTAGACTTCTGGCCATAATTTTACGCATTTGTTACAGTTAAAAACTATAATCACACAAAATTTCGGAGCTGCACTCAAATTTGTTATTTTGATTAAAACTTAACACGTTCGACCAAATTCATCAAAATATATTCATTATCTATTAAGTATGGTACATCTCGTAATTTATTATTTACAATGCATTTCATTCTGTTTTTCAAGGATAAAATGGGGAAAACCCCCGTACGTCCCCATGAAGAGGCAGTAGGAGGTCGCCTCGCGATGTTTTGCGATACCCTATGTAGTAAAAATAAATTAGTTAAATAAGGCTATATATTCCTTCCTACGATTCGGTGATAAGAATGATCTGTAGTTTGATCATAATAGAACAATTGAAATTTGCGCATTATACTTTCGTTCGACAAGTTTGGGCTATTTGCAGGGAAAAGTACGTCAAAAAAATAGGTTAAAATAAATTTTCAGCAGCCTTCGGCCGCTGCGGAGCAAGTCATGCACTGTGAAAATGCTGTTTTGTGTCTTGAAGGGTTGTGAGGGTGAATGTTCTAAGGTAATATATTTTGGTGACTTGTAGAAGTTGTGTGGTTGATTTGAGTGTAATAGAAAATGAATAAAAATAAAAAAATTATGTGATCCAGCTCGGGATCGAACCCAGGTCCTTGCACTTTAAAAGCGAGCGTACATCAAAATGGGCTTCCAGGCCTTGTTGAATTATTAAAATGTTTGGAGTTATCTGAGTGCCCGGCGACGCTCTGGAAGATTCTTGGATCGCCCGCCCTCGCTTTCAACCCCGGGACTAACTTCTGCGTGCTGGCCACGTATTAAACATTGACACAGCGACGAGCGACCTAGCGAGGCGACCGGCGACGTAACACCCCACCAGTTTCCAGTTCCCCAACCCTTTAATATTCTAGTGCCTTGTGCTTGCACCACAGGCTGTGGTCTCTGCTACATGCTACATACTACTACGTGCATGTATACATCATCGTGTCTCGTGTCGTGTACTTTTTTATGCATTTAGAATTCATAGAATTTAACCATGAAAAGATAAGAACTTTTCGGAGATGTAAAACGCCACCTTCGAAAGCAGAAAAAACTACAGTGCGCAGCATCTGGTATAGTTAAATTAGGTAATTTGTGGAAAAGGAGCGTTAACAAATTTGGATCAAGAAGGCTAATTTTCTCCGTCATGGCTTCTGCTGATATTGCTGTTGATGTTTGTAAATTTAAAAGTTCTGATGATTTTATCAGGCGCAGACACGAAAGCCGGGAGCCAAAGTAGAATTGGTTTCTGCTTCTGTAGCCTCTTGTGTTAAAGCAAAGCAATATTTACCATTTTTTGGTACTTCTTAATACATTTTTTGGTCACTTCTTATAGTGTTTTAATTTTAATAGGTAGTCAAGATTATGATAACATTTGGTGTGTTGTGTAGATGTGGTTTGTATGGTACTAGTTGATTTCGTTTTAATTGCGTTGAAAAATGTCACTTCAAGGGGATTAAATCCGAGGTTTATACTACAGGTTGTCTGTCTATCTGTTAAATTATTTTTTATAAAAATGTCACTTCAAGGGGATTAAATCCGAGGTTTATACTACAGGTTGTCTGTCTATCTGTTAAATTATTTTTTATAGATAATGAAAACTTGATGTGCAACGAGGGTAAAGAAAGTGAATAGGATCTCTACGAAAATAGCGAGACAATTAAGATATTGTTTGTTAAACCGAAGGCTAGTGAAATATTGGATGTTTTCTCTAGACATCCATTTCAACCTAAGAAAATGGACACCGGCGATCCTTTACCCTTTGATTATTGCAAAGCATTTTGTCGTAATGGTGACCCAGAATCAAATGAAAATAGAAAATGGTTGAGTTTAAAAAAAATAAGAGTTTATATTGTACTGTTTGCCTTGTATTTGGTAGTTATTTTAATTAACATTTGTCAACGGATTTAAAGAATCGAAACACGTATACCAGCGAATAGCGGAGCACCAAAATTCTCGAAGTCATTATAATGCTGTAAAGAGTTACATGAAGATGAAATCAGGTTTAACGATTGAAAACTTTATTGATCGAAATGTTCAAGCGAAACATCGACAGGAATTGATTTGTTTGAAAATAAGAACAGGATGTTCATGAAATCAGATGCGGAATCATCTCGACTGAAAGATAAACTTTAGTCACTATTTTCCATCGTTCAAGATAACCTCTTGTATGAATATGTTGAAAAGGGAAACATTCTCAATTGTATATTCAATTGAGAATGTTTCCCTTATCGACAGGAAGTTATGGACCGAAGAGCGGCACTGGTCAGAATAATTGAAATATTTAAAATGATGGGAAAGCAAATGTTACCTTTTAGTGGTCATAGAAACGAATCGGCTCATAGTTTAGAAAATGTCACTGAAAATCATGGGAACTTCTTGGAAATTGTTGTTTAGGTAGCCAAATATGATGCCATCTTGGATAAGCATGTCAAGGAAGCTGTCAGAGCAAACTTAAAAAAGTGCTGATAAAAGTAAAGGTTGGGCGAGTTTAATAACTTTTTCAAGCAATAAAACTGTCAAATTACCTCCGAAATGCTTAACATTGTGTCAGAAGAAGTTCGCCAAGCAAAAATATACAGTGCATTCCATTTAAAACGAGCCACCCGGAATAACTTTTGGTACAATATTTTCAGGAAAAATAAAAAAACACGTCAACAATATATACAAGGGGACACATTTTGACATTTCACATTTGATGTTACTTCCACTATCGCACCCCCAGAGCATGTCACCATTTTTTTTAAATGGATCACCCTATATTGTTTCGTATTATCAGATGCTCCATGATGAGCAGATTTCAACAAAGTATAAAACATATGGTCTGACGCATATGGTTCGGGAGCTACAAATTATTTGAGTTGAAAACGAGCCACCCTGAATGAACTTCTGTACAATCTGTACATAGGTGTTTTTTTTAAGTATACTTCAAAAAAGTCTTATTATGCCTAGTTAAGTTTGAATTCGATATTCTCTTCATTTTGTATTTGTCTCATTCTACAATAACGATTACCTACCAGGTGAAGTTACAATTGGTGTTTCTGTTTTTGTGAATTCTTGAGAAGCAATGGTTTATACGCTTCGAGAACGGATTGAAAGAGTGAGTTTGTACTACCAGAATGGAAATAGTGATAGAGCTGCTGCCCGTATGTTCAATGATAATCATCCAGGAAGAAATGTACGACACAAATACGTTTCGGAATTATTGAACAAATTTATGGAAACTGGATCTGGATTCAGGAGTTGTCAACGATGAAGCTATTTCTATTGCAGTGTTAGGGCACGTTGGACTAATGGAAAATACGCAATCTCTCACTAAGTTATCTCGAGAATCAGGAATCAGTCGTACAAATGTTTTCAGGATCCTTCATAAGTACAAATTTCATCCATATAAGATTAGACTAGTTCATGAATTGAACGAAGATGATTTCGAAAGACGTATCGAGTTTTGTGAAAGTCTCACTGAACGGATCAAATTGCATCAGAATTTCTTGAATAAAATTTGTTTTTCGGATGAAAGTATGTTTAGTTTGAATGGAGAGGTGAATCGACAAAATTGTCGATATTGGAGTGATACAAATCCTCATTTATACCGTCAAGTTCATACCCAACGACCTCAAAAACTGAATGTTTGGGCAGGAATTTTAGGTGACCACATCATAGGACCTTTTTTTATCGATGGTAATTTGACTGGTGAGAAATATTTGGATATGTTGGAGAATCGAATAATACCGTGCATATCAATAGGGCAATTGAGAATATGAATTTATTCGAACAAGAAATAGTTTTTCAGCAGGAGGTGCACCTCCTCATTATGCAGCTCCAGTGCGACAATTTTTGGATGATCATTTTCCTGGTCGCTGGATTGGCAGAAGAGGTCCTACTGAATGGCCACCAAGGTCTCCGGATCTCACTCCTGTAGATTTCTTTCTATGGGGTCATTTGAAGTCTAAAGTGTATGAGATAAAATCAACAACATTAGAAGATTTGAGAGAGAAGATCATTAGGCATTGCAGAGAAATACCTCCCGAGATTCTCAACCATGTGAGGGCGGCAATGGAAGCTCGTTTGTACCATTGTATGGAAGTTGGTGGAAACGTTTTTGAACATTTACTATAGAATTTTTTTTTCTTCTCATTGTCAAGTCATCAGATTTTGATTCAAGAATTTAATAAAAAATCTCTTTTTCTGATTTATTGCTTCATTTGTCTCTAGAACGAATATTTCAAAATGTGGCCTCCTGTATAAATTGTTGACCTGTTTTTTTATTTTTACTGCAAATCATTGTTTCAAAAGTTATTCAGGGTGGCTCGTTTTCAACCAAATAATTTGTAGCTCCCGAACCATATGCGTCAGACTATATGTTTTATACTTTGTTGAAATCTGCTCATCATGGAGCATCTGATAATGCGAAACAATATAGGGTGATCCATTTAAAAAAAATGGTGACATGCTCTGGGGGTGCGATAGTGGAAGTAACATCAAATGTGAATATGTCAAAATGTGTCCCCCTGTATACTATTGTTGATGTGTTTTTTTATTTTTCCTGAAAATCATTGTACCAAAAGTTATTCAGGGTGGCTAGTTTTAAATGGAATGCACTGTATAATGGATACCACATTGGATATTTCTTCTCATGACCAATGTGCAAATTTTTAGAGATATGTCAAGTCCAACAAAGTTTTGAAAGGGCCATTGCTTTAAAACACTCAACTTCTACTACTGGGAAAAACCTCTATGATGTGTTAAAACTTTGCAAGTCTCTTTTCTTATGGCGTGCGAATCTGATATTACTTCCGAAGTTATTATTGACAAATTGTGCCAGAACAGTAAAGCGTTTAAAAGTCTTTTACAGTAGTTGTAATGGTTCCCTTATTTTCGATTTTTAGAATTTGTGTTTTGTATTTGCTTCTAGATATTTGTTTATTTGTTAAAATATAATTTTGTTTTGTTATTGTGGGTATTTTTGTTAAATATTCATTTCTTACGTTATCACGTTAGTTTAAATATAAAAAAAACTCAATTTTCTTTATTTTTTAATAATAACCAATGTTGATTATTGTGTATCAGTATCTAAAAAGCTTCAATAAAACTCTTACAATTAATCGAATAATTAATCTTATTATTTCCCGGTCCCTAAAATCGCCCCAGCACGCGCCTGCCTGCAGTGCTACACTTGTCAGCTAGTGAGGAAGGTTTCTAAGTAAAAATTTCCCATGTACCTTACATTTTTAATTTTCGTAGCCAGCTCTCCGTCAACTCTCTTATATCTGGCGCTCGGCTGTCTCAGTCTATTATGTGTCAGAATATTAGCATACTTCAACGTAGCTTTGCTAAAATAACGTAGGTTTGTCTGCTCTGGATGTTGGACTCTATACCTCAATCAATCAATCAATCAAATATACTTTATTGTCCGAAGATAGATACATCTCATTGACAAAGTCTGGAATCCTAAATTTAAAAGGTAAAAGGTACAAAGGTAAAAAGGCAAAAAGTTAATAGTGCCAATATACACACAAACGTTAACAACAGTTTTTTGACAATACACAAGATAGTAAATAAATAATACAAATAAAAGATTAGGGTCGACATTAACTAATGATTTAAAAATAAAATGGAAAATCTAAAAGGTTGCATCTTACTTGATCACATTAATTACAGTCTAAGTTAAATTGATCTTCGTAAAATTCCTCTGTAGTATAATAGGCCCTCACAACCAAGAACTCTTTCATTCTTTTCGGAATCTAAATACACTTTGTATTTCTTTTAAATTGCTGGGTAGGTGATTAAATAATTTTTTGCTCTTGTAAATAAGGGAATTTTGAGTAAGAGCTGACGTAGGGACGGGTAGAGCAATATGGTGTCTTAAACGTGTATTATATACCGAAGAGTTGTTTATTTCATTTCTGTATTTCTTGTGAATTAGACATACTGTCTCTAAAAGTGAAAGACCTGCCAGTGTTAAAATCCTTTGCTCTAAAACAATGGTCTACATGAATCGCGGCATTTGGCTTTACAAAACATCTAATGGCTCTTTTTGGGGGGTAAAGACGCTTTCAAACAGTTGATGCGAACATATACCCCAAAAGCATATGCCATGCGTAGATGTGACTCTACTAATGAAAAATAAACCTCCTAGCATTAGCAATATCCCGTTCGTGAAACACTACGTACGGCAAAGCAACCCGATGCTAATCTTTTGCACAACTTGTTAATATGGCTTTCAAATCTTAACTTTCATCAATAAGTAATCCCAAAACTTATTTTCCGCGGCATTGCTAATTATTCCATCATCTAATGAAACCTCCCTGATGTTACATCTGAATGATACGATGTTCGTTTTGTTGACATTGAATGATAGGAGATTTGCATCGCACCACTCTTTCACCCTTATTACATCCACACTGATGTGATCGAATAGATCGGTAATTGATTTATCATGCCATAGGATAGTGGTGTCATCCGCAAACATTGTTAATTTACCCTGGATGTCCAACTGATTCAGATCGTTGACATACAACAAGAATAACAGAGGTCCCAGAACCGACCTGTGGGACACCAGAGTTGACAGCACATTCATTGGATTCAATTCCATTAAGTGAGACATTTTGGCGACGTTCAGTTAAGTAAGATCTAAACCAAGACAATGCATTGCCTCTGAATCCATATATTTCAAGTTTTTCAGCAGTATTCTGTGATTTACGCAGTCAAACGCCTTAGATAAGTCACAAAAAACTGCCGCAGCTGCCTCTCTATCATTCAGATTAAGGTAAAGATTTTCTAGAAAGGAAAAAATTGCATCATTTGTGCTTTTTGAGGATTGGAAGCCAAACTGATTGGAACTTAGTATGTTAAACTTGATCAGGAAGGATGATACCCTTATTTTCACCAGTTTTTCTATTATTTTTGATAGGATTGGTAACAGGGATATCGGTCTAAAATTGGCAGGGACATCATGATCTCCTCCTTTATATAATGGAATTACTGTGGCAATTTTTAAACAGGCAGGAAATGATCCTTGGGAGAATGAAATATTAATTGCCTCTGCCAAAATTTGTATTGCACCATCCGGCAATTTATCAATTATTCTGAGAGAAAGATCATCCCACCCAGAAGAAACTTTGTTTTTATTTCTCTGAAAATTAATTTTATTTCCTGAATGTCCGTGGGTTCAAAAAAGAAAGAATCTTGAACAGATATTTTTTTTAAGTATATCATTGGATCAGTTTTCACAGTAATATTCTCAGATAGTTTTGCTGCCACTGAACAATAGAAGGAGTTCAGTTCGTCAGAGCTCAAGTTTGTTTTTGGTGGGTTTGCTTTAGGTTTTCCTCTTAGTTCATTGATAATGGCCCATGTTTCCCTTTGATTATCTGCAGATTGAGCTATTCTGCTTGAATAGTATGTGTTTTTTGCTTTTTTAATAACTGTCCTGTAAATGTTTCTGTATCTGTTAAAGTAATTAGTGAAATATACGTTGTCATTGGTGACATGTTTTCTAATTTGATGAAGCGCACGCATGTTTTATATATCTTTTTTCCAAACTCCTCCGCCACAGTAAAAGGTATTTTATTCCTGATAATACTATTCGTTATATTATATTAAATTGACGTGCCACATAAGAAATTATGTCCGAAAAAGGATATAATCATCTGAACACACGTTATATAGAAAAATAAAATAAACAAAAATATCTTCCACGTATTACTTACCACTCTACGATAATATCCGACTTGTATTAGCATAGATATCCTACCGCTCATGATTCTTTTTAAATTTCCCGCAAGTAGAACAGCAGTTCGGCTGGTTTCATGCACCTTCGGAATCGCATGAGCAAGAGCTGGATGCTTGTCACACAGACATGAATATAATAGAAAAAGACAGAGAGAGAGAGAGAGAGAGCATAAAGCTTATTTCTTACTTGGCGATTTCTATCAGTTAACACCTACCGCGAGCAGTGTAAAGGAACTTCGTTCCAAATAATTCAGTGCTTTCTTCTCCTCCTCCGTAAAAATGTGTAAATCAAGTATGTGAAATATAAAAGATATAGAGCATTACTATTCGGATCAATTTACGGAATAGTATACGGAAATTTGTTCCGCATGAGAAAAAAAAACAACCAATTTTTAACTAAATTTTGGCGATTTGTTCTGGTAGACGAATCAACGTTAAGACGCACCGAAAATACAATTTATATGTATTATCAGCTGGCAGTCGAATATGTTCGGTAATGATGTTACCGCTTGGCCCCATTGGATACGCCACTGTTGAATCACCACTCTTTTTCTCTAGCCTGGTACTACTGTCACTGTTCTTTTGTTTAATGACGCGTAGGAATCTTGAAGAGGATGACTTCGTGATTTCCGACAATGAAAATGTTATCGAGTTGATTTAACGTCATTTAATATGTGTTCGATTGAACAATCGCGCTTGTCATTCAAGAGATGTAATTAAATTTAACTGTTTGTTAAAATGTCAAAGAATATAATATGTCTGATGGTGTTTGGGGGAGTGGGTCCATTTTAATAATTGAGAGATAAAATATATTTGGTAGTCATTTGTAGTTGTGCGGATTTTGAAGGATTCATTGAAAAACACTCGGTGCGTTAGAAGCTATAGGTACCTACTTCTTTGGCGTAAATGAATAAGTCTCATAAGATTCCATGACTTTTCTCGATAGATACAAAAACGATTTTCAAGGTCATGAACTTCCTATTACTAACCGCAAATCAGTCAAATCATGAAGTGATTATTTATCAAAATTATAATATAAATAATCAATGAGATCCACAACAATATTATTTAGCACCATTTGAAATAAAATGTAAAGAGATTTTACTCGACTGTTTCTTCAATTACAATCATATACATTATATACTAATAGCAGTGAATATTGATGATTCACCACTTTTTAACTCACTTAAAAACCTGAAATATTAGTTATTTATGTATCAAGGGCGTAAAATAGGCTTTTAGGGACCGCAGCGTGTAAGTAATTAACACGCCTAGGTCCATAAAAGCAAATTACGCCCGAAATACATACAAAATTTTATGCACGACCGGTATATTTGATGTCATGTAAATAGATACCTCTTTATATCTAGAACATGATAAAAATACATCAAGGCTGCCGTGAGGATATATATTCATATCATATCGAAAACAAAATCAGTCAATTTTTCGAAATAAGATTATATAGGCTAGTAGTAAGATGTCTAAAAACCCTGGTGGATGAACTGATTCGATATTGTTTAGATTTTTGAGGGGACACCACCTGTTACTCCAACAGAGCTTCTCTCTCTGTGGTAGATGGCGCCGTCCAAAAATGTTTGTCTATATTCTCGCTTAATGTCAGAACTTAATTTCTGACATCTGCAGCATCTTATATGAAATTATTTTCAGTGTTTTGTCGGTATCTATGCGTTTTCTATCTCTTTGATATGAAATCTTGCTTAGCTTATTCCTGAGCTTGTTCTTTAAAAAAACCACTCGTTCATCAGTTCATTAGTGCGCGAGGAATTGTTCATTTTCAGGTAGTGTTGTGTGTACAGTATAAAGCCACAGATTCGAATTTTCGCCTGAATTCAGTACCAAAAGCAAGTACAAATCTTGACGAATTGACTAATAATGATATTTCTATAGTTCATTATATTATATGCATTGAATTTTATATTTTCTGCAATTTAATGACAATTTCATTTCCAATTCTCCGTCTGTAAAAATGCAGTTAACCTCAAATTCAAATCGTACAAAATACGAAAAACAACACGACAGTGCTTTCTTTGTGCAATGTTCGGGGGCTTCTAATTCTAGCTTTGCTATTGGTGAAGTTTGACAGATGTCTCTTTTAAACCAATAGCAAAGCTAGAATTAGATCCCGCGCACAGTTAGTCTCAAAAAGAAATCTGAGTAAATAAATATACCCTCAGAGTAATAATAAATATAGAGGCGCCCTCGCTATTCAAAAACAAAGGATTTGTAGACAACCATAATATCTATCTCACTCACTATAGAGTATGGGCAAAGGGGATCGAGGGGATTGTTTACCAAATCCTCTGGGCAGGGGCGTGCGGAAACTAAATAAAAAGGAGTCATGGAGTTAGGAAAATATGATTTATTTATTATGCCATTGATTGTATTGAAGAACATTTTTTTTCGGATATAAACAAATGAAATAACTTCATACATACTTGAGGAACCAATCTAACTAAATATATATTATATAAAGTTGAAATAACAAATGTAATTTTATTGGTGAAATACCAAGAGTGTGTCTACAAATAGAAAACTTTTTCAAAAGTATTATTACAGTATTCCATAACATAAATAGGGTGTAAATTACTGTAAATAATGAAAAGTTGTATTATACATTATTTTGAAGTAACAATTTCAGCTTCACTATGAAGTAATGCCTTTATTAATTTTCTCAGTCCAAATTGATTTCTGTCGATAGAAGTCAACAGAGACTAATCTAAACATCAATTGGGCAATTATGAGAATCAGTGTTTCTCTCTTTTTGTCTGCGGAAAAGCACTCATTTACCTACATCTGCCCCCTCTGTTTTTCAAATGCTTATTACACCCATATGAATGATTTTCCTGAAGAACAAGCTAGTAAGCGGTACAGAACTCATAATGTAGAAAATGCATTTTTTTTTGGAAAAGTTATAAAGCGGCGAGCTGTCATCTTTCTCGGCTTTATACTTATTTTGGTCTTATTGAAAGCTGATGTATTCTGATTTTGATATCATATGGGCTCAAGTATTTTTCAGGCCCCTTGCTATGTTATTTTCAGTTGTTATATAACAAGAGAATGAGAGTAAATTGAAAATAATTCGACAGATTTTCGAAAACTTGTTGTTGGGCAATAGACATGAGAGCCCAACGGGCTCAAGTGGCTACCGCCAAATGGCAACAAGTTTGAGGAAGAAATCTGGAGAGTTATTTTCTACTTTATCGAACTCTCGTGTGGTATTCTATAGATTATTTTTTGATGTTACGATCATAAACACATTTCCTCGGCCAATGATACAATGTACTTAACCGGTTTTGATTCATTCATCAAATTAAAAATATACGTTGTTAGACAATAAAAACAAAATACCTCAAATTATTCCCGCGGCAATTTTCTAGGTATAATAATGCGTTAATTGGCAAAACGTACATGAATGATTTGAATGTTTCCATTGGTTTCTAGAAATGTCAAAAAATAATCAGGAGACTTAGCAAATGTAACTTGCATTTGAATGAATTGAAGTTTGTCTATTGCTTGACCATCTTAAGCAAAATTATTTCATTTCAATAACTACAATGAATACCTATATATATATATATATATATATATATATATATATATATATATATATATATATATATAAATATATATATATATATAAATATATATATATATATCAATTCTTCATTTAATACAAGACTTATATAAAACATGGATATATTACATAAATAAATGACGTTATATAAGTAAAAAATATATACATAGAAAATACATTAGTCATAAACAGAGAGTAACTAACACAATACATCGGCAAATAAAAACAAATGTAACAGAAAGAGAATCCTTGAGGTTTGCATTTATACAACCAAAGTATTACATATTATGCATATATCTTCATCACAGAGGTTATCAAAAAAAAGCTATTCAGTTTGAATTCATCAATAGCAAGGAATTGATAGTATAAAAAGTAAAAGTAATTTTCAATATGATGATTTAATATATATATATACTTCGGTTGTGTATATATATATATATATATATATATATATATATATTATATATATATATATATATATATATATATATATATACAGAGAGAGAATACCGCACAGATTATAGGTGTCGCTATCTATAATCTGATGCTTTTCATATATATATATATATATATATATATATATATATATATATATATATATATATATATATATATATATATATATGAGGGGTATCATTTGGGATAATTAACCTGGCCTTGGTCCAAAAAAATTGATATCTTAATATTTTCAGATATTTCACAAATACTTAATGTAGGTGGCCAGGTTATTGTTGTATATATAGGCTTAACGAAGGGGTTCGAAAAGATAAACCGTGATTTAATCGTTATGTTTGAACCTCTGTTAACAAGGAGAAACTTTTATA
Organism: Gonioctena quinquepunctata; assembly: GCA_018342105.1. Classification (NCBI taxonomy): domain Eukaryota; kingdom Metazoa; phylum Arthropoda; class Insecta; order Coleoptera; family Chrysomelidae; genus Gonioctena; species Gonioctena quinquepunctata. Next base: position 17,247 of record JAFIRS010001082.1, read on the forward strand.
TACCAATAAGACTCTGACTCAGAAACATCTTATATGAATGTGCAATATCTTGATTTGTGATACGACCATCAAAGGAAAAAACAAATGTCAGGGTTTACAAAAGTAATTTGTTATACTTTGATTTTAGGTACATTATTTAGTTCCCATACTAAAATTATATTAAGAACCATTAAAATGTTATTTACATACAATGATATGAAATATACATACAATGATTATAAAAAATTGTCTTATTGCTTGCTACCAATGGTTGACACATTGTCCCAGGTATCTTATGACTGAATTTTAATTTCTTCAATTGCTTGGCAGTAATACTGTTAATATTGTATTGATCTATTTTTTATGTATTTGCAGAAAATTTTTTGAGGAAAATACTATTGATTTTTGAATAATATGGATTTTGTTAATAAAGAGCGTACCCTCGCTTCTCGGGAGTTTTCCAAAATCGATGTCTCGTGGTGACATCTAATTTGGAAGTATTTATCCAAAATCAATTTAATTAATTGATACCCATGATTGCTAAGTGGCTCTTCATCAAAAAAGTGTTCGTTAAAATAATCATAGATATTAGAAGGAAGATTTTTCAAAGTTTTGAGTACGAGAAAGTTATTCAAATTATTCTTTTTTGAAAATATATTGTAATTATGTTTGACTGAGCGTAAACATTTTTTCTCCCTCTTTACATACGCTCAGTACAAATTGTAATGCCTTCACCATAACTCCATATGTATTTCTCATTTGTAATCGAGATAAATGTTCATTACTAGTGAGAACATTGAGGCAATCTAGACATCTCACAGACTTTGAATTTTTTTTTTACCACAAACCTGCTTTGTAGGCAACAATATCCTGAACATATAAGGTCAAATCCCAGATATTAGAGGCAATATAATCATGATCAGTTTCTGCCAGTCCACTGGTCCAGTTCTTTATCTATACCATCATCCTTATGTTGAGAGGAGAGCTTGAACAATGTAAAATGGAACATGAATCAAGTGTGAGGGTGTTAGCCTTCTCACTTCCTTTAATTCTGAGTGAATCAATAATCTCTTCATTGTGTTTTGAAACTGACGAGATGTAGGATTATTATTGTTTCCCCTTTGCTCTCACGCAACTAAAAAAATATTTCTATATGATCTTGGCTCAGCTTATACGTGAGCAAATATTTCAGTTGTTGTTTTTCCTCAACCCTATATCGATATAAATTTTTAAACTTTCTATACTTACAAGAAATCCCAAAAATCCAGTTTTTCTTTTAGATTGTAATATTGGTATGAAATCTACTGTTAGAGACCTGACATATTTAATACAGTTATATAAAAAACCGAAATATTCTTCTTTGGTGGCAGAGGATAGAGGTTGCTCAAATGGTTTTTTTGTAAGCCTATTTCTGGAGTTGAAAATATCAAATAGATTATTGAATGTTCTACAGAAATGTGAAGTAGACATAGAATTTTAAAATCATCCCAAATTTTAGATCAAATGTCAGAAAGTCCAAGGCCTCTGCAACGCTTTGCTCAATGTTTGAACAGCAAGTTTAACTTTCATTTTCTCCCTCGTCCATAAATGTGACGTTTTTCAACTTAATAGCTGTATGCAAGCCTTCACCTTTTTGAAGTTCACATAACTTTTCAATAAATACCCATTTTATTGGATTTCCATAAATGATTTTGTTTTTTTGTATTTCTTGAACCCTCAATACTTTTTTACATCCTAAACAATTTCTAATCAACTTGATCATATGACTTAGGTCAAGATATATAAAAACTTTTTCATTTGTTATAGGGTGTGAAAAAAATGTTTTCAACTTTGAAGGATTCATAGATCCACCCAGTTCATTAGCTACACTTAAATTTGTAGAAGTTCCATCAAAAGTAATTGATGTAACGATAACACCACTATCGTGAACAAATTCAAGACAATTCTTAACAAGGTTAGCTTTCTCTGTACCTGACAGCCCACTGATTAAAAAAATAACCCACAGGTACTTTCCACTGACTGTTCAGTGCAACAAGCATGAATACCAGTGCTTCTTTTGCTTCATCTAGATTATCAGTTTCAACTTCTGCTACATAGCCATAATTTTTTTTTCCATCTGATTCTACTCTTTTCTGATTGACATCTCATCAAATACAAGATTACACAAAATCTTTTGACAAGTGACATGCTGCAGCCACTTTCAATTTCAGAGCAGCCAAAGCTTCTTGGGAAAAGCCTGGTGAACCATCTACTGTTTGATACCATTTTGCCAAAGTCCTTGTGTGGGAAGATTTTTCAAAACGTGTTCCGAACGTAATTGTAAGCTTTAGTGGAATAGAAATTTAAAGTTAATGCAAATTGTCTTAATTCTGGTGAATATTTGGCCCAACAGATTTTTTTTTCAGCATACGATCATATAATTCCTTTGCAGATCCCCTGAGCGATGCCTGAAAATGCAGATAAATGAAACAAATGGATCAATAAAATGCAAGTAAACTCACATTCAATGTTGATTCTGCTTGCTCAGAAATGAAATTTCTTCTCCTCAAATATTTTGTGAGAGACTGTAACGAATCCACTCTGAACTTAAATCTCTATTCTTCTGCTGAAGACTTTGATTTTTTTTCTTCTGCTGTGCAATGTTCTTGTGAGCAACTCTGAAAAATTGCTTTCTATTCTCGTTAGACTCCATATCTTCAGAATTCCAATCACCAATGAAACGATGGGCCTTCTTAATTCTGGGATGAAAGAATCATAAAAAGATTTTTTATTTAAATAATCATTTGTTTTCTAACTATACCTTTTTCTTGGTGCAGATTCGTTAGATTCAGAAAAACGTTTTCGTGAAGTTGTAGCCACAAGCTCCCCATCAATATCACTCAATGGGAAAACATTGCTCTTGTATTCTGTTCCATCAGTTTCTTGGCTAATGAAAGAAAAGAGTTTACATAAACTTTTTCTCATTTGTTTTATATGGGAAATATTTTACCAAACTTTAAAATTACAAAAAAAAACATAGTACAATTGAATCCTGAATTGTTCTTTCAGTTGAAAAAAACATAAAAAAAACGGAAAAAATAATCTACCTTATCGAAAAATGAAGATGGAACATTGTATGTAATTATAACAATGGTAATATGTTTAGTTTATAAAGATTTTGGATAATACTACAGTTTTCCTGATCTCTGACAAAGCTTCTGAAGCTGTAGATGTTGAGAATGATTCTTCAAATCTGAAACATTATTTGTAAAAGTTCATATTCCATATTTAATAACACAGTGATATTTCACATTATAATTGATTCAACTCACTTTTCTTTTAGTTCTTCGTTCTCTTCATGTTCATCATTCACAATTTCCAAAATAGCTTCTGGAGCTATGGTTGGTGAAACTGATTCTTCCAATCTGAAATATTGTCATTTATATGAATAGTTTGTTTCTCTCAATATAACAAACGTAATATTTATCAATAGAAAACATTTCTTATAGTCGTCTTATAATACGGGAACATTTACGTTCTACAACATTGCATAACTATTCTTAGACCGCTTTGAGTTTTGGCAATCATCAAATTCTATCAAATCCGGTGCCATAACGATTGATATAGATGAAAATGATTTGTTGACCCCAAAAAATGTTGAAATTTTGATGGATTTATGAAAAAATTAGTACAATGCCCAAATATTAATCCAAGTTTGAATTCTCTATAAAATAAAATGTAAAGCTATCTACTCACATTTCACCTTGATTAGTTTCCATGTCCCTATCAGATTGGTGGGAATTGTCCGTTACTACGATTGTGCAGGTTGAGAAGGATCATTAGTAACTTGTATAACTGGTATAACATTTTTTCTTGATAAGAGTTCTTCCTGGCGAATGAACAATGTCATTTGGTGAAAAATGGTTGGAACAAATGTAGGAATATTTTTTCAATATGTTCCCGTCTAGCTGAAGTGCCTCACACAATAACTTCAAGACATTCTTATTAGAAGGAAACCTATAAAAATATATTTTTTGTTTGATTATATCAAAAATTATTTGGGACATATTTAAGAATAGAAGAATATACACATTCTCAGTTACGCCAATGGCGCTTACCTGTGGAATGATACATCGGCATCTGAGGATTGTAACAAACAATGCAGGTTTTCACCATTTTCAAAGTCACTTTTAACACTAAAGATATATTGTTAGTCAAAATACACTCAATATCATCAAAAAACTCCAAAAACTGCACAAACATAGAATAATCACGGCGCCATCAACAAACGTAAACACGAGCACAAACAAATTAATGCCGACGAAAAACGAAACACCGATATATGAAAACCCGACGATAACCGATCTGGTATTACCCATTTTTGAAGTCGGGAGGACTAATGTAAATATAAACAACTTTGTGTTGGCTTCAAAAACAAGGACAGAAAGCCCTCTCTATATTTATTATTACTCTGAGAATATACCCTGTTACTGAATTGAAACTAAATCGAAATTGGCGCCATCTGACACGCTAGTAATCTCTATTATCAAGTAGGCCAAGTGTCGCCAAGTCGATCCCAAACTTCTACAGGTATAAGTGCAAGCACCAGGGTTTTTATACATCTTAGCTAGTAGCCATATTTGCTGTCAATTTTTGTGATCACAGATAATTTATTACTGATTTTGAAATGGATGTGACTTGTAGGTACTCCACCAGAAATAAGTAAATCAGCTGAGGATGCGAAATTGAGTTTATTGCCAAGTAAATCCAAGAAAATATACGACAAGGTGTATGAAGAATTCGTGAGGTGGTGCAACGGGAAAAATTGTAAAAAATAAGAAATACACAGAGACTGTACTTCTTGCCTATTTTCTGGAAAAATCTAAATATTGTAAGCCCTCTACCATGTGGTCATATTATTCCATGCTGAAAGCTACTTTAAATGTACATGATAATATAGATATCAGTAGATACGCAAGATTGATAGCTTTTTTTAAACGAAAATTTGATGGTTATAAACCAAAGAAATCGAAAATTCTAAGCAGAGAAGAAATCGAGTTATTTTTGAGGGAAGCACCAGACGATTTGTATCTAATGATGAAAGTAAGTGCTAATTTCATGTTTTCTCAATGTTCAGTATGTTAATCTGAGAATTTATTGTAGGTAGCACTGATTTTTTGTATTTGTGGAGCATGTCGCCGCGAAGAATTGGCAAATATCACAATGGACGACATTCAAGATTTCGAGACATTCTTACTCATAACTATACGAGAAACCAAAACGAAGATAGATCGAGTATTTACTGTAATCGATAAAGAACAGAAATCGCCAAGTTATTTGGATATTTACAGAAAATATTCTTCCTTGCGAGATCAGAATGATCAAAAGCGGTTTTTTTTATATTATAAAAATGGCAAGTGTACGAGTCAGGTTATCGGAAAAAATACATTCGGTCAAATACCATACAGAATAGCCACTTACCTAGGTATTTCTAATGCGGAAGAATATACTGGTCACTGCTTCAGACGTTCCTCAGCAACTATGTTAGCAGATGCAGGCGAGGATATAATCAACATTAAAAGACATGCTGGATGGAAGTCGACGACTGTTGTGGAAGGTTATATTGAAAATTCAGTTGCAAATAAGCTGAAGATTGCTAAGAAAATTGTAGAAAATAATGACCCTTTCTACTAGCCATTGCAGACAATCTGAAAATATTGCTCACTACCTGAAACACCAGATAATAACATACATTCTCTTCAGACTTCTAGTAATGAGGAATCAGTTGAAATCAGTAACTATCTGCAACAACAGAAAACAACAAATCCAAATATTTCCATAAATAACTGTTCTAATTGTATTGTCAATATTAAGTTATAATTCATTCTTTAAATTAATTTATGCTCATTGTTTTCGTTATATTATTGTTAATGATGTTTTGGGTTTGATTATATGATCCATCGGAATATAGATTTCTATCGATATGAGATTGAAATTCATTTTAGCGCTGTTCAACGATTTTATCGCCCGCCGGGCGATAAAGTAGTCCGCGGGCGCTGAATGCTACTTTACGCCCGCAAATCCGGGCGTAAAGTGCTACTTTTACGCCCGGTCGCATAAAGGTATTTATATAAACTTTTCACTATGAAATAAAAAATATTTTTTTTTTTCAACTGTCAAAAAAAAAGTGCACTTTTTTTGCCTAAAGTGTGTAATTTTACAATATCAAAATACTGTTTCATTATTTTTCCTACGAGTATTTGAAAAGTGCATTTCTTTTAATGATTTGTCGTGCGGAAAGAAGCACTTTTCCCCTCTAGTACCGTAAAGTAATTTTATGCGACTGCCTCAGAAACTCGCTCCGAAAGCGGTACTTTGCACACGCCGTGTGCAAAACACTTTGCGCACGCATTTTTTATCAATCGATGACTTTGATAGGACCTCCATCCGAAGGAAAAGTTCCTCTTTTTATATAAATAAAGAGATACCAACAATAGACAACAGTCAATTCAGGATGACGACGATTCACCACAAGTAGGCAGAACCAAATTATGGAAACTTTTAAGCGAGATAGGCTTTTCTGGGAAAAGCAGAATAGAAAGTCCCTCGATTTGTTGAAAATATGAACATTTTATCGTGGATTTTTCAATTCACAGAAAAATCTTTTTATCAATATCCAATTGAGAATGTTTCCCTTTTCAGAAAGTCCCTCCTTATAGATAGAGACGAAATTGTGCGTTGGAGAAGAAATTATTCAAGGACGATCAGGAAGAATCGATCTGAAGGAAGGACAATTTGTTATTTGGACGAAACATGGTTTAACAAAGGACATACTGTGCAGAAAACATGAGTCGACACTAACATAAGAACTTCCCACAAAGTAGTTATGGAAGGATATTCCACTGGGTTACCTGCAGCGATCGGAAAAGGGCGTAGGTTAATTTCCACCCATTTTGGAAATGAGCATGGTTTCGTCAATGGTGGTTTGCTGCAATTCGTCTCGAAATCAACAAAAGATGACCACGAGGAGATGAATGCGGATGTGTTTGAGGACTACTTTTCACAAATGATAGAGCTGTTGCCTGCGAATGCCGTTATTGTCATGGACAATGCTAGCTACAATTCCGGGCTTAAGGAAGCGTTCCAACATCAAAATGGGAAAAAAATATTTGATTGGTTCCAGCAGAAAGATTTCCCACCTGTTAATAGCATGGTAAAAAATAATTATTATCCATTGCGAGGCGACACAAAGCAAACTACAAACAGTACGTAGTTGAAGAAATGGCTAAAGAAAAAAAGATGGTTGTATTACGATTACCTACATACCATTGTGAGCTCAATCCTATCGAGCTCATCTGGGCTCAAGTGAAGGGAGACGTTGCTAGGAACAACACTACTTTTAAATTGGATGAGTACGTCAGCTTCTTCTAGCATCGTTCTCCAAAGTGACAAGCGACAATTGGAAATATGCTGTAAACCATGTATCAACAGAAGAACAGAAGATGTGGGATCTTGATAATTTAATTGACCAAACTGTGGAATCTCTAGTAATTTCAATAGGACCCGAAGATTAATCTGATTCGGTTACCGATGATGACTGTGAAATGGACATTTAGGTAAGTAAGGACCCAAGGGGTTTTGGGTCGGTCCCATGGTTTGGGGAAAATTTGGGAAATTTTTAAATTTTCCCCATTATAGTTTTACCATCACTATTTGCAACAAAAACTTTTTTGGGGGAGTGCCGAAGGCGCCCGGACGCGTTAAAAATATTTACAAGTATAATTTTGATACAAAAAATTTAACGATGAAGTCAATTATTTTTTTAAATTTTTTAATTGTAATAAAAATGTATTGTTTCGGAAATTTTTAAAAAAAAAAATAAATAAATTTTAAACATGGTATACCCGAACGTACGATCAGTACTTTTACCATCGATGTTTTGGTTAATAATTTCCCCCCCTTTTCCCCATTTATTAGAGAAAAAAACAGAGGGGACTAGAAAAGTAAACTCAAAAAACACATGAAGTGCACAAAACGTTTTTTTTTCCCAAGGGAAATTTATTTGAGCCGACGGAAAAAAAAATTTTTGGGAGATTTGCATTTAAAAATGAGGGTGTTTAGTAAAAAATTAAAGAGTATAGAAAGTAGGGGAAACATCCGACTGATCGACCGAAATACTTTTTCCCCCGAATCCGACTATCCACACCCCTCTGACCCCGCCTCTTGCAAAACCCAGGGGAAAGGGTGTTTTGGGGGCGTTGGCGGCGGCAAAATTGCCGGAAAAGCGACCAGCAGCGGTCATATAAAGGGGGGATAAATCCCCGGAATGTCGGGGCCAGGTCCCGGGGACAGCATTTTATGGAGCAATCAATCCCCCAAACCGACACACCGTCCCCTAACAGCTCTTTGATACTTTTTGTTAGCGGGATCCCGGGTCCAGCGCCGCTACACTAAAAAAAATGAATTATCGAAGGAAAAAACTCCAAGGAAAAAAAATTTCATTGTTTGCCAAAAAAGTCAAAACACTCAAGCAGTGGCTAACCGGGTGCATGGGGTAAATCAGCAAATCAATCTGGGGTTTGAATGGGGTTTTTAAAAGGGTTTGATGCATTGGTTAAATAAACTTTTTTGGGAAACAGTTTAAGTTAAATTGGCTGGATTTGAAAAATTGGGTTGTTGTCATGAAATGTCAAAATGAAAACATCTGATTGGCTAAAATCAACAATTAAAATTTTCATCAATATTACCCATAAAAATTCAACTCCCCAAAAAAGCTTTTCAAAATTTTTCCCGAAAATTAATTTTTAACGTTTTATATTTATTTCAAATTATTTTCCTGATTGAGGTGACGTACCCCAAAAAAACTGGGGGAAAAACCCCTTTAAAAAAATTTAGGTTCTATTCCTTCAGATTTTCTAAAAGGTATTTTTGTATTTTCGGGTTTTCCCGTCTGGGGTGATGGTTAATAATAAACGTTAGGATGAAGTCATTTTTAACGTAATTCCATCAAGTCCAACGAATGATTTTTTGATCCGAATTTTTATGCAAAAAAAAACCCTTTGGAAGCAAAACTGAAGTAAAATTCCCTTTTTTTTGAAAAAGATGAAATATAATATCCAGCCCGTAAAAAAGTCGAAAAAATAAAAAAATTGGGGTATTTTTTACCCCCTTTCAATTTTTCAAAATTTATTTCTTTTATCATTCTGATACCAGAATAAAACCCAACACACCAAAATTAACAAATTAGCATAATTTCAAAGTTATTTGACTTTTGGGATTTCTTGATTAACAAATTTTAAAGAAATTTTGATATTTTGGTGTGCTAAATTTGTTTATAGTATCAGATATGAATTTTATGAAAATAAATGTATTTTTGGGTTGAAACTTTTGTAGGGTTTTTTATTTTTTTTTTAGAAATTATGATAACTTCGTAAAGTAGACAGTAGCGACCTTTTTGGGGAAATTTAAAGTTGAAGTGTTTAAATGTGCATAAAATTTTTTTTTATAAATTTTAAACCCAAAAACCCCCAAAAAAAACAAAAAAAAAAATCATATTTTTTCCCCCTTAAAACCCCCAAAATTAAAACAGGCCTTTTTATATGCAAGTTGAAACCATGACTTTAAAGAAAATTCAGAATTTAAAAAGGGAAGAAAAAAAGAATTGTATTATTTATATATATAAATTTAAAGAAAAATATAATTTATATTTAAGAAAAAAAATTATTGTTTCAAAAAAAATAAGAAAAAAAACACTAATATAGAATAAGACTAAAAGGTGTTGATATCAGTTATCTTATGTTTTTTATAGTTTTTAATTTTTAATAGTGACACTTTGACAGATGACAGCCAAAAAAAAAGTTTTGAACTTTGCCCTTTTTTTTTTTGAAGTCAATTAAAAATAATTTTTTTGTTTTGGGTGCAGTTTGAGCCCTTTTAAAAGGCATATTGAAAGTCAAATTGCAGATCTCAGGTGAAAACAACGCTTTCCTGGCAAATACCACGCAGAACGTTGAATGATATTCACCTGGAAAATCCATGCATACTTCCATATAATATCAATGGACATTGAATGCAACAGCCTTTGATAAGCTTCGATTATGTTTAATTTATGTCGTAGTTCACCTAACAATCCGCATACCGGTTTCAGGCTTCTTTGGCCCCTCATCAGTAATGGAGTAGTCAACCAGCCAAAGGTCCAAAGAACCTTGGCTGAAGCGAGACACAACGTAAACAAACCATCATCGAGCTTGTAATACCTATAGGTACGCCGGAAAGATAAACTTGTTCTGGCGGTACTCTAGTGACAGAAAGAACACTCCGAAAAAATATCCCACCTCGATAGGTTTCTAAATAAAAGATTCCTCTTCTCAGTAGGAGGGCAAGCCCGTTCAGTATATAGTGAAAGATAAGTGCCATGTGAAGTGGAAATGAATAGAAAAATCGAATTAAACGGTTTTCTTTCACATAAACGATTCAATATAAAATTGAACCAGAAAATGGTAGATCTCAGGTGAAAAACAACTACTTTCCTGGCAAATACCACGCAGAACGTTGAATGATATTCACCTGAAAATCCATGCATACTCATATAATACCAATGGACATTGAATGCAAATGTTTCTTTCTGATAAGCCTCGATTATGTTTATCATGTCGTGTTCACCTAACAACTGCATACCGGTTTCAGGCTCTTGGCCCTCATCAGTACGTGGAGTAGTTCAAGTTTATTTCTATTATCAATTTGACAATTTATATAGTATGAAAATATTACCCCTTCTGCACCCCCCTCTGAATTATGAGCAACCTTCAAAAATTTTAAAATGGAAGTGGGTCGTGTATAACGAAAGGGATTTCCATCTCCTCTGTTCAGCAATATTGAGTTTTCCAAATTTGGTGCAATCATAATTGAGAAAATGAGCCCTTTGAAATGTTAAATTTTGATTCGTAGACCGAAGGAAATAATGCTCATAATGTTCAGAAGTATTTTTCAATTAAATTAAATGTTCAAAATGACCACCATTCTTTTGACAAAAAGCAAGCGATTTTGGGAAATTTTCCCACAACATTTGTGGGCCCCGGGGGTTATGTTGTTAATTTTTTCCGTTATCCTAACAAACTGCAATATTGTCTGGTCTATTGATATATACTTTGATTACAAAAAACCCCCATCAGAAGTAATCGAGAGGAGTAAAATGGGGATCTAGGCCTTCAATGTTCCACGTTTTCCAACCACCTTTTTGGAAATACTTCTTTCAAATAATCTCTAACAATATTTAAATGGAGCTTTTTACCAAATTGATCTATCTATTGCATTGGACATTAAATATGGTGTTTTAAAGTAGGTGTGAAAAATTTCAAAAAAAAATCTAGATAAACCTACCATTAACTTCTTTAAAAAAAAAAAGGGCCCAAAAATTTTTTGTTGTTAATGATACTACCCCAAACGTTCCTTTTTGGTTTGTTTTGGAGCCCCCCCATCCAACGGGGATTTTATCGGCCCAAATCTACAGTTTTCTATTAACCGTTCCATTTAAATGGAAAGTAGTTTCATCAAAAAAAAACAATTTGGGGAACTGCAAATCTGTTCCATTCTGTCCATCATCAGTTCACAAATTTGTTGCCTTCATCAGAATAATCCTTTAAACCCTGTAAACTGAACTCTAAAAATTTTTTTCTTTTTTCCCTCAATATCGATGATTTCTTTAATCATTGTCGGCAACAATTGTTCTTGTCAATGTGGATTTTCCTAAATGCAAACCAGTACATCTAATTTTTTTTCCTCATCCAATTTAACATTTGACCTGGTTTGTAATAGTTTTAATGTCCATTTTCCCCAGAAATTGTTTTTCTTTTTTAACTGTAGACTGTGAGGTGCTAAAGGGTTTTTTATTATTAAACATTTCACAAATTTCCCTTTTTGAGTTCTTGTTTTATTACCGCATCCAATCAAAATTTAAAAATGTCTATTATTTTAGTTTCGATAAATGAGCCATAGTTAAATCAAATAACAAAAAATATTTTTCAATACACTAGGGGTCAGCAACTTAATAACAAAATAACAGTATCAGTAGATTGACATTACATTATTAATTTGGGGTTTTTTGAATAATTTTTGGTGTCTTGAATGACTTTTTTTCCCGATTTTAAAAAAATTTGAAAAATACCTGATTATTTTTATGGGGGTTTTTTAAAAACGAAAGTATTTCAAACCGCAATATTGCAAATCAAAAGTTAGGGTAACGGAAGAAATTTAAAAACATAACCTCGAGGTCCCACAAAATAGTACGAGAATTCCAAGATCGACTTGCTTATTGTCAAGAAGTGAATGGTATCATTTTTAACATCCAATTTAATTTTTAAAAAATATTGAAAAAAATTCCAAACATTATGGCATTATTTCCTTTCACGAAAGAAAAATTTTACATTTTTAAAAAAAATTTTCAGTTATGATTTCACCCAAAATTTTAAAACTTAATATTGCTAAACAGAGAATGAAAATCCTTTTTAACAAGGTAATTTTTTTTTTTCAAGGGGGGGGCTTAAAATTTAGAGGGGGGAAGAAGGGGGATTTTTTTCATACAAATTGTTAAATTGAATAAAAAAAACGACCGTTACAGGTTTTTTTTAAAAAAACATAATAACGCTAAAAAAAGAATTTATTCCATACCGCACTGTAATAAAACAGGGGAAACTAATAAAAGCGTGTTAAAAAAGGGTTTTTCGAGAAAATTTAAACAAAAAATTATTTTTTTATATCTTGATGCATTGATCGCAATATAAATTTGGTAAGTACATCATAATGTCGACTGGGGCAACAAATAGTATTTTCCCAAACAATTGAGTAAGCGAAAAATTTTTAAAGTATTAACGGAAAATGATGAATGAGAACATATAAGGGAAAAAAAAAAGTTATTAACAAAATTATTCACCATAGAACTTGAAAAAAAAAAAACTGACATTTTGAAGCAGTTCTATTGAGCCTCCTGGAAGGTTTTTTATTTTAACATTATTATAATTGATGGTATATATGATATTGATATTTTTCCCCAGTGTAGTTCGCGTTCCTACCCTGGGAAAAATATTTTGATATATGATTAAGGGCCAAGGGTAACCGCAAAAATCTGGACATGATCTCAAAAAAAAAACGGAATATTATTCATTTCGGATTTTTTTTTGCCAAAGAAAAAATTATGTTGTCTCCTTTTTTCCGTGTACATCGGGCTTTCCTTTTTGGAATTTGGTCCAAAAAACGAGGAGTTTGTCAAAAAACTTAAAAAAATATTTTTTTGTAAATTTAAAAGTGAAACTTGTCTTGTTTGAAGTGAACACGAAAAGAAAATTTGCAGTAATACCCCGGGACATTGATGATATGGTTCAATAAAAATTTAAAAAGTTAGGGGAGAGAATCTCAATCTTCTTAACTATTTTATGACTTGCCCCAAGTGAAAAATTAGAACTGAGAAAAAAACTACCGAAAGCAATATCGTTAGCCAAAAAAGAATAAAAAAAAAAAAATTCAAACATCTTCAATTCAAACCAAAGAAACCCCAATCAAATCAAGGGGGATATAGTCAACAAGTATAGGGGGACAACCTAAAAACAAATCCGATGTTCTTTTCCCCTGCCTTTAATTTTTTTTAGGACAAAAAAAACAAGTTAAAAATGTATTCTAAAAAAAACACAAATTTTTATCTTAAAATTTACATAGTGAATCACCCACAAGTACCTTTAATTTTAATGGGGAACAAACAATGAAGAAAGGGGAGATAATAAAAAACTTAAAGAATAAAAGTCCAGGGATTTTGGCCTAAATGTGGGGATTTCAAAAAAAATTTATTAATTTCCAATAACAAAATTAAAAATCAAAAAAAAAAGAAACATTTTTCCCCAGATGTTTTTAATGCTTATATGTCCCGTTTTTAAAAAAAGGGGGGGTAAATGCCCCAAAACCATAAATTTTCCCCTACTACCAATTTTTTTCAAAGATTTTAAAAAATGTTTCCCCCCGAATGTTTCGATTTCGAGTCTCAAACTAAGCAACCATAAATTTTGGGTTTCAGACCAAAAAAAGTACAAGCTCTGAAAATTTTAGACCTTAAGAAATTATAGTTTTAAAAAGAAAAGAATTTATGTCACAACATTTTGGGCCTTAGAAGGCTTTTTCTGTCCTCCCTGATATCCGCTAGGTAAATTCCATACATAACCAATTGTTTGCATAAACCGATAAAATCATATCTAGTGAATAAACAGATTTGGGGTTTTATCCAAGGAGAGCTTTTAAAAGGGGGGTTCCCGGCTCGGTCCTGGGGGGCCCTATATTTTTAATATATATATATAAATGATCCCACATTTGGGAATTTTGAACAATGCCCCCTTTTGGATGATACACATTCTCTATCAGGGTGGAAGTATGAAAGGTTTTAGACCCTGGGGAGCCAAAATGGTTCTCAACCAACCTTTTATATTTAAATGAAAAAAAACCAGCAAAGCTTTTAATTTTCAAACTCCCTGAAAATTGTGGGGCTTGGGTGCTGCAACTTTCTTGGGGTAAAAAACGATTCAAAACTAACCTGGGATCATCATACAATTATGTATAAAAATTAAAAACAATATATTTGTTCAGAAATCTCCAAAAAGTATCTATTAGTGTTTTTAGACAGGATATTTTTCTTTGCCACCAAACCATGCAAAATAGGGGGGCAGGGGTGGCACAAAAGGTTTGCCTGCAACGGCTATTCGTCTTCAAATCAAAAAACCCCGACTGAAAGAGGTCTTCATCGAGGAAAAATATTAACTTTTCCATCAATTTTATTCTACAAAAAACTAATCCATTTAAAAAACTACTGTGGTACAAATCACACGATAGTTTTAATTAAGAAGTAAAATAAAGCTTAGTAACAAACTACTACCGACTTAAGGGTTTCCAGAATGGGCCAGAGTTTTATGGAATTAATTTTTTCAATAAGTTACCTGAAAAGGTCAGAAACCTGGAGGTCACTGTATTCAAACGTGTGATGAAGAAGTTTTTAATTGGGAAGTGTTTTATTCTGTAAAAGAGTTTCTAGAGTATTTCTTGTGATGTCAAGATTTTAAACTTAATTAAGAATGGGTAATCACCAATATTATCATTGTTTGTAAATTTTATCTAAACCATTATATGTATGTGTGTGTGTCATGTGCGTTGTATCATACCTACATGTATATATTCTTTTATTGATTTTGTGAAAGCACGTAAGTGTAAATTGGAAACACCAATAAATGATTTGATTTGATTTTGATTTGATTTGATAGACGAGATAATTTATGAAATCGAAGCTGTTCCTTGGTAACAGCCCGAGCCGAAGGCTGAGGGCTTACCAAGCAATGAGCTTGAGAAATTGTCATAAAATTTAAAGTCCAAGGATATTCAGCGGAAGAATTTGACAAAAAATTTGTAACTCAACACAATGAAACATTTATTCATTTATTAAAAGTACAGTTAGTGAAAGTACAATTATTAAATTCAACTCAACATTAGATTCGTTACTTCTTTTAAGAAGATCTATTACCACGCATAATATTTATGATCTTGTTGTGGTGTTCTTGATCGAGATTTAAGTATGGTTTTAAAGAATTTTGATTGCTCTACCAGTAATTTTCAGCAATTGTTGTTTTTCTACACCACTTTTTGCCAATTCGCTAACAGCAGTTGATCCATTCGAGTGATTTGTTATCTTTTTGTCCTTTACATTCAAGCCAATTGCCTCAGCAGTAGATTTAGTCCATCAATTTTTTGTATTTCTTTCAGCAGGTACATTATCGTACCATTTGTAGTTTCATTTTTCCAGTGTCGATTTGGTTTTAAGAACAGTCGTGGAGAGGTAATATTGTTGCCTCGTTTTGATATCAGTTTATGAAAAAGACGTACAGGGCAGCATTGTCTTTCACTATTATATATATATATATATATATATATATCTCTTTATTTAGTTGAAAAAATTAATTCATTCACAATAGTGAAATACATTGTCACATTATAAATTAAATTAAATTAACATGAAAAAATACAAACAGCCTGATTAAAAATACATACATATAGAAAAAAAGTTACATAAAAAGTCTTACACAATAATATACTAATTTTCATTAAGTAATCCTTCAATCGTTTTTTTAAATGTATTTATCGAACCACTCTCTTTAATTTCTTGTGGGAGGTCATTAAAACAATCTACTCCTTTAAAAATAATGAATTATGTGTACTATTTTTTTTATATTTTACAACCTTTATGTTGTTTCTGTTTCTTGTGTTATACTCATGTATGTCAGCCACATAAGTTAAATTATTCTGTAGATAACAGGTGAATATCCAATTTTGATTTTAAAATAAAGATTAGTGTTAGGTATCGAAGAGTTTCTTCACTGGTAGCCATTGAAGGGTTTCAACATATTTGCTATCGGTGTTATCGAACATTGAAAGATTATTCGCGCACGATTCATTTTTTGATCTTTTTATTTCATTTTGATTGAGAAAATAGAATGGTAGAACAATAATTTAAAAAAGTGGAAGGATTATGGAGTTTTATACTACTAATTTAGACCACTGGCTGAGATATGGGGAACATCTTCTTAAATAGGTTGATTTGTAAGCTACTGTTTTGATAATCTGATTAGCATGTTCCTTGAATTTTAATTTACTGTCAATAGTTACACCAAGTACACGAATTTGTTTACCTTTTCTATATCACTGTCATTCAATCGTAAAAGTATGTTTTCATTATTATGCTCTTTATGTTTCCCTAATACATCCATTTTGTTTTTTACGTTCACCTTTAGCAGATTTGCACAGTATCATACACCCTTTCAAGACAGCGTTCATAGTATCAACACACTCTGACATCTTTACTACTAAAGTACAGTAGGGTGTCGTCGGCAAATAAGTGAATTTTACATTATTCTGCTATGGTTACAATGTCATTTAAATATATTGAGAATAACAATGGTCCCAAAATGACCCTTGGGTACTCCTATATTTTTTTTGCATTTTATCTGAATAAGCTTCATCTAGTTTCAACCTTTGTTGTCTATTGCGATAATTCGATCCAGTTTAGTGCTATTCCATCAATACCTACGCTTTCAATCTTTCTAATCAGTCTGCATCTATCTACAGTTTCAAATGCCCTTTGAAGGTCAAGAAATACTGCAATAGTATACTGATTGTTTTCCGCACTTTTTTTCCCAATCTGTTAAAACACATTTAACGCAGTTTCACAACTATGTTTGCCCCGAAAACCCGATTGATACTCACATAGGACCCTATTTTTCCAAATAATCCACTATCTGCTCATATACAGCCTTCTCAATCTTTAGCTGTAGCATTAATCATGTTTATTGGTCTCAATTGAATAGCTTGGTTTGTATTTGGCACTTGTTATAGGTATAATAGTGAATTTTGATTCAGTTGGTACTTCAATTTTCTCTGAAGAACTGTTGATAATGTTCAACAATGGATTACAAATGGCACTGAAACACTTCTTCAGAAGTTCTACACAAATTTCATCGGGGCTACTTTTATTTTCAAAGATCCAACAATTCTTTCTAGATCTACCATATTGATAAGACTAAAGTTGGACAATTTATTATGAGTTATTCTTTTAGTTATAGGAAAGCTATGAGAAAATTTGTTGTCAATTCCATCAGTTATATTTATTATACTTTGATATAAAATGTGTTCAGGCCATCTGGTATCAAAGTCATATCATAAATTATTTTCACCATTGCCATCATTTAATAGTTGTGAGATTGTATTCTTTGTTATTATTCGGTACTAAAGTCTTCAGTGTTTCCACATTTCAGTAGGATTGTTCTTATTTGAGTCAATTTTGTCTCTAAATGTTCTTCTTCTCCTGTCTAATTGTTTTCACTGCTATATTTCTTTTTTTTTTATACTCCCCCCAATTATCCGTTGTTTTATTGACTGCATAATGTTTGTAACTCATATCCATTTCTTTTGTAGCTTGCCTCACCTTCTCATTCCAAATTCCTTATAATGTCCAAAATCTTGACCGGTTTTTCGGGCGACTTCATTCAAAATTGACAATACATTGTCCAAAAAATTTTTCATATCTATGATTTAAATCCCTCTCTGTGTAGTTCCATTTTATATGTTTTAGTTTTGACCCAATCTTTCATAATCAATATTTTTTTGCCTAGTTTCAATTTTGAATGTTTTTTGTGTCTTTTTGGGGAGAATATTTGGTAATTATATTTTTATATTACGGTGTGTACTTATTTTGGTGAATCAAATACAGTAACATCTAAGTATTCGTGAAAACTAGATCTATCAGACCCTCCTGTAGCAGCTGAATGTGTGATCTCATCAACTAAGTTCGAAAAACCCATGTCATCCATAAAGTTCTTTAGTCTTATAGTATTTGTATTTGAATCTAAACAATTCAAATTAAAATCACCACAAATAATTATTCTAGAATTCTTTTTAGTTACATTTTCTTGCACCAACTTCAAACAATTACAAAAAATTGTGCTATGCTACTACTGGAGACCTGTATAAAACAAAGACAATATAAGTTTTTTTTTTAAATAAAACCGATACTCCCGTTTAAACCCAAAACACTTTATCAATGCATTCCGAACACTTCAACTATCGTTAAACTTTTTTCAGTCAATATTGCAGTTCCACCTGTATGTCTACTACTACTATCGGTTCTAGTCAATATATAGTTTTCTATATTAATTTCTGAATTGAATATATCGTCAGTAACATGCTTCAGACAGACATACTATTGAGGGTTTTTTTATACCCACAAAGTCCTAATCTCATCAATATGTGCAGGTACACTTTGAGCATTGAAATAAAAAAATAAAATAATCTAAAGTAAAGTTATTGTCTATACAGAATGTTTTCTGACATCTATTGGAAACCAACCATTTACTACTTTTGCAGCTTTTAGAACCACCTTGGCACGTTTTTACTGAACACCGGATTGTATTCATGCGATTTGTTGGAGAGTCATTGTTATTTTTCCGATTTGAAAAATCCACCAGACAAGCAACTGCCTCTCCTCCTCCCCACGCTAATTCTACAGCAGCAATATGGTAAAATTCACGCATAAGACCTTCAGGAGTATTTTCATCCCATAGCAATATTATTTTGTTAACTTCAGACAAATTTAACAGAAACCGAACTGGACTTACGTTTACATGGATCTGCTTGTAGTTTCTTCCTGATTGCATCGCGGGCTTGTCGGGCTGGTTTAAATACTATATTGTTAAACGGGTCAATCAAATAAATATTATAGTACTTTTCTTGCAAAAGTTGGCACGAAACGTTCCACATTGTCTTCACCATTGCTTCTTTAAATTCGGTCCCGTCTTTCTTTCTCATATTGACCGCCCAATCTTTTAGTATCAACGCCAATTCTTCTAAGCTTCTATGTTCATTTAATTCATATTCTCTGCTGCAAAATTCCATAAATATTTCCCAAATATATTTGTGACTGTAGGTTGTATTTCTGGGAATTTTTTCTTTGATTAGCGAATTTATACTTTGAACATTCGCATTGCCAAAACGTGACATTTTGAAATTGATTTGGAATGAAGTTGTCAAACTCAATAGTGATTGATAATTGCACTGAATGCAATTATCAGTGTAATGTTGACATGATTGGGTGAAATTGTTTCATATGACACAAAATGACAAAATTTGAATAGTTGTTAGAACTGTCAAAAAATTTCATCTTAATGAAAGGTCTATTTTCCATATTATACAGGATGGAATTTGTTATCAGTTTCGTAAACACAATAAAAGTATTCATTGTATTTTCGTATTCTGTACCTAGTTTTTTTAAATTAAATTCCATACTAGTTCTATTACTGTTTCAATTCAATATTTGGGCAGTACATAAAATGTCTTTGAATAACCCTGGCAGGAAGAGCTACTGGATTTACGGACGCATCATCTCAAGGAAACTCGATGAAAACCCATCCGGACCCGTCGCTCCATCCCTAATAAACAAGCAGGTATATTGCGCAATTTGACACAGTAAAGATTATTGGAGGATTATCAGGGGAGAATAGGGAGATGATGGAATAGAGACCTGCGAGAGTTTGGGTTGTTTTAATATTGACTAAGCCCCGTTTAACTTTCGTAGTCGATATTTACTGGAATAATGGCATTATTCGGTATTAGGTGGCTCATCTTCCGATGATGCGCTCGGTTGGCATAGCGAAATGCTAATATTATTAGCATGGGAATAATCTTTCGAGGGAAAAGAGGGATGCTGACTGCGCGATTTTTACCGGTCAATATTTACAAAGTTATATGAAAGAAATTGCTATTTATTGAGGAATATGGAGTTGAGATTACATTTTCGGTTCGAATAAAAATTACAATCTACTTACCCTTCTGAATTCCCAAGTAAGAAATCTTCCAAGCTCTTTTTAATAAATCGTGGAGATTCAAGTTCTAATAAAAGACATCTGCTTTGTACATGAATTGATTAATGATTAACCACATTTGATTGACAAATCAGTTTTATTCATAACGATAATGTTTTCGCTGTTTTATACTATTTCTCTCAACTTTTTAGCCAATCAAATGACATGAAATTTCATTGGAAAACCAATTAAATCAGTCCTATATGATAAATTGCTCGCAGTTTCTTACCGAAAATTTCACGTTTATTTTGTAGCTCAACGTTACCATGGCAACGGAAAAATATCAGTAAATTTTTCACTTGGTAGTAACTAACATACTGGGAATTTTCAACAGTTTAGAATCGTCACTCAAATTTTGTGAATATATTGTGTTTCATTGGGAGATTCTTGTTTTGCGGAAAGTTGTCGTTTGGTTGCTATTTCAATTTTCAAAACACCATTGAATTCAAGAAGTTTACGTCGGCTTGATAATTAACCTTTAAATAATTATTGTTTTAAAAAATAACCAAGAAATCTGAAAAGTCTGAGATATAAATTAAGTTGTGGCTCTTGTGCAAGTTTTACATAGGCCAAACAGGCAGAATATTTAAAATGCGAATATCGGAACATACATTGTTTATCGAAAGGGAATACAAATTCAAGTTTTGCTAGTCACCTCTTGACTGAAAAACATTGTTTTGCTAACTAGTTCGGGAAAATTACATACAGAAAAGAAAGGTGGTAAACCCCGTCCTTCTAGAAAGTTTGGAAACCAATAATTGCAACACTCACAATATTTGCTTGATAACCAGATTAACTTTGTTTTACTGATGATTGTTGAGTTAGTATTAACTCCAGAGATAAGGTGAAGAAGCTATTGTATAGGAAACAGGTGTCTGGTTGTGTAATTTATTAAAAATAATTCAGTAAAGTGGTATTTTTTTGTTTGCTTTAACAAAATAAAAAAAAACCTTCTTTGAAAATTTTGAATCTATACCATAAGACGGAAATAATAGTCACTGACGTCAGTCACTAGTTCAAAACAACACAATAAGGGGCAGAAATAAAAATTTTTTTAAAAAAAATTTTCCCCGAATCTATACTCCCAAAATCCCGCTTTTCAAATGCCGACACCGCACCGGTGCAAATTTATTTGGGCCCCGTGCAATGAACACGGCATTTAAGCAGCCCTATTTTAACAAAAGTTTGTGGTGATATTTTTTGTACTGATATTTATAAAAAGACGGCGCGGAGGTTCTAACAATGGACGAATGAGTCAATACAATTTTTTCCGTTTATAATATATTGATTACCATTCCAAAGTCTGGTAGGAAAATTATCCATCCTGGGTTTACCCGCGACTTTGTATATTAATTTGTTTTTTTTCCTTTTTTTTTTTTTGTTTGTGTCATCTAGCTTATGCCGGGGTTTTTGCCTGCTGGTTTGGGAAAAGTTACTTTAACATTTTTTTTATTCTATCGATTAGGGAAAAAATATTTTAAAAATAGGGTCCACGAAAATTTTTCGTTCGTCAACGTAAGTTCATCCCTAATTCATATTAGTGCAGACGGTCGATGGTAGGTTAGACGTTTGTAAAGGGGAAGGAACAAAGGATTATCTTAAAATTTTTTTTCTTATTTATTTATTTATTTTTCGCATTAAAAAGTGCAAACAACTTTGATATTTTAAATGAGACAACCATATTATAGCTTTTTTTTCTTTGCTATTGTTTTGATTTTTTTTTTTTATACCTATCTCCGGGTTGCGAAAAATTAATTGATTTCCTTATTTTTTGTGCAAAACATAGTTTAAATTAAATGTTTATTCCCCTGGATTTGGATTGGTGAAAGCAAAATTTTTTGGGGTTTTACCAATGCCCTTTTATTGTTATGTAAAAGAATTTGTTCTCTATTATACGGGGGGTTTTATTTTTTTGTCATATTTTAAATTTGGTACTATAAAATTTTATCAACATGTCATTATGAAAATTCAAAATCATGCATTAATAAAAAAATGTTCCCTTCATTAACGAAAATTTGATCTAAAAAGTCAAAGGGAAAGGGAAAAAACTATTCAAATAAGTTTTGATAAAATTGTTATTCTTCGTGGTTAATTATCAAATTATATTATAGCAAAACTGCAAAAGGTTCAATGGAATGTACCCCGATTTCCCAAGAACGAGATAAAATTAGTATGATAACAAAATAATTTCATCGTTAGGTCAAAACTGAAAGCGAAACTTCCCAAACCTGCTTCAAAAAAGATAACATCATAAATGTTACGCTTCCATCAAAAATGCAAAAAATTTTGGTCAACTCATGCTACTGTTCAGAGGATCCTTCATAATCATAACAGGCCTCCTGTGTTTTTCATATTTAGCTTAGTTTTCGAGAACAAAAAATTAAGGCACTCTACAATCATGATTACCTGCTATGGAGATCAGCTGACAGTGATAGTATTGTCATATCAGTAAAAATCAGAGTTGTCAATTAGCAGTGATTCCATCATGAATACTTTTACTAACGCTGAAATGGCTGACATGCACTTTATTTATGGATTAGCAAATGGAAATGCGGAAGAAGCACGGAGAATCTACCCGGATAGATATCTTAACAGAGTAATTCCATGTGCTAAAACATTTAGAACGCTACATGCAAGATTATGTGAAACTGGAAGTTTCAATAAAAATGTAAGTGGTGGAAGACCAGAAACTGTAACAACGCCTGAACTAGAAGAAGCTATACTTGATGCGATATAAGAAGATCCTTCAAATAGTACCAGGAAGATTGCACTGCAGCTTGAAGTAAGCCCAAAAACCATTTGGAAAGTTCTAGAAAGAAACCTCCCATACCCATATCACATACAGCGGGTCCAAGCTCTACTGCCTAGGGATTTTCACCCAAGATGAATGTTTTGCAGGTGGTTGATTCATACGATGTCACACAATAATAATTTTTTACCAAATATTTTATTTACGGACGAGGCAAATTTTCCACGAGATTCTATTATGAACTTTCACAATAACCATTTCTGGGCCGACGAAAATCCCCACATTATTAGAGAAAGTCATTTTCAGCAACGATTTTCGCTGAACGTTTGGGTAGGAATTATTGGTGACTACCTAATTGGACCTTTTTTTTACCAGCAAGATTATCAGGTCCATCCTACACGGCTTTTTTGCGATATCATTTACCCATTTTGTTGGAAGAAGTACCCGTACTTGTAAGAGGCAACATGTGGTTTATGCACGACGGAGCTCCAGCTCATTTAAGTGTTCTTGCTCGTCAGCATCTCGACATCACCTACCTAATCGCTGGATTGGACGTGCAGGACCTCAACATTGGCCTGCTCGCAGTCCTGATATGAATCCTCTAGATTTCTATTTATGGGGTCATCTGGAGGCTCTCGTTCATAAAACCCCTATACTAGATGTGAATGACTTGAGGAATCGAATAAGTGACAATTGCAATGTCATAAGGAATACTCCAGGTATTTTTGAACGTGTCAGACAATCAATGACACATCAATTGCAGTCGTGTATTTTATCAGACGGTGGACATCTTGCTCATTTACTTTAAGGTCGAAATTGTTTATTTTTTACTTTAGGTTTCTATTTTATGTTGTCCATGGATAATTTGTAGAATAAGTTAAAGTATTTTTTTCTCGAAAACGAAGCTTGATATGAATAAAACACAAGGGACCAAAGAGTTGTATTTTCAGTTGTTTAATCTAAAAAAATAAAATACTACAAAAAAGTACTTTTTTTTCTAAGTATTGTTGGCTGTGATGCCCACTGAGACGCCCCTGGACCTACTTGGGGCCAAATAATTGCCTCATTACTTCAAATAGCTGTACCACATTTCAACCACATCGGTTTCAGGATATTCAGGATATTTTATAAATACCTTTTTTTTTTACTTCAACGCCCCGTATCTCAGAAACGAAGCAACTCTGGACATATGTTCATAGGAACTTTTTTTTGACAAATGACCTAACGAATCACCCCCCGGAGTTTCGTACCGTAGTTAGGAAACACCCTGTATTTACACTTGACAATTTATTGGTCAATTTTGACAACAGTTTTTACTCAGGAATACCAACATACTAACAAGAAATGGTTCAACTATAAGAAAAGTTCTGAATATTATTCAATAGCTTATTGAATTGACTCTTATCCATTCTTAAATATCGTTTGAATTGATCAGGATCTGCACTCAGAAATTCTTCGTGGACTAATGTCAAGTTTCCTTTCCTTCTTTTCTCAATCCAAGGTCTAATCCATCCTCTTCTACATCTCCTTCTTTTATTCAGCAATACACATTGCTGCGAATGTAATGCAACGTAAATTGTTTTTTTTTCCGCACAATTATTTTTCTCGCGGTTAGGGTAGGGTATGTGAAATCACGTTAATAATAACATAACCTGAAAGTCTACCTAATACAAAATATGGCAAAATAATCCGATTTTTTATAGAAACTTGCTTTTATTTCGGACACCTGACTATTTAGGTATAGGAACGTGATACATCATTTGAACGGAATTTCAATGGTATTTCAGTATATTCGTTGATATACATGGTTTCGTTTAAAAAATGCACTTTTCACCATTTTTGTATCCATTGATACAATCACAAATTTTGAACGACCCTGTGTAATAGAGGTCAAATTCGTCTAGACATAACTAATTCACAGGACATTGGTAAACTACACCCAAAATTTCAGCTATCTACGAATCCTACTGCAGTAATAAACATTTAATTAAAGCTATGTTTTGCACAAAAAATAAGGAATTCAATACATTTCTCGAAAAAAGATGGAGATAGGTACGTATAGTGAAAAATATATAAAAATAATCAGAAAGCAAAGCGAAAAATGCAATAATATACTGTCTTATTTAAAATATCAAAGTGAAATTTGTTTTTTTTCAACACCCTGTGTATTGTACTTCGACTAACTTCACAGGTAGGTGCAACGTGAGTTGTTGAAGAAGTACGATTAACTATTACTTCTGCCAGTATATCAATTTTTTTCTCATCAGAAATTTGTGGTCTGCCAGATCGTTTCGCATCATTAATACTAGCCGTTGTTTCAAACTTACGAAGAAGCTCCCTTAAATATGTCCTCGAAACGGGGCGATCGGGAAACCTCTCATTAAAAATGCGTTCTGCTGCATGAATATTTTGTCCAGTTTCACCAAGAATTAGGATCGCTGCTACTTTATCACCTAAAGCACGTACCATTTCGCTTCTTGAAGCACTCAAACGTTCGGCTCACAACAGTTTAACAAATTATTAAAATGTACAAAAATATCAAAAGTACCAAAAGCTGCTAAAACAGTTAAACGTTCGATCAACAATACACAAATTATTAAATGTACAAAAACTTGGACAATTACAAAAACGTCGAATTAGGGAGACTAACAAAAACGTCAGCTTATTTGACAACTATCCAGAGGCGGAGCTTGAATCTGGAATTTTAGTATCAACTGATTTAATTCATCACAGCTTTGCGTTTTTTAAAAGCGAGTTGCCAAAACTGCCATAAACACAAACAAAATTAGTATCATTGAATAGGTTTTTTCGATACCTTTTAAAAGAGGTGTCGCTTGCCGTAGGGTTCAATTTAAAATTATTGGTCACAATGGCCTTGTGACGTCATCTTTGACGATTTCGTCATCTATCATCACTAGTAGGGAAGTTTACAACCTTTAATATTCAGTTTCAAAATTTCACTTGTTTATGTATAATCGTTCCAAAAATAAGAGGGGGGGAGGGGACTTTTGATAAGCACTGTATAAGGAACTCCTGTGCAAAATTTTAAGCTTCTAGACCCACCGGTTTGAGCTGTGCGTTGTCTGTTAGTCAGTCAGTGTTAGAGTTTTATAAAATAGATTAAACATAATGAAGATACAAAACAGAATGAATTGATGGGTGAAGTGAAAAGCACTAAACATGATATTGATTGTAGCCTTTGATGTAGTTGAACTCGTTGGTAAAGCTTCAAACCATTCTCTAGAGGCATAAACATCTGTAAGAAAATTTGTTCCATAAAATGATTAATT
Source organism: Gonioctena quinquepunctata (assembly GCA_018342105.1). Taxonomy (NCBI): domain Eukaryota; kingdom Metazoa; phylum Arthropoda; class Insecta; order Coleoptera; family Chrysomelidae; genus Gonioctena; species Gonioctena quinquepunctata. The sequence continues at coordinate 43,676 of JAFIRS010001082.1, forward strand.
TTATTTCGTCTCCTGTCCCCCAGAAGCTTTCCCACCGGCGATCTCTGTGATCTTCCGGTAACAAGAGACGATCGTCGACATATCGGCACGTCCCAGGATGACGGGAAGTAATATGCGAGTGAGGGCGCATTCAAATTCAGTACACCCCTTCTTGCTCCTTCGCACAAACTTCGAGCAGGGGTGCACAACCCATGAATATTATATTATCGCGAAACGGCGTCTTGTTTTGTTTGCTCGTGAGGCCCGCCACCGACGAAAATACAATTTTTAATATTTGTTTGCCTGCCGCCCGTAATGGAGTCATTACAATTATAATGGGGACGATGAATATGCTGATTGAGTTCGGGGAGAAAAAAATGTTTTTTTGTGTTATGAACTAGATGTGATCCATAATTCGAATTGAATAAATTTTTCCACAGACTGACATAGAACGTTGATATTTGACATGGTTATAATGCTTACTGAACCGCATATTCCACTACAGTTAAAACCCCTCTTGGAAGGATTTTTTTCGGCAACCGCCCGCCAAGTACCCACTTCCCGGACTCTTTTTCCTAGAAAAAGAAGCACTTTTCCGGTCAAGCCCGGGAAGTACGTATTTCCTGGACTAGGACGGGAAGAATTACATCGTTGTTGTCATTATTCTCAATAACCAAATATAATAGTATGAAAATCTAGGTGTGAATGCTGTATAAGAATGCCGTTGATCATTACTAACTTTCCAACTTTGGTCTTACTCACGATCTTATCAGGTTTTTCTTCTCTTATCTATGCAACAGAATTCTTAGAGTGGAATACCATGGGCACTGATCATCCAAACTAACTCCAACTTCCGGTGTCCCGCAAGGCTCAGTTTTGGATCCCTTGTTATTCATAATATTTGTAAACGACAACGGCATACGACTGAATTGTAATCTTCTACTATACACGGACGACTGTACACGTTTTCCTTTTCAAACTACTGAATAACAAAATAGATTCTCCCCACTTACTCTCTTTGCTGAATATACATGTACCTAGAGGGTTGTAGAAAAAACATGTTATGTGATCCATAACATGTTTTTTCTACAACCCTTTACGAAAAGATGTCATTTTGTAATAGAATACCTTCAGCGAAAACGTGATTTCCGTCGCAAGTGAGAGAAATTCTCATAACGTTAACTTTCGTTTCTAGTGACGAAAGTTAAATTTATATTTTCAATCATTTCCCGCCCTCGTATATAATGTTTTGATGACTTTAAATTATTAATAAACAAAGACAGGAATCATTTCTATAATTAGAATGCATTTTTAACTTTTGTTTAATTACAAAGCAAAATAGAATCGTAAAAAACAATTTATATCTGGTTTCATTAGTTTGACGTTCCTCGTTAATTGTTTAGACTTGTCAGTTTGCACTGAAAGCATTGTTAGTTTTTCAAGTTATCATGACTTAGATTTTCCAAATACAGCACCAGAAATAGCAAATCAAGCGAAGGAAACCTCTTTGGATTTATTACCAGTAAAATCTAAAAAGAGATATGAAGAAATATATGCAAAATTCATGGATTGGAGAGTTGATAATCACGTAAATTCATTTTCGAAAAACTGTGCTGCTTGCGTATTTTGGATGATTGTCAAAAAAAATTAAGTCATCGACGCTATGGTCTATGTATTCGATGTTGATAACCACTTTATCGATTAAAAATAATATCGATATCTGTAAATATCCCAAGTTACGTTCTTTTTTTGAACGAAAATCTGATGGTTTTAAAAGTCAAAAGTCTGAAATTTTTCTTCCGATGAGATACACACTTTCTTAAAGAATGCACCCGACACCAAATACTTAATGACTAAGGTAAGTTAATTACTTTAATATTGCGACAAATTCTTAATGATATTAATATTAACGTTTGAAGGTGGCCTTAGTTTTTGGAATTTTGGGGACTTGTCGTTGCCATGAATTGAAAGATTTGACAGTAAATGATGTAAAAGATACCAGCAATATATATACTCTTAGTTACAATATATGTAGTACAATAACAAAAAATTAAACCGATGAAAAAATCAACTGAAAAGCAAAAAATAAAATAAGCCTTCTCAGTCTAAACTAATATGAGTAACTAATTTTGAGTTGGCGCCAAACAAACAATTATTGAAGATCATTATATTACTTTGAACGAGTAATCAAAACGCCGCTGTGAATCTAGCTGCCATCATTTTACGCTTTACCTAATTCAATTGTTAATTTGTTTGGCGCCGACTGAAAATTAGTTACTCACATTAGTTTATAGCTGAACTATCATTAAGACTAAGAAGGTTTATTTTATTTTTTGCTTTTCAGTTGATTTATTCGTCGGTTTAATTTTCTGTTGATTTTTTTTATTTTTCAATTTTTTGTGGCTAAAATCTACTAATTAGTACCTACTTAATTTTTGATTACTTCCAAAACACTTACTTACCTAGCTTACTTCAACTATTAACTGCTAAATAATATGATTATCTACTTTAAGTATGTATTGTTATATATTATAAATTATTTTTGAAAGTTCTGGTTATTTGATTTTATCACTTTGTATTATACAGAGTGGGCCATTGAAAACGAAACATAGGGGCTCTGTAGGTCGGCAGAACCGAATTATATAAAAACGCTCGGACACGTGAACTACATTTTCGAGGGGGACATCGTTCGCGATGTAATTCACCCGAATTACATTCCATCCCTCGGAGCTGTGACCGCCACCCCTAAATTTTTAAATGGAAACATATGGCAAGTGATACCTCATTTGAAAGGTATTTTCCTTCTCAATTTCAAACAACAAAAATAAATTAATTCTATCGATTCGTTTTGGAGATATAGGAAAGGAAATTGGAGTTGGGAAATCACTTTGTATTCACTCAATCCATAAAAACAATATCTGATAAAGCAACTGTCGCAATAATTATTATTGTCAATGAACTAAATGTTCAAACTGTCTACCACCCATTTCCATACAATAGTACACGTTCTGTTCAAAACGACACCTCACATTTCGTATCATTTCCGGCGTTATTCGACGGCATTCTTCAATAATTCTCCTTCGTAAATCTTCCAGAGATTCTGGTTCGGTTGCAAAGATTTTGTTTTTCAAGTGACCCCACAGGAAAAAGTCGAGTGGGGTTAAATCTGGAGATCTGGCTGGCCACTTTATAGAGCCTCTTCTTCCAATCCAACTTCCAGGAAACATTCTATCCAAAAACGCCCTAACAGGCTGTGCATAATGAGGAGGTGCCCCGTCTTGTTGAAATATCAAGTGGTCTTCATGGTAACGATCGTCATTGTGGATAAACAAATTCATTCAATAATTCCAAATCAGTTTCTCCTGTCAGGTTACCGTCGAGAAATACTGGTCCAATCAAACGGTCCCCAAAAATACCGGCCCAGACATTGAGTTTTTGGGGAGTTTGAGTGTGGACTTCGTGAAAAACATGTGGATTGGCATCTGACCAATAACGATTCACAGTTGAATTCAAAAAGAATGTAGACTCATCAGAAAAGCAGATGTTGAAAAGGAAATTCTCATCAGCATCTGTTCTCGTAGTCATAATTTCACAAAATTCCTGTCGCCTATCAAAATCATCTTCATTCAATTGGTGTACCAAATGTATTTTGTAGGGGTGGAATTTATGATGTTTCAGGATTCGGCGGATACTGGTTCTACTGATATTGGTAACACTAGCCAATTTCCTTGTGCTCAATGTTGGGTCTGCATGAACTTGTCCTAAAAGTGCAACTTCAACAGCTTCATTTCTCAACGGAAATTCACGTTCTCGATCTCGTTTTTTGTTGGCTACTGATCCAGTTTGACGAAATTTTTGCACTAATTCTAGAACGTATTTTCTTGCAACAAGTTTATCTGGATGCGTTTTATTGAACAAATTAGCTGTACGGTTACCGCACACATTCTTTAAAAAAGTTGTTATTATTTCAACTCTTTCCGCGATCGTATACACAATTATTGCGGAAAGATATTCAGCATATTTTATATTTTCAAAATATATACTTATTCAAGTTCATTAACTAATTAAAAATAATAGAATCTCAAATTTTTGCTGTTTAGTCAAGTAATTCACTCTAATGTCGTTCAATCAAAGATCAGTTTGACAGTGATAGACGTCCACAATTGCGATTTGGCGAAAAAAAATTTCGATCAAGTAAATGAGGATGAAATAAAAATTTGAAACGGAATTGCATGTTATTTGTTGGTAAACAGTTAGATCATTCAATTCATTAACAATGATAATTATCTTTAAACAGTTGCATTGTTAGATGTTATTTTTATTGATTGAGTGAATAAAAAGTGATTTCTCAACTTCAAGTTCCTATATCTCGAAAACGAATCAATATAATTAATTTATTTTTGTTGTTTGATATTAAGAAGGAAAATACCTTTCCAATGAAGTATTACTTGCCATATGTTGCCTTTAAAAATTTAGGGGTGGCGGTCACAGCTCCGAGGGATGGATTGTAATTCGGGTGAATTTTATCGCGAACGATGTCCCCCTCGAAAATGTAGTTGACGTGTCCGAGCGTTTTTATATAATTCGGTTCTGCCGACCTATAGAGCCGCTGTTTCGTTTTCAATGGCCCACTCTGTATAACAAGTTTGATGTATGGCGTTATATCACAAAAGTGAAAAATCTGCTACATTTTCCGATTATTAAAATTCCCTATACTCTATTTAAACCATTTTTTAACGTTAATTCTATTTATACTACTATCGTTGTTTTAGTAATTTATAACTATTTTATTGCTTTTATGTATATCTGTTGATCGCCTTTATTTATGCTTGTTTTACTTTATACGTGATTATTTATTTATTTGTTGATATACCTACCTATTCATTTTATGTCATTTCACCTACAAGCCGTATTCAATACGGATTACGTGGATTCTTCTGGTTTTTACTAAATCACCCATCACACAGGATATCGGGCCACCCCTGTAACTTCTGCATTCGTCAAACGGATTTTTCTGAAATTTGGTACAGTTATATAAGCGACCATTTCGGATTTGATCACATTACAATCCAATATGGCGGACTTCCGGTTTTTCTGGAAATGCCAGCAACTTTGTTTTTTCAAATGGTACACCCTGTATATTTTTACATATTCAAGTTCAACAGGTCAAGACAAGTCCAAACCTTATGTCAGATGTCATTTTTTCGAAACAATTAAAATTAAAATGTTTTTATTTTATTTTACCTCGTGGATAAATGAGATTTGGTCAAGGCTATTCACAATGAGTCGCACATAACAGAAAAACATATTTTTACCTGAAAAATTATTTTTGTGTCACTTATTGATGAATCAATTCAGTCACATCACATTTTATTTTTCAAATGGAACCCCTATGGGCCAACTACATGGCTCTCTAAACTACTTCAGGAAAAAAAATACATATCATTTTTGTATTTCGGTGCAGTAACAAATTGTACACATTCTAAAATCTACAACTAGTTCATGAGTTTCCTTGCAGTTCGAATAATATTTCAACTTAGTGAGCTGTGGAAAACAACATTTCTGAATCTTGTCAACTAATTGTGTTTCGTTGTCATCTTTATCTCAACTCTCGAAAATTAGTTAACTTCCGAGAATTAGTAGAAATGGAAAATCAAAATTATAGGTTTTTGAGAGTTGAGATGAAAGATGACAGCGAAACACAATTAGTTGACAAGATTCAGAAATGTTGTTTTCCACAGCTTACTTATTCGAACTGCAAGGAAACTCATGAACTAATTGTAGATTTTTGAATGTATACAATTTGTTACTGCACCGAAATACAAAAATGATATGTCATTTTTTTCCTGATTGTATGTTCTAGAGAGACATGTAGGTGGCCCATAGGGGTTCCATTTGAAAAAAAAAATGTTAGATCAAAATGTGATGTGACTGGATTGATTCATCAATAAGTGACACAAAAAAGAATTTTTCAGAAGAAATTGTTTTTCTGTTATGTGCGACTCATTGTGAATAGCCTTGACCAAATCTCATTTATCCACGAGGTAAAATAAAACAACAATTTTAATTTTAATTGTTTCAAAAAAATGACATTTGCATATGGTTTGGACTTGTTTGACCTGTTGAACTGAATATAAAATATACAAGTGTTTTTGTCAAAATTTTGAAAAACAAGTTACTGGCATTTCGAAAAACTGGAAGTCCGCCATATTGGATTTAATGTGATCAAATCCGAAATGGTTGCTCATATAACTGTATCAAATTTCAGAAAAATCCGTTCACGAATGCAGAAGTTACAGGGGTGGCCCGATATCCTGTGACACCCGGTATTCTCTGTATTTGTAAATCGCATATTACAAATAAATATTATTATTATGTTATGTAGATGTGATACGAAAGTTTACTCGTATCTCTCTGTGGCTAATTACTAAATCCCATAATGAAGCATCCAACTGATTGAACAAAGAATGCAATATCATCGGATCGGGCAGGTCGCAGGAGGGAAAGCTTCCTGTAGGGATGGGAAAAGTGGCGTTAGCCTGCCACTTGACCCGCGCTCCTGTTGGTTACTTGGCAACAATTAATCACATTCTATCTTCGACAGCGGCATCGGCTTACTCGATATTAAACGGTGTGCAAGAAATCCGTCGCTCCCCTCTGCACCTTTGAGATATGAGGACGTGTCGAATCCAATTCAATTTCGATTTCATACCTCTAAAGTTCGCATCACTACTATTATTCCCTGATTTTGTCTTTGGAGAACACACCGCAACCACCTCTTATGTTTTGTGCAGATGTCGCTGTAAAGTTTGTATGAATTTTTAGACTCATTGGGCAATTATTTTTCCGGAACTTGAGCAACAGCGCACTTTGATGGGATCGACTTTATAATAGTATATTGTTTAACAAGCACGGAATGATACTCATTTCCCACGAGTATGATGTTTGCAGCATGAGCCGTAGGCGAGTGCTGCAAATCATACGAGTGGGAAATGAACATTCCGTGTGAGTTATACACTATACTTTTTTTACGGCTTTAACATAAAAGAGCGAAATTAATTTACAACAGAAACTTTAACTTGAATTTTAATTGTATTGAACATTTCCATTTACAATTGGTAACATATTGAATAACTGAACAATATTCTGATTCAAATTTTTTTCAATTTAATCATTCGCAATATTTACACTTATATTGTTACAATGATTAAATGTGATCTGTGAAGCATTTGGGCGTTGCAATGGCATATTTGATATTTCTTCATTTTCAAAATTATATGACATTGAAGTAGTTGGCAGGTTTTCAGATTTATTAATCGAACTCACAATTTTATAGGCGATGTCATGTCGCTTAAGTGAGGTGAAATCTTCGCCAGCGTCTATTGTTGCTGATGATCTCCTGAAGCAATGACCAGTGTATAGTTCAGGATTTGGAAGTTTCAAGTATTCAGCTATTCGTTTTTCCGTATAACCAATTTTATTAATACCAACTCTTCGTACTGAACATTTTCCTTTTTGATAATTTAGAAAAAGATAATCTTGTCCAACGTGTCCAGGACGAAGCTCCCTGTACATCTTATAAATATAAAAAACACCTGTTATTGTGAATTTTCTTGGAACTTTGGTATTTGGTATTTGTACAAGAATTGCTGTTGAACCCAAATCTCTACAATCTGTTGTTTTAATTTTGTAAAGTTCAAATAATAACCTATTGAATAAAAAAATTTTACACTGCGTGGGCTCGAACCTTCAACTTCAAGTCAAAGGGAAAAATGTGCGAGTATTGTACCGCTGAGCTACTTTGCTTAGTGTTATCGAGGGTGCAGACATGATATAAGTAATAAAAATGTATTTGTGATTTTTTTCAAGCTAAGCAAATTTACTCAAAAAGATAATAACTTACCTTATTAAGTAAATGAATGTCATCAGGAGCGTTTTTTATAAACTTTTCGATTTCATCAGTGGAGAAAATTTTGGATTTCTTCGGCCTGTATTCGTTTGAATTCCTTTTTAGGAATGCTCTAAGTTTTGAATAGTTGCCAATGTCTACAGTTCTGTTGATATTATTCATGGTCCTTAACATGGAATATTGTGCCCAAAAAGTTGAGGATTTTAATTTCTGAGACAATTCATTAAAGTTTGCAAGTAATACATTTTCTGAAGTTGACGCGGTGACCTTTTCCTTTTGCCAATATGTGAAGGATTTGTAGGCTTTTTCATATTTCTCTCTCGATACTGCCGGAATAAAGTTTATACATGCCTGATTTGCGGCTGCGATTATGTCTGGAGGAGTTAGTTCGTCAATTTCACTGCTCATCATACCTTTAAACTTTGACAAGTTTTGATGAAACTGAATTGACAGATGTCTTCAGTTTTCCTTGCTTTCCATGGGAGACGTGATTTAATGACCAACAATAACACAATGACTTCATTGTGTTATCAGATAAGGAAATGAAATTGAAAACATACAATGTACTTCATTGTTTAATCAAAAACAGTTTAAAAAATGTAGTTTTGTATTATAGCCGTAGAAAAAGCACTTTTCAGTAGTAATATCCCTAGGACATTGATAATAGACGAGATAATTTTATGACAATCGAAAGCTCGTTCCAAGCAACGAGCTTGAGAAATTTGTCATAAAATTATGAGGGATTTATCAATGTCCGAGGGATATTCGGCGGAAAATTTTTTGACAAAAAATTTCATAACTCAACGCAATGAAACATTTATTTATTTATTAAAAGTACAGTTAGTGAAAGTACAATTATAAAAATTTAACTTATTATTAGATTCGTTGCTGTTCTCTACTATAGAAGATCTATTACCACGCATAATATTTATGATCTTGTTGTGGTGTTCTTGATCGAGATTTAAGTATGGTCTTATAGAATTTTGATTGCTATGACTAGTAATTTTCAGCAATTGTTGTTCTTCTACACCACTTTTTGCCATTTCGCTAACAGCAGTTGATCTATTCGAGTGATTCGTTATCTTTTCGTCCTTTACATTCAAGCAATTGCCTAAGCAGCAGTTTTCAGTCCATCCATTTATTGTATTTCTTCCAACAGTACATTATCGTACCATTTGTCAGTTTCATTTTTCCAGTATCGATTTGGTTTTAAGAACAGTCGTGGTGAGGTAATATTGTCGCCTCGTTTTGATATCAGTTTATGAAAAAGACGTACAGGACAGCTTTGTCTTTCACTATTGGAAACCAACCATTTACTACTTGTACAGCTTTTAGAACCATCATTATTTTTCTCGATTTGAAAAAAATCCAACAAACAAGAAACTGCCTCTCCTCCTCGCCAAGTTAATTCTACAGCAGCAATATGGTAAAATTTAGCATAAGACCTTCAGGAGTATTTTCATCCCATAGCAATATTATTTTGTTAACTTCAGACAAATTTAACGAAACTGAACGGGACTTACGTTTACATGGATCTGCTTGTAGTTCCTTAAATTCGGCCCGTGGTCCTCTCGGGCTGGTTTAATATATATTGTTAAACGGGTCATTCATAATTTTCATTATAGTACTTTTCTTGCAAAAGTTTGCACGAAACGTTCCACATTGTCTTACCGTTGCTTCTTTAAATTCGGTCCCGTCTTTCTTTCTCAATTGACCGCCCAATCTTTTAGTATCAACGCCAATTCTTCTAAGCTTCTATGTTCATTTAATTCATATTCTCGTTCGCAGCAAAATTCCATGAATATTCCCCAAATATATTTGTGACTGTAGTTGTATTTCTGGGAATTTTTCTTTGATTAGCGCATTTATACTTTGAACATTCGCATTGCCAAAACGTGACATTTTGAAATTTATTTGGAATGAAGTTGTCAAACTCAATCGTGTTGTCATAGTGATTGATAATTGCACTGAATGCAATTATCACTTATAATACCACAAGAGCTTCAAAATTATCGGGTATTTCCCGATAGGTTCGTTGCAAACAAATTAAGGAGTCAAGTTTTTCAGGTTAAAAAATCACGAGCGCGAAGCGCGAGTGATTTTTCCTGAAAAACTTGACGACTTTATTTGTTTGCAGGGAACCTTAGTGCCAGATAATTTTGAAGCTTATGGTATCGGGGATATTTTTCCTCCCAAAAGTAGTAAATTGGTTCCAAAACTGTTTTTTGCCTTCTCCGTGCAAATGGAAACATTTCCTTTGGACTTTTTATCGATGGTGGACAGAGAACAAACTCCAAATCGACTTATTTTCATGCAAAATTCCAATGTCACATTAATTCAACTCGTCAGTTTGAAGTTGTATAATTTGACTGGATCATGTTTTGTTTTTTATATTAGCTAACTACTAGAAAATTTCGATTCATATAATACCATGTAGGAAACAAGCAACTCAGTTGAGTTTAGAAATAAAAGACAGACTTATAAGATAAATTTAATCACGATGGTCGATATTTGGGTCGGAAAAATAATCAGTAGTAATACCACTAGTGACTGAATTTTCGCGATAAGTCTGCGATTTATTTTTAAACGAAACTGAGTTGCTTAAAAACAAGCAACTCAGTTGAGTTTAGAAATAAAAGACAGACTTATAAGATAAATTTAATCACGAGTGGTATTTTATTAGACTATTTCACGAACGAAGTGAATGGTCAAAAAGATTTAATTCGGCAGAATGAGAGGAAGAAATTTAATAATGATAAATAATTAAAATTCAATTATAATCATGAAATATTTATTTTAACTATAAACAATTTGTTTAAATTATTATTTGTTACCTATAACAATAAATAGTTTTTTATGAACACGAACATAATACATTACTCTCGACTATAATTATTATAAATGGTGCAATTGTAAAAATTTTGAATAGTATCTCCGTTCTTAGGTGGGTACAATGTATTGTTGGTATTATTACTTGATGTACTTGGAGTACTCCTAAAAGTATTCACTATATTCTGATGATGTACAGCACTAAGATGTAAATACGGTTTCATCGAGTTCGAACTTCCATGTCCAGTAATTTTCATAGCTTGTTGTTCACTAACGCCGGATTGTAGTAACTGACTAACTGCAGTGGCACGATTAGAGTGATTTGTTATTTTTAGTTTTTTAGTGTCTAATCCTATCTTTTCTGCAGAGAGTTTTGTCCATTTTGACATTGTATTAATACCAATAGGTCAATTCTTGTACCAATTATTATTATTATATTTATTCCACTTGCCATTCACTGTCAGAAAAAGTCTGTCATTGGTAATAATTCCCCTCTTCGATATAAGTTTCCGGTATAATCTCACAGGACACATTTCAGGATTTTTCAAATTTTGGGTAAGCCATTTAGTATCTGCACAGTTTTTATCACCACCTTGGCGGGTTTTGGAGAATATCGGGTTATATGCAATTCTGTTTGTTAAACAGCCTTTGTTGTCAGTCTCTTCCTTAAAAAAATTTAACATGGAAAAAGTTGCTTCGTTACCTCTCCAAGCTAGTTCTACTGCAGCTATGTGAAAAAACTTCTTTTGGAGTCCCTCTGGCGTTTTTTCGTCCCTTGTAAGCACATATTTCTATATTCTTCTGAAGTCATAGCGACAGAACTCATTTTCTTTTTTTCGGGTACAGCTTGCAACAATTTTCTCTTACTATCTCGAGCCGCCCTCGCCTCCTTGAACATTATGTCTCTGATACTCACAAAAATATTTTTCTAGTACTAATTTTGCAGTAGTGTTCCATATGGTTTTAATAACACTCTCCTTGTATCACTACCATCAATTTTCCGCATGTTGAATGCCCAGTCTTTTAGAATGAATGCTAATCTTTCGTTGCTATTTTCTGCATCTAATTTGTAGTTGCGTTCCGCACAGAACGTCATAAATTGTCTCCATATATAAGATTTTGATTTTTTTGTGTTACTGGGTATATTTTCTTCAATATTTTGATTTATTACTTCGTTTGAAGTAGCACCGAAGCGACTCATTTTGACGTTTGCAGCTACAATTATTTTTGGTCAAACTGTCAAACTTTGCATTGCGATCCGTATCCATGGTTACGTCGTTGAAAACGATGCTGATAGACCAATCAGAATTGAAAGACAGCTGGTGTTTTCGCGATAATACAAGCTGTCTTTGGTTTTTGATTGGTAGATTTTGTGAAAATTCCAAGGTGCGTGAATAGTCAGTGTAATGTTGACATGTTGGGTGAAATTGTTTCATATGACACAAAATGACAAAATTTGAATGGTTGTTAGAACTGTCAAAAATTTTTCTTTGTAATATTTATTTGTAGAACAAAATTAGGAACATTCTAATTCTAGTTGATATTAGTATTTATATTGAAATTCGAATAATTGCAAAATTAAAGCAACTCAATTTGTTTGGTATATTTGAAGTTGAAGCATGAACGTAAGGTATACGATTCATTGTTTTCATGTGATAATTCTTTAATAGACCATTATCTATCCTTCAGCGACATTGGTAGACTTCCTTTCACCGTGTCTCTTCAAATTTGTGATATTTTCACCATTATCAGCAACTAACGTCGCCGAAGTTCAACGCTTGTGTAATTTTTACGATTGGGTTGCTTTAAAAATTCTACGATCCTTAAGTCACCAACACCAACAGGCTGAATCGAACTTGTTCCTTTTTTGTAATTTACAAATAATCTGTTGCGTGGAGTATGGGAAGGCCGTAATGATAAAAAATATAGCCAATACTATACCAAATTTTCTCGCCCAATTTCAACTGATGTTTCCTCAAAGTGTGTTTTGGAATCCGGTTTTTTCTCAAGGAACATATCTTCCTTGTCGTTTATACAGGGTCACTCACGGTTGATGGTAGGTTCGACGTTTACGGAGAACAGAACATAGGATTATTTTGAAATTTTGGTTTCTTGGAAAATTAGTTCTGCTCTATCGGTCTAAAATATCCTCAGCGCTGCGGCGTTGACGCTTATATTGAAAAGTACCAATGTCCTGTGTATTAGTTATGTCTAAGAGAATGTGTTCTCTATTATACAGGGTCGTTCAAAATATGTGATTTTACCGATACTAACAAAAAATAGCGGAAAGTGTATTTTTTAAAAGGAACACCCTGTATATCATCGAATATCCTGAAAGACAATTGAAGTTCCTTTCAAATGATGTATCATGTTATTCCTATACCTAAATAATCATGTTTCCGAATTAAAAGCAAAACTCTATAAAAATCGGATTATATTGCCATATTTTGTATTAGGTAGCTATGATATGTCATGGAACATGCCATTATGATAATCATTAATAAAACGTTTGCTCGTTTATTAACGAAAATTTGAATCTGAAACGAATTAAAATGGAAGGCAATAGCTTTTTAAATTAAGTTTTGATGAAATTGTCAATGTGATCAAATTATAGCAAGAAAATGCAGAACGTTCAATGAAATATATTCCGATTTACAAACCAATCAACGAGATAAAATTTGTACGATTACAAAATAATTTAATCAGTTATGGGTCAAAACTGAAAGCGAAACGAAATTTACTAAACTAATCAAAACTTTTTTCATTATGTAAAATGAGAAATAACAAAACGGTTAAATAGCAATCAACAATGATGATAGAATAACAGGAATTCTATAGTGACAACCTTAGTTAGATCATTATGTATGACTAGCACTGTACATCCATTTATTTATTTTATTATATTGTAATTCCTCTGACTACTAAATGTAGTTTATATACGTATAAATGTAATTTTTAATTGTTGAGTATTGTTAAAATTTTAACGTGTAGTATGACAATCAACTAATAACATTTTACCATGTTTTGGAAGTGTTATTAGTTGTGTTTGTATATGTGATGTATATATTTGTATTTGTGAGTAAGTAATTTTTAATTGTTGAGTATTGTTAAAATTTTAACGTGTAGTATGACAATCAACTAATAACATTTTACCATGTTTTGGAAGTGTTATTAGTTGTGTTTGTATATGTGATGTATATATTTGTATTTGTGAGTAAGTATTATGTAGTTTTTAAAAAGTTATTTTCAATTATTAATGTGATTAATTGTATATAATATTATTAAGTTTTAATTAATAATGTTTATTGTTTATGTCCCTTCCACAAAGCTTTGTCAACAAGAAACTATCTTAGACAATAAAGTATATTTTGATTTGATTTGATATGTATAAAAATTTAGAAAACGTTCACAATAATTGTTGGTTTCCAAACATTTTTTTAAAATCCGGATACTTGGTGAAAGATTTGTGGTTCTCCTCAATAGCAGCGTCGCATTCATTTATAGCATTTTTGTTGAATCTTCTCTTCATAATATGTTTATTTAGCATTCCAGACTAGTGGATAATCCATGATAATATTTTGAAGCATTTAATATATATTACTACTAAATTTGTTTACTTCCAGAAAGAGAAATTAAAAAGGAAAATCCGACTTTTGGCATAGAACAATGTACTATTTAAATGATCTATGTACCACATACTACACCACCTAATTTTATAAAAGATAAATCTGTTACCAGCTCACTCTTCCCCACACCTGTAAATAAAAAAGAGATTATAGAAATTATTTCTAAATTAAAAAATAACTGTGCACCTGGACCCGATGGAATAAAAACCAAACTAATTAAAATGTATCACCCTTATCTAGTAGAACCATTAACCTACATAATAAATTTAATTTTCAAAACAGGAACAATACCAATACAATGGAAAGAATCGAGAGTTACTCCCATTTTCAAATCAAGTGTTAAATCAGAAATGGGAAACTACCGGCCAATCTCTGTGATTGATAACTTCGCGAAAATACTAAAACATGCTTTGAAATCACGCTTGGTAAATTTTTTTGAAAAAATAAAGTTATAACAGAGAGACAATTCGGTTTCATAAATAAAAGTAGTACCGAATCCGCCATATTGAATTTCATATCACAAACAACAAGGGCTTTGGATGATTCCGAAATATGCCTAGCAGTTTTTTTTGGATTCAGCCAAGGCTTTTGTTACAGTTTCACACGAAAAACTGATAAACAAACTATACACGTATGGTGTCCGAAGACCAGCAAATACAATCTTTAAAAACTATCTATCACACAGAAGCCAACGTGTCAAAATCGGTGACAGCACTAGCTGTTCCCGCGAAATTTCTGTTGGGGTACCACAGGGCACAGTTTTAGGTTCGATACTGTTTTTAATTTATATTAGCAACCTAGTTGACATTAGAAATATCAAAGGTCACCTCATTTCATACGCTGATGATACAACAATTATTTTCAAAGCTAATACGTGGCAACAGGCATACTACAATGAAGCAGAACAAAGCTTGGAACACATACAGATATGGTCGAATGACAATCTCCTCAATCTCAATGTTTCAAAAACTAAATTTATAACATTTTCTCTTCAAAATAACCAACAGCCCGAATTGCAAAACATTCAGATACATCAGCCAAATTGCCCCAAAATATCTTGCAACCGCCCAAATATTGAGAAAGTGGCGAAAATAAAATACCTAGGTGTATTTTTGGACCAGCGAATGACATGGAATGAACACGTCTCTCATATGGTGAAAAGACTTAGGCAACTGACATATAAAATATACAACCTTCGTGCTGTTCTAACTAAACAAAACCTGATGATAATTTACAATTCCCTGGTTGAATCATTAATTGATAGTGTATAACAGTATGGGGTGGAGTATTCGAGAATATACTGAATAATATTCAAGTGACCCAAAATTCAATTATAAAAATAATGTTGGAAAACCTAAACGTTTTGATACCCAACTATTGTATAAGGAAACAAATTTACTTGACGTCAGAAGTCTATACGCGTTCCAATGTCTCGTTTGGATCTATTCCAACAAAATAACTCAGAACACGATTAAAACTAAGAATACCAGATATGCACAAAACTTGTCCGTACCATTCTTTAAAAAAAGTCATACGTAGAGAACAATATTTTATTTTGGTCCAAAACTATATAATATACTACCAGGCGGTATAAGAAAAACTTCAATTTCAAAATATACAAAACAAATATCAAGAATTTCATTATTAATAACAACCAACTTATAATGACCCTCCTGAAAAACACACCTTTATAATATAGAATCCGTTACCTAATAAGAATCTTTTTTAACCGAACTGAATATATTGTAAATATAAAACCACGGTTTTACTTTGCACCAACCTTTTTCACTGTTTCATCATGTCCTCATACTATACTATAAACATATAACTACCATGTTCTCGCTCTACCAACTTTCTCTGTTATATTATATGTTCTCGGCTTATTATCTGTTATATCATATGTTCTCGGCTTATTATCTTATATTATATACCGAGTCACTATTATATCTGTCCTACCATGTTCGATTTATAAAAGTGTCACCAGGGCCGGATTAAAAGGTGTGGAGGCCCTGGGGCAACAAAGGAGTGGAGGCCCCTAATTATTTTTCAAACAAGTTTTTTTTTTATTTATTGCGGAACAAATCAAATTATTTCGACACGAGCATATGTAGGTATAATAAAATACAAGAAATAAATTAAATTATAGCGTAAACAAAGGGATTCTTGCGAGCTTTTTTCAACGAAAAATCATTGATGATTTCGGTCAAATCCAGCATCCGGAGAAAATCATTCTCAATGCTAAGAAGCGATAACTTTGATAGGCGGCTTTGTCTCATCGTAATTCGCCTATTTTTTTCATTTTGGAAAATGAGCGCTTTCCAGTGCAATTTGACATCATCACATTCTCAGTTGTAATATCACAAGAGAGTGAAAATAATTCGACAGATTTTCGAAAACTTGTTGCCAGGCAATAGACAAGAGAGACCAACTGGCTCGAGTGGCTATTGCCAACAAGTTTGAGAAAGAACTCCAGATAATTATTTTCTACTATATCGAACTCTTTAGATTATTTTTTGATGTTACGATCATAAACACATTTCCTTGCAAAATTATATAACGTACTAAACCGGTTTTGATTCATTTCACACTTTTCATGCGAATTGATGATAGACGTCAAATTAAAAATATAGGTTGTCAGACAATAAAAACAAAATACCTCAAATTATTCCCGCGACAATTTTCTAGGTAGAATATTCCCACTATTGATTGGCCAAAACGTATATGAATTATTTGAATTGAACGTTTCCATTGGTTTCTAGCAATGTCAAAAAATAATCACTGTAATTTCAATGTTTGAGAATGTAGCTCTGAAATTTTGGTTTTCAAGAATTTGATAGTAGAACATCTTAGATAGATAGATAGTCCTTTTCAGAAGGATTTACATTTGTTGCGGAATGTCATCTTTCTCTTAGACTCACACTTTCAGATTTCGGGGATTTCTCTGTTTCAAGCGCGCCACTCAGCGGACACTTGTCAACGCCAATAAATAGGAAAAACAGGTATAGACGGGCAAAGTGTTTGTAGAATCGGCAGAAAAATAGTCATCAGAATTTGAACTTTTGTTCTATTATGGAATGCGCACAGGGCTCTTATAAATAATTTGATGCAATCATATTCATAAATTGAAATATTATTTTCTTTTGCTTGTGATTATTGAATTTCATTGTGTAACTAGATCGCTTGTGTCATTTTACATCGACAAAAATCCTTCATTTAATAAAAAAAAATTATATTTTTTTTAAATCCAATTGTTCTTGTTTTTACAGCTAATTTCGATACGATATAATATTTTGTATAATAGTATGATGTTTCACTTGGTGATTGTTTCTCGCATATACACATGATTCATCAGATCGAAGATTAATATTAACCATGGATTTTGACAAGAATGAGAGGAAAAAGTGGGAGAACTGCTCTTTCGTTGTCAGATTCTTCATATATAATTTTGCATATTTTACCTAAAAATTTATATTGTGGAGGCCCCTCTCTTGTGGAGGCTCCGGGGCTGCAGCCCCGTTTGCCCCCCTCTTAATCCGGCTCTGCAGTGTCACCATGAGGCAGAAGATGGGGAGCAAAAAACAAGCCAAATGCGCTTAGTTTGCCCTCCACCTATCTCCGAATGGTCCAAATGATATATGTTAAACGAATGTATAACCTTTTCAAATAAACAAAACTTCAAACTTCTTCATTTATCGAAAAAGTTTTATCCCGTTTCTTTGAAGTCGTTTAAAAAACTGCCAAAGCCACATTAGAACTAGGTACTTGACTCGCAACTGCATCGATCCCCCGTTGATATTTTTTTTTCCGCAGTTGTGACTTCGTGTATCGTATTGTCACTCATATCATTATGAGTGAAAAATTTTCGATTCCCTGCATGGGAATTTCTAGCGGAGAATTCGCAGCTCGCTGCGTCGTGTGGGAGCGCGGACCACAGTGGCGCGCGCCACGGGGCGCCGTTCGACTTTGAGGGGGCCCTTTTTGTTCGTGCTCGTCCGATTCGAGAGGTCCGCGGGAGTTCCGATTCCGGCGCACTCACCGGAAGATTATGCGTTCGTTATTTCTGGTCTTCGAGAGGTTTCTTGGACGTTTCTCGGCGATCTGGAAATAATTTGCTGTGTGAAATTTCGGGTGGCGAATGCGTTGACGTTTCTGCGATTGCCTCGAGGTTTTTTATCTTGATCGTGTTCAGTTCAGTTGATT
The DNA here is from genome assembly GCA_018342105.1 of Gonioctena quinquepunctata. Lineage (NCBI taxonomy): Eukaryota > Metazoa > Arthropoda > Insecta > Coleoptera > Chrysomelidae > Gonioctena > Gonioctena quinquepunctata. Next base: position 62,219 of record JAFIRS010001082.1, read on the forward strand.
TCATTGTGCTGAAGGAAACATGGCATTTTTCTGTTTGGATTATTCGATAGGCCTATAGCAGTTCAAAAATCGAAGCGTGTAAAGGATATATGATTATTTTCACATCCTTTATCAAAAATAACCGCAGAAAATTTTAATGAAAAAAAAGCATGCCATTGCTCTACAAAAAAAAAATTAAATTCTTGAATTTTCATGCAAATTAAACCAACATTTTATCTCAGGACGCTATGGCAGATTTAACAAAAAAAAACTATACCGGGTGACACAGGATATCGGGCCACCCCTGTAACTTCTGCATTCGTGAACGGATTTTTCTGAAATTTGGTACAGTTATACAGTGCTCGTCTAAAATCCGTTCCCCCCTACTGATTTTTGAACCACCTGGTATATCGCAACGAAATTTTGAGGGCTTAAATAGGAGATTAAAAACCTACTTTTTCATGAAAAAATCACATCTAAAAGTTTTAAAATGGCGTCTGAGCGCCATCTTCAATAATTTTTTTAAATAGAACACCCCGTATATTATTCCATTTTCGAAATCTACTCACAATTATCAACAGTTTTCTCTTATACACTTTACTACTAAATTTAATTGTTTTCAAAATATTAACTTTTGAAAAGTGACATTCCAATAAAGTATGGATTTTGGTCACTTCCGGTAAAACATTTTGCTAACTAAACGTTATTATTAATTTGTAGTTAAATCTCTTAATGAATTCGACTGATAAGAGGCGTAAAGAGAGTTTATTAAGGTTAAACAGTACCGCTTACCGGAAAATCTCGAAGCCTACGAATGTTGAAAAGGGAAACATTCTCAATTGAATATTAGTTGTTTTCTGTTAGAAATTCACAAAACATAACTTCATTTTAATAGTGGATTTTTCAATTCTCTAAAAAATCTTTCTATCAATATTCAATTGAGAATGTTTCCCTTTTCAACATGAATACCCCACAAGAGGTTATCTTGACGATGGAAGATAGTGACTAAAGTTTATCTTTCAGTCGCAGATGATTCCACATCTGATTTTATGAACATCTTATTTATATTTTCAACAAATCAACCTACGAATGTGTTCTCTAAATTCACAATCAAAACAAATTAGTTAGCTGAAAAATTATAATTTATTTTTGAATAACACTTTTATTTAACCCCAACAATTATTTCATCAAGTGTTCAATGTGGCCCCCTCCTAAATCTTGACAATAAAGTGCCCTATTATAAATAGCTTCTCTCACGTTGATGAAAGTCTGTTCATCTATTTCTTCACATGTATCTATTATTCTGCGTTCCAACTCTTCTATTGTTTGACATTCAGTGGCGTAGATTTTTGACTTCAGATACCCCCAAAGGAAAAATCTAGAAGTGTAAGATCCAGAGATCTTGGTGGCCATTTTGTACTTCCCGTGTGACCTATCCATCGCCCAGGAAAGTTTGTACCGAGGAACTCTCTAGCCATGCGGTCGAAATGGGGAGGTGCCCCATCCTGCTGAAATATGATTTCACGATTTTCAAACTCTTCCTGATTGTTTATTACAATTTGTCTGATTCGAGGTTCAATTTTAGTTTCTAGAAGATTTCTCTAAAGAACTCCTGTAAGATTGCCTCTGATGAAAATCGGTTCAACAACGCGTTCCCAAATTCGCCCAAACCTTTTTGAAACTGGGATGTCCTCTCTAAAATATGCGATTAGTATCGCCCAGTATCGTAACTGGTTTGTTGCCTTTTCCATCAAGAAAAAACGTGCATTCGTCTGCGAAACATACATGGTTTAGGAATCCCCGTTCTCCTTCAATTGTTCTTGTTAACCACTCACAAAATTCAACGCTCCGGTCTGGATCACCCTCCGTGAGAGCATGCAGGATTTTCATTTTATAGGGATGAAACTTTTATTTTTTTAGGACCCTTTGGACACTTTTTGAACTTACCCCACAGGATTCAGCAATTGCAGACGTCGACTGAGTCGGATTGATTACCATTTCAGCAACAATTTCTACCTTTTTTTCTTCTGAAAGAGGCGGTCTTCCTGATCTTGGAGCATCTTTCAGCGTACCAGTTGCTTGGAGCTTATTTAAAAGTTTGCGCAAATATGACCTCGAAATAGGATTTTCGGGAAATCTATCATTAAACATACGGACTGCTAGATGATAATTTCTTCCAGCATCTCCAAATATCAAAACTGCTTCAAATTGATCGTCTTAACTACGAGCCATGATCACACTTTTCATAAAAGTATTTGGGCGCTCAACGGATTATTTGACAGTTAGCAGTTCAGTTTGACAGTAAACAAGATGTTACCGCGACAACGATTTTTTCCAATGCAAAATTGATTGAAAGCAACATTAGTGTTTTTGGTTGAGTTTGAAATGACCAAAATGTCAAACGTTAATATTTCGAAAACAATTGAACTTAGGAGTAAAGTGTATTAGAGAAAACTGTTGAGAATTATGAGCAGATTTCGAAAATGAAATAATATACAGGGTGTTCTATTTTAAAAAAATATTGAAAATTGCGCTCAGCCGCCATTTTGGAACATTTAGCTGTGATTTTTTCATGAAAAAGTAGGTTTTTATCTTCTATTCAAACCCTCCAAATTTCGTTGCGATATACCAGGTGGTTCAAAAATTAGTAGCGGGGAACGGACTTTAGACGAGCACGGTATAAGCAACCATTTCGGATTTGATCACATTACAATCCAATATGGCGGACTTCCGGTTTTTCTGGAAATGCCAGCAACGGAACACACTGTATATTTTTACAAATTCAAATTTAACAGGTCAAAACAAGTCCAAACCTCATGTCAAATGTCATTTTTTTGAAACAATTGAAATTAAAATTGGTTTTATATTTTACATCGTTGATAAATGAGATTTGGTCAAGGCTATTCACAATGAGTCGCACATAACAGAAAAACTTAATTTTTTCCGAAAAATCATTTTTTGTGTCACTTGTTAATCAATTCAGTCACATCACATTTTGATCAAAAATTGATTTTTTTCAAATGGAACCCCTATGGGCCACCTACCTGTCTCTCTAGAACTCTACATTAAGGAAAAAAATTACATATCATTTTTGTATTTCGGTGCAGTAACAAATTTTTATACATTAAAAAATCTTCAACTATTTTATGAGTTTCCTTGCAGTTCGAATTATTTTTCAACTGAGCCGTAAGCCGTGGAAAACAACATTTGACATTAACATGTTCATTTTTCTTTCCTAGACTTTGGTTGGGATATTTTCTCCTGAAACTACATTTTCCTCTGACACTGCTAGGATAAGCTACCCCTCTCATTTGGATAGACTCAATCATTAATGAAACGCTAGATATTATTTGTTTAATTTGGATGAAAAACATTTTTATTTGAACGTTACATCTTATGCTCAGTGGTATTTATTTTGTTATTGAAATGTGTATGTGTAATGTCTAATTAAATGTTCGTAATTTTGCCCATTTACTCTTAACACACAAGCTGGTCCTTTCCACTGTACACCTTATGACAGCAGTGAGTTCATCCACACCGATTCTTTGTACTGCTCCCTGAATTATCTCTTTCAAATCCTCCATCGTTGTAGGCTGACGAGCATAAACTTGGTTTTTAATATAACCCCATGAATAAAAATCGAGAGGAGATAGGTCGGGAGATCGTGGAGGCCATCTGACAGGGCCGTTTTTTCCAATCCGTCTTTGTCCAATGTCTCAACCAAATACTCCTGGACTGCTCTTGAATTATGTGGGGGGGCGTCATCTTGTTGGAAATACATCTCTCTTATTTCCTGCAGTGGCACGTTGTCCAAAACATTCTAAATTTCATATCGTTGCCCTATAAGAGTGCGTTCGAAAAACATTGGACCTATTATTCTCGTTCCCAATATTTCCATCCACACGTTTACACCAAACCTTTCTTGAAATTTCCCCTGCCTCAATAGCCTTGGATTCTGTCTCGCGCAGTATCTTGAAATATTTCGGTTGAACATCCCATTGTTGGTAAATATCGATTCATCAGAAAATAGTATGTTGAAAGAGAAATTATTCACTTGCATATGATTCACCAACAACCAGTTACAAAAATCCAACCTTCTGATGTAGTCATCCTCATAAAGATGTTGATGTAAGTTAGTTACACTTGTAAGCACGATAATGGTGTTTTTTTAAAATTCTTCTAGCGCTGACATGGCATTGGTGTTCCAATTCCCGCGTCGAAGCGGTTGGATCAAATTCAACATAAGCTAAAACATTCATTTCTGCCTCCTCACTTACGATACATGTATTATGATCATCTTCTCCATTGTTGGGTTCTTTTCGGAATCTTCTCTCCACCTTTTTGAAAAAGGTTCTTTGTGGGTGTCTTCTGTATGGGTATCGTTCAGCGTATAAATGCGGCGACACTGTTTTTAAGACATTCTCCGTAAATTATTAACATATCAACCTGTTCACTTCTTGTGAACCTATGATTTTGATTTTCCATTTCTACTAATTCTCGGAAGTTAACTAATTTTCGAGAGTTGAGATGAAAGATGACATCGAAACACAATTAGTTGACAATATTCAGAAATGTTGTTTTCCAAATTATTCGAACTGCAAGGAAACTCATGAACTAGTTGTAGATTTTTGAATGTTTAAAATTTGTTACTGCACCGAAATACAAAAATGATATGTAATTTTTTCTCCTGAATGTATGTTCTAGAGAGACATGTAGATGGCCCATAAAGGTACATTTGAAAAAAATTAATTTTTGATCAAAATGTGATGTGACTGAATTGATTCATCAATAAGTGAAACAATAAATAATTTGTCAGAAAAAATTATGTTTCTCTGTTATGTGCGACTCATTGTGAATAACATTGACCAAATCTCATTTATCCACGAGGTAAAATAAAATAATTATTTTAATTGTTTAAAAAAAAATACAATTGACATAAGGTTTGGACTTGTTTTGACCGTTGAACTTGAATATGTAAAAATATACAGGGTGTTCCATTTGAAAAAACAAAGCTTCTGGCATTTCCAGAAAAACCTGAAGTCCGTCATATTGGTTTATAATGTGATCAAATCCGAAATGGTTGCTTATATAACTGTACTAAATTTCAGAAAAATCCTTTCACGAATCTTACAGGGGGGCCCGATATCCTGTGTCACCCGGTATGATGCTTGGCATTCTCTTTGTTGATCTCGCGAAAGCGTTTGATATCGTCAGTCATCCAGATTTACTAGAAACCCTTGAGAACATCAGATTTAGGAGGATTTTATATCGAATTATGAAAAGTTATCTGAGCAACCGTAAAAAATGCGTACTCTTCGACGATAAATTATATAGCGATGGAACAGTAAGCTATGGAGTTCGTCAGGGAACAGAACAGTCCTCGGTCCAATTTTATTTATACTATTCGACCTAGCTATTCCAGCAGAAATATCAAGATTTGCAGATGATACCGTTTTGTTCTTCAAATAAATTGGCTCTGAAACAAAAAGGGACATCTTCATTTTTTATAATCATGTAATATTTCAGTTGTAAATTATTGAAATAAATTCAAAGTTGCCTCTATGATAAATCGATTTCTATAAGATATTATCTGGAATAATAGCGAATGTTCTCAAATACATACACAAAAAGTGTTTTTGCTACCTTACGGTTTTCAAATGTATACTAATCTGGCAAGACCTTGAGCACTAACTGTACATTTAGGTACGTAAATCAGCAGCTGTTTGTCAACAGTTTTTCTTTATATAACTCAGGTAACTCGTATTTTCGTTTGACATTCAAAATTCGAAAAAGCCAATAAAATAGTGATAAGCGATCCAAACTCAAAGTTTGAATAAGTGAATAAGCACAAGAAAAATCAAGGAATATATACAAATATAACGAAAACTGGGCCAATAAAATCACCATAAGAGATTGTGAAGAAAAAAGTTATATGCCCAGTGAAATTACCTGGAAGCATTTTTTCTCAGCAAAAAATGAATATAGGTGTCATGTAGGTTTTTTTCCAGTATTATTTGTAATGTAGTATTTGATCAAATATACTTGTTACAGCAATAAAGCAAGAACTGAAAGTTAAAGGAAGTTTTGTGTCCAAAAAAGTTAAAAGTGTCGAAAATAGCATTAAAAACGGCTAAAACAATGTTAAAAATTTTAAAAAATTGAAAAAAATATTAAGTCTCGAAAATACCTTTTAAAGGGATAAACAGTGTTTAAGGGAAGACTAGAAAAATGCCCAAAAAAATAGCACTGAAAACGTGATAAAAGAGTGTGTAAGGAAGTTAAATATATTGAAAAAAGTGATACAATTATATTGAATAAGAAAGTGATCGGGGAAAAATGTTTGAAATACCATTAAAAACGTGATAAAACAGTGTTTGAGAAAGTTTTGGGAATATAATATGTCGAAAAAAGTGTTGAAAGATAGCACTAAATTTTTTATTATTTTTGTTAGTAATTATTCATTCAGTTATTCATTTATTCATTCATTCATTTATCTCTTTATCGATTTATTCATATTTAATTTATTTATGAAATAGGATGCATACAGGCAGGGTCCAATATTAGCATCTACCGCTTACAAAAATATCATTTAAACTAATTGTTTGTGTTTTTAATTTCTATTTCTATCAATAAATGCACTGAAAAAAGGAAAAAATAAGCAAAATCGTCATTATCTTGCTTATTCAGAAAGTGGAGAGAATTCATACATAGTTAGGATTCTTATTCCAAATTATTGATTTTGAGATATTTGGTGTTGAATGAACTTAGATATTTTGTGACATAAATCCCACCATAACTTCCGAACCACCTGGTATAAACCCATGCAACCATATATTTTTGAGAAACATTCTTCCAAAGGAATTCAATTGAGTGAAAATATACAGGGTTATTCATTGGGAAATGCGCATACACTAAGGGTAGATGGAGGACATCGAGGTGCTTCTAAATAACAACTGGCCTGCAAGGGGGCCCAATTTTAATGCCATGTTTGGGGTAATTTAAAATCAAAATTTTATTCAACTGAAGTAAACACTAGAGAGGACCTTCTACGGAGAATTGAGAGCGCATGCGATGAACTGAGAAATGACCAAGCTATGATTAGAAAGTCAATTACAAATCTTATTTCAAGAGCACGAAAATGTATTGAGCAAAATGGAGGCCACTTTGAACAACTGTTATAAGTTATGTTGTTCACAATTTTTTTGTGCGTCTAATTCTTTCCGTTTAACTTAATACAATTTGTTGCAACGTTATTTTTGTTTAAAATAAAGTTATGCTCTTTTCGGAATGGGCATTTTTCCTCTTTTTTATAGGTATATATTTTTTAAATTTAGCGCAATGAACAAATGTTATGACAATTTTTTTTTTGCGCATAAAGGGTGTTTGAAAGTTAGTCATTGATAATAATAATTTGTCCCACATACGGACATGTCTTCTCGTTTTTCAATAAGGTTGGGATCCAGGAATTAGGCGAATGAGAAATGGTTGATGATTTTATGGATTAAAGCTGGAAAAGTACCATTTGGGGAAAAAAAATAATTTTGGGCCACCTCATTATCGAAACCTCTAGATTTGACTCAAGTTAATAAGTGCGGAAACACCAAATACATTTAGTCTTACTTATTTTTTCTGCACTTTTCAAATTTGTAAATAAAATTTTAAAATATTGATAGACAGGGTCTTGTTTCGACTCTAAACCTACTTATTAATTTTTTTAAGGCCGGACCTGGAATAAGACTTTTTTTATTTTGTTAATCGACACCACTGTGGACAAAGAACATACGAACCAAATATTACAAAAATGTATAGGGTGGTTCATAAGTTATGATTAATTGAAAAAATGGGGAAAATTATTAAATCACCCTGTATCTCGGTTATAAAGAACGTTAAACTCATAAAATATAGGTTATTTAGAAGCATCTTGGTGTCCCCCATCTACCCTTACTGTATGCGCATTTCCCAATGAATAACCCTGTATAGGGTATTTTATTAAAAAAACATAACTTTGTTAAGTCACACATTTATCGGACACCCTGTATGAGGGTAGTTATTTTTGGAACATTGCTCTCTACAACTTTTAATTGAGATATTTTTTCTATCTCAAATGGGGAAGCAGATATCGTCCACCCACGCATCGTTGATACACCCTGTATATAATTACAAGATATCTCTCCTATTTTTTTTATTGTATGCGTTTCAGGAGTTCGCTTGCATCCAAGTAAAAACTCTCACATTTTTAATTGCCACCGAGCCTTCTGCGAAGACAAAGCCATTCAGCGGGATCCACCTCGAGAACAACATTTTTCCTCGAATTTCGCATGAAAAACAAGGAAACCTTTAATTGGGAACAAGAAAAGCGTACGAGCACAAGGGCCGAAGGACAAAAGAGCGAAGAGCGCGAGAGGATCGAGAGGCAGGAGGGTTTTCCGTGACAGAGCGGCAATTGGCAATTTGTCAGCAATTAAAACAAGACATCATTAAATCAGCAGCGCAGCGGCCTCGATGGGCTTTGTTAGGTCACGTATGGGCCCGGAATCGCGCCCTCGGCCCCTTTTCCTGCGCCACCCACCCACCACCCACAGCGCCGATATGACATGCACGGCACGCTGCGGTCTCTTATCGGTGTACGCTCCTCTCGCGCTTTGTGGCGTTTTCAGTTTTAGGTTTTCAATAGAAATACTACTCACTATTGAGGATGTCACCACAATATAGACTAGGAGGAATCGGCGCATGAGTACCGAAAACTATTCCACCTCAATTTTTTTATGCGATCCTCTTCAAATTGCCCTACTGATGATATAAAGGCATGTTGCCATGGGGCAACCCCGTGCCATATTGTTTAAACCGAAATTGTTTAAACAATTGCAAGGAATTGTTATTTTTCAACCGGACAATTTTTTTTAATATTCTTTATGGAAATACAAATTAAAAAGTTTCTATGACTTTTCATGATAAAGTTAATATTTTTAGAGATATGAATTTTTAAAGGTTCGAAAAATCTCAAATTTGGGTACTTTTGACCCATGAAAAATATATTAAAAAAAAAAATATAAGTAATATTTTTTCTGGAATCAATTTTACAAAAGTTATTTAAGCATGAATCGGAACATGTAATTAAAATTACTTTTTCATTAGTTTATATTACTTTTTTGTTATTATCATAGTAATTTATGCATTTATATTAACAATAATAAGATATAATGGTATTTGAAAATTTTTTGGAATCACAAATATATACAAATAATAAAAAGATTTTGGTACGCACTTAAATGTTTTGAAAAAACATTAAAATGAATTGAAAAATAATAAAATAAAAAATACCTATATGGATATGTATATGAAAAGATTCCTTTTTTTGTATTTATTTTTTCAAGGTTACTCTTTGTATAAAACCTCAAGATCTTTGTTTGTTCTTGTGACAAAATTGTTTATTATATAGAGCACTAGCTGACCCGACAGACGTCCTGTCCAAATTTCTATGTTCCCTAAAAATTTTTCAAATATCTATTAAGAATATTATCAACTATTGTATAAAGAATTTTAAAAAATTTATTTATATATATTTTTTTTTATATATTTTTCATGGGTCAAAAGTACCCAAATTTGAGATTTTTCCAACTTTTAAAAATTCATATCTCTAAAAATATTAACTTTATTGTGAAAAGTCATGGATCCTTTTTAATTTGTATTTCAATAAAAAATATTAAAAAAAAATTGTCCGGTTGAAAAATAACAATTCCTTGCAATTGTTTAAAGCAATTTCGGTTTAAACAATATGGCACAGGTTGCCCATGGCAACATGCATTTATATCATCAGTAGGGCTTTGAAGAGGATCGCATAAAAAATTGAGGTGGAATAGTTTCGGTACTCATGCGCCGATTCTCCTAGTCTAATAAGACTTTCAAAAACATTCGATATATCTTCGCCGATCAGGGCCGGATTAAAAGGTGTGGAGGCCCTGGGGCAACAAAGGTGGAGACCCCTAATTATTTTTTCAAACCAATTATTTTTTTTTATTTATTGAGGAACATAATCAAAGTATTTCGACACAAGCATATGTAGGTATAATAAAATACAAGAAATAAAGTAAATTACAGCGTAAACAAACGGATTCTTGCGAGCTGTTTTCAACAAAAAATCATTGATGATTTCGGTCAAATCCAGCATCCAGAGAAAATCATTCTCAATGCTAAGAAGCGATAACTTTGATAGGCGGTTTGTCTCATCAAATTCGCCTATTTTTTCATTTTGGAAAATGAGCGCTTTCCAGTGCAATTTGACATCATCACATTCTCAGTTGTAATATCACAAGAGAGTGAAAATAATTCGACATATTTTCGAAAACTTGTTGCCAGGCAATAGACAAGAGAGACCAACTGGCTCAGTGGCTATGCCAACAAGTTTGAGAAATAAATCTAGATAATTATTTTCTACTATATCGAACTCTCGTGTGGTATTCTTTAGATTATTTTTTGGTGTTACGATCATAAACACATTTCCTTGCAAAATTATATAATGTACTAAACCGGATTTGATTCATTTCACACTTTTCATGCGAATTGATGACAGAGGTCAAATTAAAATATAGGTTGTCACACAATAAAACAAAATACCTCAAATTATTCCCGCGACAATTTTCTAGGTAGAATATTCCCACTATTGATTGGCCAAAACGTATATGAGTTATTTGAATTGAACGTTTCCATTGGTTTCTTGCAATGTCAAAATAATCACTGTAATTTCAATGTTGGAGAATGTAGCTTTGAAATTTTGGTTTTCAAGAATTTGATAGTAGAACATCTTAGATTGGTCTTTTTGATAGTCCTTTTTCAGAAGGATTTACATTTGTTGCGGAATGTCATCCTTCTCTTAGACTGACACTTTCAGATTTCGGGGATTTCTCTGTTACAAGCGCGCCACTCAGCGGACACTTGTCAACGCCAATAAATAGGAAAAACAGGTATAGACGGGCAAAGTGTTTGTAGAATCGGCAGAAAAATAGTCAACAGAATTTGAACTTTTGTTCTATTATGGAATGCGCACAGGGCTCTTATAAATAATTTGATGCAATCATATTCATAAATTGAAATATTATTTTCTTTTGCTTATGATCATTGAATTTCATCGTGTATCTAGATCGCTTGTGTCATTCGAAGAATACATCGACAGAAAATCCTTCATTTGATTAAAAAAAAATGTATATTTTTTTTTAAATTCAATTGTTCTTGTTTTTACAGCTAATTTCGATACGATATAATATTTTGTATAATAGTATGATGTTTTACTTGGTGAATGTTTCTCGCATATACACATGATTCATCAGATCGAAGATTAATATCAACCATGGATTTTGACAAGAATACGAAACATGTTTTTGAATGTTGAAAAGGGAAACTTTCTCAATTGAATATTGATAGAAATATTTTTCTGTGAATTGAAAAATCCACGATTAAATTGAAGTATTTTTTTGTGAATGTCTAACAGAAAACAACTACTTCCCCGGCTAAAGCCACGCTGGACATTGAACTACATCTGATAGATATTCTGAAAGACCCTAACTCAAAAGAAAAAACTGAAATTGAAAATTTGCCTTTTTATTCAGATAGTTATTTGATTTTATTCCAGTCTCAATTAAGAACTCATAAAGATGAATGAGGCGAAAAGAATGTTTTCCAAAGAGAGTACTCACCAGAAATCATTCGTAACATTGACCAGGAGAGACATCGCATTCACTAGGTCTTCAATACATTTTTGTCGACGAAAATCTATTTCACGCTTCCACGATCATCAGGAAGACCGGAAGAAATGGGAAACACATTTTCAAGAAGACAATCTCACTTTGCAAAGATGGCAAAAGTTAGAATCATTTCTTTTGGAGATACACTTTGAAATTTTTTTTAAAACTTGGGGTATGATAATTATTTTTAAAATATAAAAGGATGTTCATAAAATCAGATGTGGAATCATCTGCGACTGAAAGATAAACTTTAGTCACTATCTTCCATCGTCAAGATAACCTCTTGTGGGGTATTCATGTTGAAAAGGGAAACCTTCTCAATTGAATATTGATAGAAAGATCAATATATATATATATATATATATATATATATATATATATATAATATATATATAAATATATATAATACATCCTGTTTATATTTTCAACAAATCAATCTATCATACCCCATGACAGGTTTTAATGTCAGAAAACACTAATTTCAAAGTGTATCTCCAAAAGAAATGATTCTAACTTTTTCCATCTTTGCAAAGTGAGATTGCTTCTTGAAAATGTGTTTCCCATTTCTTCCGGTCTTCCTGATGATCGTGGAAGCATGAAATAGATTTTCGTCGACAAAAATGTATTGAAGACCTAGTGAATGCGATGTCTCTCCTGCGTCAATGTTACGAATGATTTCTGGTGAGTACTCTCTTTTGGAAAACATTCTTCTTTGCCTCATTCATCTTTATGAGTTCTTAATTGAGACTGGAATAAAAAATCAAATAACTATCTGAATGAAAATATTTTTTCTTTTGAGTTAGGGTCTTTTCAGAATATCTATCAGATGTAGTTCAATATCCAGCGTGGCTTTAGCCGGGGAAGTAGTTGTTTTCTGTTAGACATTCACAAAAAAATGCTTCAATTTAATCGTGGATTTTTCAATTCACAGAAAAATCTTTCTATCAATATTCAATTGAGAATGTTTCCCTTTTCAACATGAATACCCCACAAGAGGTTATCTTGACGATGGAAGATAGTGACTAAAGTTTATCTTTCAGTCGCAGATGATTCCACATCTGATTTTATGAACATCCTGTTTGTATTTTCAACAAATCAATGTTTTTGAATGTTTAAAACGAAAAATGAGAGGAAAAAGTGGGAGAACTGCTCTTTCGTTGTCAGATTTTTTATATATAATTTTGCATATCCTTCGGTATTTGTTAGGAAATTTTACTTAAAAATTTATATTGTGGAGTCCCCTCTCTTGTGGAGGCCCCGGGGCTTCAGCCCCGTTTGCCCCCCTCTTAATCCGGCTCTGTCGCCGATCATAGTCCCGAGAACCCAAAAATACCATCAGTTCGAAAGTATATATATACAGGGTGTTAGTGAATAAGTGCGACAAACTTCAGGGGGTGATTCTGCATGAAAAAATAATGACAGTTTGCTATATAACTTTTGTCCGCAAATGCTTCGTTTTCCGAGATACGGGGTGTTAAAGTTTTTCCAGAGGTTTCACATTGTCAAACACAAACTTTTAGGATTTTTTGTTCACAGACGGCAGTTATAAATGAAGGGATTCAAGGAACACGACCAGATTTTCAAGAGGTTTCACATTGTCAAACTCAAACATACACCAAGAAAAACAAAGTTGCGGGATTTAGTGAAGGTAACAAACAGAAAAAAACAGATATTTTTTCAGATCTTGAAATTTCCAGTCCAAATCAAGTAGAATAAGAGAAATAGAGACTGAAAAAGCTAGATTGGAACAATCCTTGGAGAAAATGTGTACTGTTTCCTACTGTATAATATTATTTTGTGGGCTCATCGGTCAAAATGACCGAAGAACAAATCAAAACTTCGCATTACAAACGAGGTGGTATCAAGGCACATATTACACGTTTCTCAAAATTCTTACAAAAAAAACAATGATTCTCTATTAGAAGAATTATGTACACGTTTAGAAGAAATGGGATCATTTATGGAATGAGCTACAAAATATTCAAACGGAATTAGAATTAACGGACAATATGCAAATGAAATTTGGTGAGTTTTAAGAGGTAGTTATTGCGCATTTTTCGACATGCAATTAATAATTTTATGTTCATCATTGGCGCGCATACGGGTAATGATCTCAAATTTTTTCGAAGAAAAAAATGGTACGCCACTAAGATATTCCAAATTTTCCATTTTTGAATTCCTTGTTCAATTTGTGACAAAAAAAAATCATGCCTTTTTTTCGTATGGGGCGCCGTTTTTATGCAAAAAAATAAAACATCTTAACGCGTATTTTTAATTTATTCAATACATTATCAAGAACTATCTAATACAATAACGTTAAACCAGAACAATAACAGAAAATAACACTAATAAATAAATAGGCGCAAAGCTACAACAAATGTTCAAAATGACCTCCCTCAGACGTGATACAAGATTCAACTCTTCGCCTCATTGATTGTCGTGTTCGCGCAAATATTCCTGGTGTATTTCTTATTGTATCACAGCCGGCTATAACTCGATTCCTCAGGTCTTCCACATTTTCGACGGGAGTGGAATAGACTAATGACTTAAGAAAACCCCAAATGCAAAAATCTAGAGTATTTAAATCCGGAGATCGAGCAGGCCAATGTTCCGTATTTCCCCTACCTATCCAACGATTTGGATATACTGTATCTAAGTGATTACGTACAATAATGCTAAAATGGACTGGTGCACCATCATGCATGAACCAGAAGTGTTGTCTCAGCTGTAGAGGAATTTCTTCAAGAAGAACAGGTAGGTAGGAGTCGCCTGTTAGTCGTTGTGGGAGAAAATATGGACCGATTAAATGATCATCAAGTACCCCAAGCCGCCATTTTTTTTTCTCTAACAAATGCATAATGCATTGTCACGGGAACTATGAACACCTGCCAAATTTCACGTTAATCGAACAACTAGAAGGGGGTCAAATTTAACTTGCAAGATTTGATGACATACATCGGGACAGGAAGCTTGTAAAAAAACGGGTTAATTCTTATTCCCGGTCCTAAAAATATGTGCGATAGCTCATTCGATTCGGAATGATGTTTAGAAAAATGTATCTCGAGCATTTATTAGCACATAAAAAATTGCAATTGTTATTAACAAAATAAAATGAAAAAAAAGATATTCAGTTTTTCGTTAATAACTGAAAAACTATTAGAGGAAAGTGACCAAATATGGAATAGTATCCATAATATGGAATACCCCCATTTTTCTCAAATGCAAACTCACACACGCAATAAACAGTGATTTTCTGTCTCTTTCTACTCCCATTTACGCGTACAAGTTGTAGCATGTCAGTCGAGCCAGCCCTTTCGTCGTAGTGACAGTGTTTTGTTTTATCGCTGCCGCATAACTTTCTAAGGTACGTAAAAAATAATTATTTTCCGTACAGAAAGTGCACACAGTATTGTTTTTATAACTTTTAGAGACCCTTTAGATGTTCTTTAGTATGTTTAGCGGTATTAGATAGTATTACTTTCTGAAATATAAATATGTGAATATCAGTTTGAAATAGTTGGAAAATCCAAATATGGACGGATCACAGTGTCCAATTATGGACTATTCCATAATTGGACACTGTGACGTATCAGCTGACTTAATGACTTTGTTGATTATATTTTTTTTCGGGTTTTATCAGAATGGCGGGCGTCAATTGGAAAACGAAGCGAAAAGAATGGAATTCAGAGCATATGGCAGAAGCTATAAAATTAGTACGAGAAAAAAAATGGGTTATTTGAAAGCTGCAAAACACTTCGATGTGCCAAGATCTACCTTGTTTCGTTTATGTCAGAAAAACGAATTTTCTCCAGAAGAAGCCGCAGCTACTACACTCGGAAGGAAAACTGTCTTAGGGACAACCCTTGAAAATCTTTTGGTAGACTACATTTTGACGATGGGGAGCAAATTTCATGGCTTGACGAGAAAAGATGTTCGAAGAATGGCGTACATGTTGGGCAAGTCGTAATCAGTTGAAAAATCCATTTGGTGCGACTGGCATGGCTGGAAAAAAATGGCTTAAATTATTTCTGGAACGCCATAAGGACAAGCTATCAGTGAGAAGACCAACTGGCACGTCTTTTGCTAGAGCCTTTGGATTTAGCAAAGAAAAAGTAGACTCATTCTTTGATCTCCTCGAAGACGTCTATGCTCAAAGAAACTATGGTCCAAGTCGCATATACAACGTGGATGAATCAGGGCTTACCGTAGTACAGAGCAAGATACCCCAAGTGATTGGACATAAAGGAAAACGGCAGATAGCTTCTCTTACCTCAGCGGAAAGGGGTTCATTAAGCCTATGTCTGATTCAGATGATGAGGAGGTGATGCTGTTTGATACAGACAGCGAACCCGATGCCTTGATAGGATGTACAGCTCCAGACTCTGAAGATTCGGAGTGTATTTTCTGTTGTATGCTGTTTTCGAATGACACTCATGGGGAAACATGGATCAAGTGCCTCATGTGTGGGCTCTGGGCACATAATGATTGCGCTGGGCCAGAGTTTGATACCTGGATTTGCGATTTTTGTAAATAATTTGTGTTCATTTCTTTATTATACCAAAGTTTTCAAAGAGTCTCTTATAAGTTAAGGTTAATTTTTCATAGTGATTATAGTATTCCATATCTGGGGTACCTATTCCATATATAGGTACCTTTATCGTTATTTAGTTTTTGAAAATTTTTCTAACCTCAAACTGAACAAAATAATCTTAAATTGTTACAAACTTAAGTGCAAATATATGATTGTTAATAATTACCACAAAAAGTATTTTATTTATAAAATTTGTGTAAGTTATGCCTGAAAATCAAAACGGTATTCCATATTTGGTCACTTTCCTCTAATATTTAAGAACTTTCGAAGAAAGATCCTTAAAGAGGAGTAATTTCCAATACAAAAGTCTAGACTCCCGGAATTCTATCTCCATTATTGATCATTTTTAGTCAACGCCGAAAATAGGTCTCCTCGCGGCCGTTACGGCATGAACGCAATACCTCTGGAGACAGTATATCACCCAAAATAACTTTTTTATAGTATTAAATATTAATTTAAAAATTTGAAAAAATGATGGTGTCATCAGAACACTTGAAAGAATAAAGCCCCGTTGGAAAAAAAAAGTTTAAATAATTAACCTATAAATGTTTTGCTTCTTGGAGCCCTTATATACATACTTAACAAGATCACGTGATAAAAGTTTATTAAGTTTTTATTTTGTTTGTTATTATTTTTTCAAATGAACAAAAAATTAAATATAAAAAAATGTTAAAAATATTTTTGTTCACAAATGTTATTATACAGCTGTTTTTGCATCTAACAATGGCATTAATTAACGTAGGAAAAAAAACTATTACGTCATATGTTAATTGTTTATAAACAAATAGACAAATATAATATTTAAAAAAATTATTTCTTACCATTTTATTGTCAAGACAAAATTATGATTAAAAAAAAACCTTAATTTTTTTTCTAATTGTTTATAATCGTTTTTTTTATATTTCGTTTTTTAAACAATAATTTTTTCTCTTTAAAAATCATAATTGCATTTCTCTATGGGTTAACAAAAAAAAATGTGTATCAATAATTTCATTGTTTATTAAGTAAACAATTTGTTATAAACAATTTGTGACCCTCGGTTTATTTTTTTCCTGGAAGTAAAAAAAAATACGAAAACAGCCATATATAACAAAGCACTGAATTTTTCCCTCAAAAAACTCTGTATTATTAACTAAAATATATTATTAATAATTATAATATTTTTTTTTACTTATTTATGGATTCTATTTCATCCTTCTATTCTACTATTTTATTATGAGCGAAAGTATAAAAATATAAATAAATTAAAAAATTTAGAAGATTCAGCTGAGTAAAATTTCATAATTTGATTAAAAAATTAATGTTTTTTTAAATAAACAATAGAGGCACCTTCAGTTAGAAGCTACTATAATTTAATACAATAAATAGAAAGTAAAGATATTGCTGTATATAAATGAGTGCTGTAATATAAAATGAAATATCGAATATAACGGAACACGAGTTAGAATAATATTAATGATAATACTTTTATAATTTAAACTATAAGAGATATGGGTATGATGTAAAGGTTATTTGGCAGAAATTTTATCACTCAACAAAATTGTCTTGTTCACAGCTGTATTTTCATTTTTTAACAAGTTATAAGTCAAAAAAAGTACGAAAATGTAAAAAAATAATTATGAACAAATGCATGTAACAGCTGATTAGCAATAGTTACACACTTGAATTTTTGCCATTTCAAAGATTGATTAATCCTTTACAAAAATGTTTCAAATGTCCATTATTGTATCTGTTATAATTTAAAAGTTATATCTATTTGTTACTTGAAAGATTAAGAGGCCACTTTGATTTCGGTATCGTGTAATATTTAAAAATCTTATAAAAAATTAAAGACAATTTTTTCCAGTACTTTGTTATATATGGCTGTTTTTGTATTTTTTTTTACTTCCAGGAAAAAAATAAACCGAGGGTCACAAATTGTTTATAACAAATTGTTAACCTAATAAACAATGAAATTATTGATAAAAAAAATATTTTTTTCTGTTAACCTATAGAAAAATGTCAATTATGATTTTTGAAGAGAAAACACATTCTTAATTGATTATTTAAACAAAGGAAATATAAAAAAAACGATTATAAACAAATAAAAATTTATTTAAGGTTTTTTTTTAATCATCATTTTGTCTTGACAATAAAATGGTAAAAAATTATTTAAAAAAAATATATTTGTTGATTTGTTTATAAACAATTTCTTAACAAATGACGTGAAAAAGTTTTTTTCCTGCGTTAATTAATGCCATTGTTAGATGCAAAAACAGCTGTATAACATTTGTCAAAGTTTTTAACAATATTTTTTAATATTTAATTTTTTGTTCACCTAAAAAAAACAAACAAAATATAAAACTTTAATAAACTTTTATCACGTGATCTTGTTAAGAAGGGCTCCAAGAAGCAAACAATTTATAGGTCAATTATTTAAACCTTCATGTCGACTTTTGTAAAAACAGAGATTGGATAAAAATTTGTTAATTAACAATCGTATAACTTTTTGAAAAATCGACATATTTTTTTTTAACAACGGGGCTTTATTCTTTCAGTGTTCTGATGACACTATAATTTTTTCAAATTTTTTAATTAATACTTTATGATATAAAAAAATTATTTTGTGTGATTGACAAAAAACTGAATATTTTTTTCTTCATCTAATTTTGTTAATAACAATTGCAATTTTTCATGTTCTAATAAATGCTCGAGATTTTTACGTCTTTCCGAATCGAATGAGCTATCGCACATGTTTTTAGGACCGGGAACAAGAATTAACCCGTTTTTTAACTTTTTAGTCAGACTAAGCAGTGAATTTCCTTAAAACATATCTTTTAAAAGCCATTAGTGCCTCCCACCCTCATCAACATTCGATCCGCCCTTGATTTACCGAATTTCAGTCGTTCAAATATTTGGAAACTGACGTGCACAAAAACATACCAACCAGACTTCGGAACGAAAAAATCCGCCGTTATTATTTCTATTTCTGTTCAGATCGTCGAAAAGAGCCAAAAGTCAAAGTGAAAAGTGCTCGGAATGCAATACGGGGCGCTGTACAAAGCGCATTAACATAAGTCCACAATGGACGACCGGCTGAAAACTCTTGGAGCTGTGACAAGAGTACTCGAAGCACCGTCGGCGAGGAGACCCCCTCGTACTCATCTAGAGCGCACTGACTCGGAAACTCATTCGCCATTGTTTACATCATTTCACTTATGTGTTCCTCTATTGACATATTTTCGGTTTCATCGGCGACGAAATATTTCCCAACGTGATTTTGCAGCGTTTGTACTTGGTAATGACGATTATTCTGGCGCACAATTCCTATGATTAGTTCTACGATCAATAGATACATCGGATCCGGCTCGAAGGACCAGAAGATTATATTCGTCGACTATATAAAATAACAAAACAAAAAAGTGACAAATTGATAAAATGAAACTTTTGATTAAAGAAAAATACAATCCTGTCCCTGCAACTTCGGAAAAAAATAATTCATTGATAAATTAATACGTGAAATACCCCAAAATGTTCAGGAACTACTAAGTATGGGAGAAAAGTTTAACTTACCGTACAATAATAAAAATATCCCTTTTAAAGAATAAGAGTTGACGTTGAACATATAATGAATTATTCTAAAACCAGTGAAGATAAAATTGAGGAAAGGAACAAGGTTGTTAATATTCTAACGGACTTCACAACTTCCAACAACCTCATAGATAACAAAAAAATATACAAAAAAGGTTTTGTTGACATAAAGGCTACTTAGACCTTTCTCAAACAAAACTCTGAATTGATAATAACGAGTGCAGACAAAGGCAATACTACTGTTGTCCGGGAAAACAATTATTTATTGAAACTACCCTACTCTACCACCAAAATAGTTAGAGTAGTTTTCGAAAATAACTACATAGATAAAAAAAAATGTGAAAATTCCTCACAACTAAAATGTTTTTTGATACCCAAAATACACCTTTGAGACCAAATGTCAGTTATAGGTTCCCCTATCTATAAGCTGTCTAAATGGTTTAGTGAAATACTATGCAGGGTATGTCTTTAAAACGTCAATAGGATATAGAGACGTATCCTTATTTTTTTTTCTGGTAGGAAAAATTCAGAACAAGTTACTATGTATTTTTCCCATTCATGATAAAATTTGTTTCTTGTATAGATACCATGATTAATTTTTTTTCATATTGTGGAAAGTTATTACTCCCAGAAAACATGTCACATAAGGATTGGAAAGAAATCGCCCGAATTCCAGTATCCCAAGGGTTACGAATGAAGTGCTTCAGAAGAAATCGGAGACTTTCTGCAGTATTTCCACCTCATAACAATCTGATAAATTGTACCCAAAAAGCGTTTCGTCAAGTATTAACAGAATTATCGGATCCGGCTCGAAGGACCAATGTGTCGCTCGTTCTACTATCTGCTTAAAAACTTCATCAAGAAATTCTTCCGATATGGATCAGACGTGGATACATTTACAGAAATGGCAAGACAATAATGAAAATAAACTGTTATCATATACTTCTGCCAGAACTCTAAAAGTATTGAGATTAATATAGGATATAGAGACGTCACTTTTTTTTTCTGGTAGTCAAAATTCAGAACAAGTTACGGTGTACTTTTCTTATTCATGATAAAATTAGTTTCTTTGCTCCTCTATACTTGTATAGATTGCATGGTTAATTTTTTTTCATATTGTGGAAAGTTATTATTCGCAGAAAACGTGCCAACAACCATATTAAAATTTGAAAGAAATCGCCTGAATTCCAGTATACCAATTGTTACGAATAAAGTCCTTCAGTGATTCCCCAAGGAATCGGAGCCTTTTGGCAGTATTTTCATGTCATATCAATCTGAGAAAGTGTACCTAGAATGCATTTCGTCAAGTATTACCAGAATTACCGGATCCGGCTCGAAGGACCAATATATACATATTTTCAGTTATCTATAAGGAGAATGTGCTTGTCTAGTTATATATTGTAATCTTAATGTTTACAATTTGTATATTTTTCTACATATATTTATATATATTCATTCTTACTCTCATATCTACTCATATCTTATTTTTGCTGACATACCATATGTACCTTGAGTATCAAAAATTGCTATTTTTGATAACAGAGTCCCCCAAAACGTCAATGGGATATTTTTCTTATTAATGATAAAATTAATTTATTGGCTCCTCTATACTTGTATAGATTGCATGATTAATTTTTTTCATAATCAGGAAAGTTATTATTCGCTGAAAACATGTCAACAACCATAACACCGGTTGTCACACTACAAATACTCACTATTGTGCAATAACTTGTTACAATAAACGACCTGATAGGTATAGTCAAACGAGTCAGAAGCGATAAATTATTTCAGAGACAAATTAAAACGTTTTTAATAGAGAAATGCTATTACACTCTCCAAGAATACTTGAATGACAATTTGGCAAACATTTTTTAAACCCGGCGTGCTCGGTACGAATACGTTTGAACCTGTATAAGTCTTATAATGTTTTTACAAGTCTTTTATTGAGTGTGCTTGTCTTGTTATATATTGTAGTAATCTTAATGTTTATAATTTGTATATTTTTGCTGACATACCATGGCATATGTACCTTGAGTATCGAAATTGGCAAATAAAGTATTATTATTATATTAGAATTTGAAAGAAATCGCCCCAATTCCAGTATCCCAAGTGTTACGAATGAAGTCCTTCAGTTATTCCCGAAGGAATCGGAGCCTTTTGGCAGTATTTCCATCTCATATCAATTCGAGAAATTGTCCCCATAAAGCATTTTGCCAAGTATTTACAGAATTCTCGGATCCGGCTCGAAGGACCAATGTATACATATTTTCAGTTATCTATTAGAAGAATGTGGAGCCGCTCGTTCTACTATCTGCTTAAAACTTCATATCAAGAAATTATTCCGATACATTTAGAGAAATGGCAGAATAATATTGAAAATAAACAAAAAACTGTTATCATATACTTCTGCCAGAACTCCTTGAACATCTTTAAAAGTATTGAGATTAGGATAGGATATAGAAATGTATCTTTTTTTTGAGAAGAATGTGAAGTCGCTCGATCAAATGAAGTGAATTATGAGTAAACGTGGTGTCTTATACACGCTACCTAAACCAGTTCGGTCATACAATGTTATTTAAAAACAATAAGCGATATAAATACACTGAATTTTCTACAATCAACTCCTTTTCCCAACCGCACCCCAGATCCCTAAACAAAGGAGGCATTTCTCTTCTAATCTCGAGGATCACCGCGAGAACAAACTCCCGTCGCGGCGGGGCCTCTCTCACTCCTCATCATCGCCGTCATCATCATCAGCGCCGCATTCTGTTCCTATTTCTACCAGCTCTCGAGTGGTCTTAGCTACCTACAGCTACACGGAGCTCAAGTGGCCATTGTGCATGTTCTAGTGCTCGGCAGAGACCCTCTCTGCCCCTCTGCGCTCTCCGCCCCATTGTCTGCCCTCGAAAAATAAAAAAAGAACGCACTTATCACGATGAAAAGGCCTAATGCACTATTTACGCGCGTATTGTTCGAGATTGTGCTGTCACCTGCGATGGGAAGCGATTTGGGAATTTTCATGACACGAATGCTGTCATTTCTGTTAATAGTGGAGGATGCTTACGTGAATTCTCCTCAAGAAACTAAGAGCGCCAAAATATTTGTTTGTACATGCTCCACAAAATGCCCACTTTGGATACTGAAAATAGTCCGCAAAACACTTTAGCGGACTGAAATTTGTTTATTCAATTCAGTTTATTTCCTTCAAATGATAAATAACAAATTTGTATTGGAATTGTCAAGAAAATACTTAATGCTAGGAAGACAATGAAAAACATATAAGACACAAAGTAAAATAAAAATATACCAAAGAGATAGGTACAAGAAATAAAATACAGTTCAGTCTGTGAATTCATAATGGGTCATATAAAAACTCATCAAGTGTATAAAAACATTTATCAAGCAGAAAAGACTTCAGACTTCTTTTGAATCACCTGCGTTTTCCCGGCATTGAAAAATAGACCTTGTGTATTGAAATATCTGGTGGCTGAAAATAAGATTTCTTCACATTTGCGAGATAATGAATGTGTTTATTTGGTTGATACCAGAAAGCTGATATCATCTGCGAAGGTGGTAAATAGTTGATATGCTATTTCTTTATCAATATTATTGATATACAAAAGAAACAGAACTGGTCCCAGGATGGATCCCTGAGGCACTCCCATCTGAACAAGTTTCATTTCAAATGTACAGAAAGATAGTGCATTACCATTATCGAATTTAAGAGATACACATTGCTATCGATCGGTAAGAAACGAAGAAACCCAGGTCAGAGCCTTTCCTCTGAGACCATATCTCTCCAAATAATTTAGAAGTTTAGAGTGATTGACACAGTCGAATGCTCTGCTCAAGTCACACAAGATCGCAGCAGGGCATTCGTCTGTGTCAATGAGATCTATCAGATTATTGAAAAAATTGAATATGGCAGTTTGTGTTGATTTTTCAAAGCGAAAACTGTGCTGCATAGGTATCAGAATATTATGCAAATCAATTAAATGCATTAGGCGTTCTAAAAATGCGTACTCGAAAATTTTAGAGAAACTTGGGGGTACGGTTACTGGCCTAAAGTTATCAATTGAGAATATTTATTATTCAGAAATTAATATCCTAAAAACGTTTCAGGAGACGCAATAAACCATAGATTATTTAAAAAATTGTAGTGGGAAAACAAGTTTTCTTCGAAATATTCTTTTGGAATACTTATTTCATGAAAAATAAACACTAATATTTCGATAAAGTAGAAAATAATTCTCCAGATTTCTTTCTCAAACTTGTTGCCAATTGACAATTGCCACTCGAGCCCGTCGGGCTCTCGTGTCTATTCGAAAATCTATTGAATTATTTTCAATTTATTCTCACTCTGTCGTGATATTACAACTGATAATTTTTTTAGTTCACATTGGACCAACTGCGGATCGATTATATTGACATTTCTGCAATATTTATAAATTTGTCGAGGTTTCAAAATGTTCCAACATGCTAGGATCATAGTCCAGCAAACCATTTCAATATCAGTGGTAAAAACAAAATCGATCCCAGTCATACTGTCTTTGGATATCCGAGCTGGAGAGTTCTTGAGTTGCGCCAAGTCTTTTACCTAGGAGCACTGTAGAAAATAGTCAAAAACAAATCGCACAGTTTTCGTAAACAAAATGCACAGTTTAAATATATTAAAATTTACACGTAAAAGTTAGCGGAACATTTATTAATTCCCCAAGTAGGTCATGATTTGCAATCGCCCGTCAACAGCGTAGTCATGGCAACTGTCAAAATCAAAATATTACAAACAAACTTTTTTGAAAGACAAATACGTTCTAGTTAATAATTATAAGATACATACTGTTTAAAAAAGAATACCTACATTTTCAATATGTCAAGTGATAGTGAGAACGAAAATTTAATTCCTCCCAACGTCACGGCAATGGCAAAAAGGGCAACGAATGATTTACTGCCAAGTGAATCCCGCGAACACTATGAAAATTGTTACAGTAGATTCATGGACTGGAGACTAAAGAATAAGGTGAATTGTTTCTCCGGAAATGTTTTGGTAGCATATTTTCAACACGTATCGGAACAAATGAAACCTAGCTCTCTATTGGCCTCATTGCTTAGATAGACTCTACACATAAAAAAATATAAAAGCCTATTCCAAGTTGATAGCGCTATTAAAAAGGAAATCGGATGGCTTTAGAAGCACAAAATCTAAAATTTTGACGGCCAAAAATATTCAAGATTGCCTCGAAACGGCTACTGACAATCAGTACTTGTTTATGGAGGTAAAATATGTCCACTAATGCTATTTTCCACACTTACAGTAATTTTTATTTTTAGACTGTTCGTATAATTGGCGTAAGTGGTGCATGCCGAAAACAGGAACTGAGAGATATGAAAATTGAAGATGTTGGGGACACAGGAAAATCCTTCATTATTAAAATTTCAAATACAAAAACCAAAATTCAACGTTGTTTTGTGATCTCTGACCATTTTTATTCCAGAATCAAAAAATATTACACTATACGCAAGACAATACTAAATTAAAATGTACCTTTTTTTTTAAATATATAAATGGAAAATGCACCAAACAACCCGTTGAGTTAATCAAATTAGGCAGTATACCAAAAGATACTGCAAAATTTATTAAACTAGAAAGTCCTAATCGCTACACAGGAAACTATTTTCGCAGATCTTCGGCAACTATTTTAGTTGATGCTGGCGGGGATCTATTGGATTTGAAGAGACATGGTGGCTGGCAATCGTCTTCAGAAGCAGAAGGTTATGTTGACAATTCCTTAAAAAATAAAGAACTCACCTCATCGAGAATATCCTCCGCTATTTTACATAATACTAATACAACCTCAACAAACGAAAATATTACAATGTCATATGATTCGACACATCGAAATACTTCTTATATATTTAATAATTGTACAGTAACCATAAATAATTATAATGTTCCTAATGTTCATTAAACCAACGTAGTAGTAAATAGAAGGAATTATATCCTATATGATCATCAAAGTTGTGAAACATATATCCTCTATAATTCTGTAAAATCGTTCAAAATAAATTGTTCAAAAAATCTAAAGATGCAATAATATACAGGGTATCCTATTTGAAGAAATGAAGTATCCTGTCATAACTAGTTTTTAGATATATCTGTATACATGAAACGAACAACAAAAAACGACGATTAAAATAAAAAATCGACGTGTTTAAGCATCATTTACAATACCCAATAAAAATGAAAATATTGAAAGTGTCCAGACTTTTTTGGCACACTGTATATGGCCGTAGGTAAAGTATAGTACGTAATGCGTGTTGTAAAGCAATTTTTTCAATTGTGCGTAATATGCTTTTTACAACACTCATAGAAGAGTTCTAATAGATTTATTATTCATAAATGTAAGTCTAGAGAGCGATTAAAAATATACAGGGTATTCAATCAGCACAAGACTTTTTCAAAAACCCTGTTCATTGGAAAATATTGTACAATGCATATTTGGTATAAATGCAATGAAAGCTTGGCGAAGTATCTTGAATTAGAATTCCAAAAGTACTCTTAGGAACGAAAGGATGAAATAAAATACGAAATCGAATAAATCCGTTTTATTTTTATTTTCTTATACATAAACTACTAATACATAAACTACAAAATACATCTTGTTTATAAAATTTAATTACCTTCTTCAATACCTTAAACTCAGTTAGGCATTTAACTTTTTATATCAGGATTACCAGTAACTATTCTAAAAAAAAAAGAGCCTGACTCAAAATATCAACAAAAAACAGAATAACTTGTAGTTTTCACATCTGATGTTTTAAGTGAATCTGACACAGTTGAAGAGATCAATGTCATCAAATATACACTCCACTTGATAAGAAAATGAGTTTCTACATTTATCTAGAAATCATCAAACATACACTTGATAAATCATTCGATACAAATCATTATTGTTCATATGGAACCCATTTGGTTAATTCCACATTCAGTGATGGTCAAATAATAATGGTTATTTCTGAGTGAGGTATGTAACGTGATTCCAGAAAGATTTCAAACAAGTTCAGAATGTGCTACCAAAAATTACCGGGTGTTCCAGATCGATGTCATAGTTTGGACAAGAAGTGCGACAAACCAATTATTTTCAATTAACAAAGTGATTTTACTCCAAAGTTTTGTGATAAGCGCTGTTTAAATGAACAACAACTTCAAGATCTTCCTGCAAGAGTTGGATATTGCCAGTGGCTTTGCATTTTTTTTTTTTTCGAACGATACAATAGTTCCAACTTCAAGATTGTCCCGCAAGAATTGAAATATTGCGAGTAACAACGACAGTTGCACATGAAAAGAAACATAATAATTTACTTCTTTGGTAGTAGAAAATCAACATGCTCCACATTTTCACTGAAAAAGTGGGAGAAAAGGCGTGAGAAATGGAAAATTATTAGTGGCAAATGTTTTATTTTAGGCGCAAGCCAGAGATACATTCCAGAAACGGTAATGGGCCAATTCCATCGCTTTATTGACCTCTGAAAATGAACATCCAAATTTCATTTATTATTGATATCGAAATTTACGACATAAATCATGTATCCAAATTATTTTGATATTTATATTTGTACTTAAAAATCTTGAAAAAACATTTCCTTTAAAAAATTCCAGCTTTAACAACATATAGATACCTTTGCCATGTTTTTTAAATAGCACCTTATAATTTTTCATGTTTTTTCTAATTCTGCATCAACTTGTCTTTCGATGCAAAAATAACTTTTATCTTTCTGAGAATAAGGTTGTTTAAGATCAATCAACTTATTCTATGAGCACGAAAAGCAGATGAAATATGTTTATTTTGCACGTAATCCCTTGAACCTCTCGAAATACGTAGACTTCAAATGCAGTTTTGAAAAATACTTTTTCGAATTCTGCACAGTTTATTTTTAGCGTTATTTTTATGGGTTTGTGTCCCAGTTGCGTTGTTGGTGAAGATAAGATTTCATAGCTCCTCCTGCATACGCCGCTAATTCGTAACATGATATGTTTTTGTCATGACACCACACTCACGATTGATATAAAAAAATCAACACGAGAGATCGAAATTAAATTTCCCATTGTTGTATATAACTCTGTTTGAAATCCTTCCTGAAACTGTATAAATAACAAAATTATATATTCAAATATATACCATATTTGAGTGAAAACTCAAACACAATATCATTTGAACTAGTCACCAGAAAAACTATGAGATAATTAAATGTGCTGTAATAGCCCTGGAGATCATATGTATTTTTTAGAAGTGATTTGTTAAAACTTGGAATAATATTTATTCGTTGGTTTAAGTTGTGCTGAAAACGAAATGGCGATTCTGGCCGTGGCTTTGCGGTTGCTATGGGGCGTCGCGACGCTTGATTAACTTGC
This sequence comes from Gonioctena quinquepunctata, assembly GCA_018342105.1. Lineage (NCBI taxonomy): Eukaryota > Metazoa > Arthropoda > Insecta > Coleoptera > Chrysomelidae > Gonioctena > Gonioctena quinquepunctata. The sequence continues at coordinate 90,510 of JAFIRS010001082.1, forward strand.
CAGACAATGTTAATACCGACAAATAGGTGCCAGACTAATTTTATCATATTAATTAATGTTTATATTAACATTTAATAAAGTAACTAATTTAATAAAATAACTTCCAAAATAGATTTTTTTACAATTAAAAAAATTCGCCAGACTGCCAGAATTGTTTTGAAATACTTATGATAAAATAAAAAAGATGAAAATGATGTATTAACTTTTAAAAAATAACTTCAACATCATTGTTTACCTTACAAGACGCTGAGCGTCGCGACGCCATAGCGACCGCCAGAATCGCCATTTCATTTTCAGCACAACGTAAACTGACAAATAAATATTATTCCAGGTTTTAAAAAATGACTCCCCAAAAATGCATGTGATCTCCAGGGCTATAAGAATAAAACGCTGCTACAAAATATAGATCCGAAGATAAAACACAAAATCCACGCGAACCATCGACAGGGACTTTTTTCCCACGTTGCCAACTCAAAAATATCCAACAAAGGGAAAGGGGAATTTCAATTTCAAAAAATATAGAGAAACAAGCTCCTTCCCACCGTCCCTGTTCTCAATTATTTTTGGAAATTACATTCAAACAGTGCAGGACCAATTCAAATAAACTTAGATGCCGTGCCTTGATATTGATTTACTTAACTCTTTTTGTACATTTTATCCCTCCGAAAATCTTGTCCACTCGCTCCTATCTTCCATAACTGTATCTGTTAGAAGATTCGAATCTATCCTTATAAGGCCCCGCCGGCCTACGCTGATCCCTGTCGTTATTCTGATGCCCGCCGCCCCCGCGCTGGTTGTAATTTTGCCGTTGGTTGTAGCCGCCCCCTGAATTGTTGTTGCCGCCCCCTGAATTGTTGTAGCCGCCCCCTGAATTGCTATAGCCCTGACCGCGGTCTTGGCTGTAATTTTGCCGCTGGTTGTAATTTTGCCGTTGGTTACCGTCGTTGTCGAAAGACCTTTGTTTGTATTGGTTGCCGCCGCCGCTTCCTTGGTAACCTGGAACAAAAGAAAATCGTTTCATGAAGGAAGGACGATGAAATTGATCACGGCTGCTGCCAAAAGTAATATGATGGCATAGGTATCAGTGTAACATAGTTGTCGATATAGTGTATCCATTCTCAGTTGATTAATTCATCTTCGACTCAAAATATAGGGTTCGTTCAAAATCATACATATTATAATGTTGAATTATGAAGGAATCCGGGAAAATTAATATCATTCCCCGTATAAAGTATAGAGAGAGAGATAGAGAGAGAGAAATATACTTTAATGTCTAAGAAAAACTTTCTCATTGACAAAGCTTGTTAAAAAATATAGTTTGTATAATTTAAACAAAAGAGAAAAAATAGAAAACAAACACAAGAAACACATAATTTGAACATAAGTTCACATGTCATAGAATAAACATATAAGATATTACCGGATAAAATAAGCTTCAACATATAAATGTGTAATTGTTAACAATATAAAAATATTAATCAGAGCAAGGTTTCATTGTAATATTCCTCAAGATTGTAGTACGCTTTTGTTTCAAGGGCGTCTTTAACAATGTTTCTGAACTTTTTATAGCTTTTTTCCTTTCTGATTTCGTATGGTAAATGGTTATACAACTTTTTACTTTCATAGAATAAAGAATCTTTTGTCAGACTTGTTTTTGGAACAGGAAGAGGTATTTTATTTTCTGTTCTTGCCTGGTTATGTAATTTGTATGTTTTGAAATTTCTACCATATTATGTTTTTTTGTAAATCAGACAGACAGTTTCTAGAATGAAAATACAAGTAGCGGTGAGAATTTTTTCTCTTATAAATAATAGTCTACATGACTCACGTACTCCCACCTTGCATAAGTACCTAACTGCTCGCTTTTGCAAAACAAACACTGAGTGAAAGAGTTGTTGACTGCAGAATCCCCAGAAAGCAACACCATATCTCAAGTGAGATTCTATCAGTGAATGATATACAATTTTTGTTGTGGATGAACTCAGTTCATTCGATATGATTCGGAGTGCATAAGTAGATCAAATTGAGTGAAACCTATTCCCGCGTAAAAACCAGTCGATAACTTCGCTGTCGCTTATAGCATACATTACAGTAAACCACTACAGATTATACTTCACCGGGTTTGGGGTATAGATAATAGAATCTATTAGTAGAACAGTGGTGTGGTTGTATCACTAGTTGATTAAATAACTATTAAACCATAATTTTAATTGGATACATTTTGTATAACTAAGAAACTTTTTGTCATTCAGAACAAGAGCTTAATAAAAACTTTTCAACAAAAAATTAAACCGACGAAATTCGGAACTGAAAAGTAAGAAATAAAATAAACCTTCTTAGTCTCAATAACTAAACTCCTAAACTAATGTAAGTAACTAATTTTGAGTCGGCGCCAAACAAACAAGAAAATGAATTAGGTAAGGCGTAAAATGATGGCATCGTGTTGCGCGGTGACATTCTGATAATTTTTTTGAAGTAATTTAATGATCTTCATTGATTGTTCGTTTGGCGCCGACTCAAAATTAGTTACTTTAGTTTAGGAACTTAGTTATTGAGACTAAGAAGGTTTATTTTATTTTTTACTTATCAGTTCCGTATTTCGTCGGTTCAATTTGTTAAAAAGTTTTTATTTTTCAATTTTTTGTGGCTGAAATCTACTAATTACTACCTACTTGTTTTTTTATTACTTCCAAAATACTTACTTACCCACCTTACTTCAACTATTACCAGTTAAATAATATGATTATCTACTTTTACTATTTGTTGTAATATAAATTATTTTTGTTGTTCTGGTTAGTTTATTTCATTTCTTTGTATATAATTCCATCCTCTCATAGAATATAATGATTGTGACGGATGTGGAACAAAAATAATGACAATAGCGATCTGTCATTGTCAACTACATATGTGTGTGCCAATGTTCACAAGTGAAAAATCAATTATCCCCTATTTTTCCACCCGTAAGGGTGGATAATTTCATTCGAAATCCAAATATGAGATATAACCTATCTATTAAAAAAAGAATCATCCAAATCGAGGAACCCAGTACAAAGTTAAGCCTGATAGAATCGGTTAACAGACCAGAATTCAGAGGGTGAGTGATCAATATCCTTCATTTTGCTACCCTTAGGGGTGGATTTCATCTTTTAAATTCAAATGGGACCAACTTCGAAGTACACCCTATCCACTGAAAAAAGAATTATCGGAATCGGACGTCTCAGTAAAAAGTTAAAGCGTGATCATACATAAAAAAAATTAGAAAAAAAAATAGGCGTCGACTAGAGAACCTCCTCCTTTTTGGTTTCGTCGGTTAATAACAAACTCAAGCTTTGCTTTAATTTCTCAACTGTCTTTAGAAGTCTTCAAAAAACTTTCCACGACCGCTCGCCCCGCAGCCATCTGGACGTGTCATCCCATAATGGAAATGCATCAACGAATTACCTGAATTTCCACCACAAAGGATTTTCAATCAGCGTCGGACAATGGTCGCGGTCGTCGGACAGGACGAGCCCCAGATTCACAATAGAAATCCGACTCGGAGTAGTTCGAGTGGATAGCCCGCCTCCGGCGGGGACGGTATAGTGTCAGGCTAGAGAGAGATTCCTCGTGTGTGATGTGGTGGAGCGTGAAAACTTGACGCTACCTCGAAAACTCTGGTTTCGGTGGAAACTTTCTCAACTAGCGCCGCAAGGCGTTGTGGTGGAACAGACATCGGTAAAGTAGATAGATAACTGCTAGATTTGCCATTGAAAATAACACGCCTGTACAGAATGACACTTCATTTCCGTTCTTCTATCATTAATGGGAATTCAAAATAACAGATACTCCCTCTGGTGTCGATTTTTGAAACTATACATAAGTACATTATTTACTTTTTGAAACATTAATGTTTATACAGGGTAATTCAAAAGTACCTTGACAAACTTCAGGACGTGATTCCTCACAATATTCTAATATGAATTGTCCAAATAAATATATGTCCGGAAACACTTCGTTTCCAAGGTACAGGGTGTAAAAGTTTTATTTTTATTTTCGTTTTTTTTTTTAAATAACTTTCGAAATACTGATCTTAATTAAACGAAAATTGGTATTGAGAGGTTTTTTGAGGTGTCGAATTCGAACCTGATGTTACTATTGCTCTTACTCGTAGGGGGCGCCACCTACAAGTCTTTTTCTTTTTTGAAGATTCATAACTTTTTTGAGCGTACTTTCAGCAAATTTTTCAGTAAAAAATCAATTCCTCTATCATATCTACGTAAAAAAGCTACCCTTGTTACAAGTCGCTATAAGCAACCGTTTTCTAGATATTTGGACTTGAAAATTTCAAGTCGATTATTTGATAATCGATGCGTGTTGAAGTTATTACCATTATTTTGCATTTTTCACAAGAATGCTTAGGAAATGAATTTGACGTTTAAGTAAGTAGTTTTGGTAATTACATATTATGTGACAGTTAAACGTTTTGTTGTTTTGTTAAAGTTTCTGTAAGTTTTAAAACACTAATTTTGAAAAAATGCATTATTTAAACAATAATGCTCATTTAGCCGATATGCATTTCGTTTATGGCCTTGCGGATGGCAATGCGCGCGAAACAAGACGTATTTACCAGGAGCGATTTCCTAATCGAGTACTGCCTCCAGCTCCAACATTTACCGTCTCCACCGTCGTTTGGCAGAAACAGGTAGCTTCAAGAGGGCAGCTGATATTATTGGAAGACCACGAGCAGTCCGAACCCCAGAATTGGAAGAAGCTATTTTGAACGCTCTCGAGGAGAATCCAGAAACAAGTACAAGAATCATTGATGAAGCTCTCAATTCTACTCAGTCCACAGTTTGGAGAATTATACACGATCAACAATTTTATCCATACCATATTCAAAGGGATAAGCTCTTTTGCCACGAGACTATCCCCAACGCATTACTATGTGTCAGTGGTTTTTGAGAAAATTGGCTGGAAATCCTCAATTTTTAAGATATGTACTCTTCACGGACGAGGCAAACTTCTCCCGAAATGCTATCACAAACTTTCATAACAACCATGTTTGGGCTCTGGAAAATCCGCACGCAGTTAGTGAAAGACATTATCTGTATCAATTTTCTGTAAATGTATGGGCGGCAATAATTGATAATTACTTGATAGGTTCTTTCTTTCTTCTGTTCTGACTGCGCAACTTACAGAGACTTTTTAGAAAATGAATTGCCGGGACTACTTCAGAATGTACCATTAGAAATTCGTATCCGCATGTGGTCTATGCATGATGGGGCTCCGGCCCATTTTAGCGTTGTAGCCAGGGAATTCCTTAAAACTGTCTATCCAAATCGATGGATCGGTAAGGGTGTAGAACACGCTAGATTTTTATTTTTGGGGACATTTGAAGTAGTGACTTCAACTAGTGAGTTTATAAAACTCCAGTAGCGAACGAGGAAGATCTAAGAAACCGAGTAGACGCCCGTGAAACAATAAGCGCCCGTGAAACAATAAGCGCCCGTGAAACAATAGGAAACACACCAATAATTTTTGAGCGGGTACGAGATTCAATGACTATAGAAGACTGAATGCCTGTATCTTCGCTGAAGGTGGACACTTTGAACAATTTATTTGAATACAATGTGGTTTCCTTCATTTTATTTTATTCTACATATTCAAAATTTCTTGAAATAAAATGTTGATATTTCTTGCAAATGTTATTAAAACAAATACAGATTTTGCTCAATTGATACAAAAATAACTATTTCAAACGAGTAAAAATAAATAGAATAGGTGGCGCCCCTTACAAAAAACCAAAACTACTTACTTAAACGTCAAATTCATTTCCTAAGCATTCTTGTGAAAAATGCAAAATAATGGTAATAACTTCAACACGCATCGATTATCAAATAATCGACTTGAAAACGGTTGCTTCTAGCGACTTTGAAACAAGGGTAGCTTTTTTACGTAGATATGATAGAGAAATTGATTCTTTTACTGAAAAATGTAATAGAAGTACGCTCAAAAAAGTTACGAATCTTCAAAAAAGAAAAAGACGTGTAGGTGACGCCCCCTACGAGCAAGAGCAATAATAACATCAGGTTCGAATTCGACACCTCAAAAAACCTCTCAATACCAATTTGCATTTAATTAAGGTCAATATTTCAAAAGTTAAAAAAAAAACAAAATAAAACTTCAACACCGGACATATATTTATTTGGACAATTCACCTCCTGATGTTTGTCAAAGTACTTTTGAATCACCCTGTATAACAGTAAGTACATACAAAAGGATAGAGAATATGATTTTCCAATAGGGTGAAATATGAAATGACAGATTAAAATTTATAAATATTTCTAACAACACAATTTTAAATATATTGATAATACTAGACATTACATAATCGTGAATTATAACTTAACATTAAATAATCGTAAATTAAACTTATTAGGGTTAAAGTTCATCACTGACTATAGTTATAGTCGTAAAAAGCAGTGAAGACATTATAAAGTGAAATAGGATGCATATAATTCGAATACAAGTAGGAAAATTTTGTCAGTAAGTATTCACTTGAAAAAATTGATAATGAATTCCGAAGTTATGTTCTTCATATGACATTTCAGGTATTTCCTGAATGTAAAATTTGATCGACTGTCGGTGGTAAAGTGTTATATAATTTTGGACCTAAATAATGCTTTTCTGCCAATAGATTTATGCCTCCGAGGACATTGAAACGGAATTAGTTTTCTGATATTATAGGAATGGGTGAGCTTCACAAGCTCATTTTTGTTTTTGTGCTGTGCGATATTACTGTTTTTATAATATAGCTGTCTCAGGTTCAGCATACAAACGATCACTCGGATATCTTGAATTTTTCGATTGCATTATTTTGAGAAAGCGTCTTTGGATAACCTCAAGTGGTCGTAGATTATTTTTATATCCCCATCCCAGTAAACCGTACGTCAAGTGGCTTTCAACTAGGCTGTGATAAATAGTTTTTTTGTGTTTGAGCTCAAGAATATCGTTTAATTGCCGGAATTTATATAAAACAAAACGCAATTTCTTCACAACGAAGAAGAAGAATGGCAAATGTGTATCTAGCATTATTCCCAGATATTTGATATTTTTTACTGGCCATAGTTTTATATTGTTAGTTAGTGAGAGATATTGGAAGTTCTGTAATGTGTTTACATAAATTGTGAACGGTAAGAAGAATGTTTTGTCAAAGTTGATGGTTAGTAGCTTGTGGTCAAAAAAGTTTTTTATTGAGGAAAGATTCCTTTCAACATCATTTTTTAGGCCTTTGTAGAAGATGGCAGTGTCATCCGCAAAACTGATTATTTTTACCTCACTTTGGATTAAAAATAGATCGTTTACATATAGTGAAAAGAGCAGTGGTCCTAACACGGTTCCCTGAGGGACCCCACAATCAATTGTTCTGATATCACCGATAGTATCGTTCACTTTGACACACTGTCGGCGATTTTCGAGGTAGCTTTTAAACAGTTCGAGGAATTTATCACGAATTCCAATATTTTGAAGTGTTGAGAGTAGTCTATCAACACAGCTAGTCAGGGTTTGCTTTCATCTAGAGCTCCACAGATATAATTGGTTAATTCTATTATGGCATCTTGAGTTGATTGTCCTTCTCTAAAGCCGAACTGCATGTCAGCTAGCAGTCCATACTTATTCACGTAGCTGGAGAGTCTGTTTTTTATAATCCTTTCGGATATTTTTCCAAAGTTTGATATGAGCGAGATTGGCCTGTAATTTTTCGCTTCAGTTATGTCCCCTTTTTATAAATGGGTGTTACAACCGAAGTTTTGAGTTGATCAGGGAAGTGACCTATAACGATACATTTGTTGATGATATAAATAAGTGGTCCTATTATATGGTGTGCAATGTCTTTGAGTGTATCTGCTCGTATGTTGTCAATTCCTGGTGATTTTCCGTTTTTTAATTGGTGTATGACTTCAAGAACTTCATTTTCCGTTGTTTGACTAATAAATATTGAACTATTTGTTATTTTTTCCCTTATCGTTTCGGTGCTATTCATTATAATTTTTTCTGCTAACTCCTTACCCATATTAATGTAAGTTTCATTGAAAATGTTTGCTATTTGTTTGTCGTCATCGATATTAATTAATAATAATAATTTTACGAAGTAGAAAAACTCGAAGTCGTCTCCACAATTTAATATTAACAATCGATTAGTTAAAAGATGGTGGAAGGTTAAAAACCATCGATTAGGTATACATGTTTCGAACCTCTATAGGTTCATCATCAGCGGAGAATAAAATTTATGGAGATGAAAAAATTATGTTATTCATTGCTACCATTGTTTTCACGATCGTCATGTCGTCTTGGTATTTTGCATCGGCTAATGTATTTAGCACCCCTAAATTTAAAAAAGCGGACACAACCCTTAAAGGCAAATTTTCAAGTTTTCATTTTGTCCCAATATGATCTCTTGACTTAATAATATTACTCTTTAACTATAACATAATTTTTTCATCTCCATAAATTTTATTCTCCACTGATGATGAACCTATAGAGGTTCGAAACATGTATACCTAATCGATGGTTTTTAACCTTCCACCATCTTTTAACTAATCGATTGTTAATATTAAATTGTGGAGACGACTTCGAGTTTTTCTACTTCGTAAAATAATACCACTCCACTTCGAGATACTTCTACCACAGGTTAATAATAATAATGTTTACTTTTAACTCTCATTTGTTTTATCCGCGATTATTTTAGTAGGATTTCATGTTAGTCGATTAATTTGTACAGTTTTTAATTAACTGAGGATCAAATTAGTGGACGAGGGAAGAATTTTTTCGTTGCGAGGTTTCAAAATGTTGACTGGCAAATCCTTGACGATACACCGAATGAATCAAGAACCCAAAGACTTACGCCACCCCCCGTGCAAATTCGATATAATCGCATGTTAATTCGGTCTAATCCGGTCATAGTCGTCCGGTCAATCATATCGAGATTTCCTCTCCGTACGCGGCGACGGACGAATGGCGGTGACGGGCCGACCGGCGACGTGACGTGTTTTCCGCCGCCCCTAGCCACTCTTCCAGTCGTCGATTGTTTGTTTTAATAGTTGATTGAAGACACGCGACCGCCGTCGGCACGTGACCTTTAGCGCTTTATTGTTGGCCGATTGCAATTAGAATGGTTTTAAGCGCAAAGGGGATGATTGAAGAGAGAGGAAGACAGGCGACTGGTTAGTTTTCCTGCTTTTGAATGAGGATTTGATTGTCGGTTGTTGGTTCAATTTCGGAAATATGAATGTGCATATTTTGGCTAGGTATAAAGGGTGTAGCAAAAAAAATTATATTGTTTTACTACCTCTGAACCACGCCTACGTGGTATTGTAAACTGCCATCATAGTTGCAGTAACGTTTTGAATATTTTGACCAACCTTATATTCGCTGTGTGCAGTAGGCTGGAGGGGATAGATGAAACTATGACAGCACCCATGGTGGCAGAAGTAGGTAATGATCCTGGTAATTCACAAATCACTTGAAAATATTGTACCATACTTCAGATGAATAAACATTATTATCGTAGTGGCAATGGTCACGGTTGGGTAGTATAACATTATACATATAAACAATGAGCCCTCGCTATTGTTGTGTAGTCGATTGCAAAAATAGTACGTGTAAATTTTATACATTTCTATAAACTACAGCAAAGAGATAAGTGTTCTGTTATTCCACGATATTTCAATCTCTAATTCCGGGACGTGAGGTTTTCATTCGATAATTATTTGAGATGTTCTCCGTTTTCCATTTGATCGTCTAGAAGTGGACAGTAAAAGTATTAACCAAGTTCCGTAGGACGGTGTTGAGCCGGTGATAAAAAGCAAATAACGACTTAAACTGCGAGTTCGGGAACGCCTGGACGGTGTTGTAAACTGATCAATCAGCCTTATGAACAGGGGACAGAGATACTTTTGATGTCTTTCCGAGTTATCTATCATACACGGCATTCTATCAGGACAAAGTACCACGCAGAGGATTAATTGTGTTTTAATTTTCACGAACTGGTTTCGGTTACAAAAGCAATTGGCCTTTCATGGGAACTAATGTTAAATGTAATGCAGTTCAAGTACTAAGAGTAAACATCGTATCTTTGTTGAGACTGAGAGTGTTAGAGAGTGTTGAACGTGTTGATATTATTTAGGGGCCGAACAACGTTCTCACATCCTTGCAAGGGTAAAAGTGAGCTCCCATATTCAGGTAAAATTGTGAACCTCATTCCTTTTCTGATTATTATATTATTTTATAATTTCATTAAATAGTTTTGCGTTGAATCTGATGTATTTAGTGGTTTCCCTACAGGTAGAAGCTAGCCAGTGTTATATGAGTACTTTTTTTAATTTGTTAAACTACTTGGCTCCCTCACTTTTTTATGTTCTCAAGATCTTATGAACCTGCGACCTTAATAAACTAACGAGCAAAAGAACACAGAAGTAGCATTACTTTATGATATTCAAAATATCTATAGCTTGACATGGATAACCTCCAGATGCGGTGAACTATCGTAACAATACAAATATGTTTTATCATTTACTTACTTTTTTCTTTGACAGAAAAAACTTTGATTCATCTGGAACTAGTAGTGAGCACAAAATTCTTACATCGTGGTAGATTATTTAGAAATTGTTAAAAAATTTAAATTGTTACATAGTGAGTATTTGGAAATAAAGCAGGACAATTTCAGCTATCGAGTCACTAGAGGGCATTACCAGTCTTCCACTCTTGGTTATCGCCAAGTTATTAAAGCAATGCTCCGAGCAGACTATACAAGTTGTAGAATTTTCTTTAGAAAACTCCACTTTTTGAGAGGCTAAAATAACTCCCACACTCGTTGATTGATTTTCGAATTCGTGATACTAGCCTCAACCCTCCACTAACCCAAAAGGAAAATGCATTGATTTTCTAACATAATTTAATTAAAAAAATAAATAAATAAAACATGTGACTCGCCAATAGGAACCCATATAGTTACAACACATCTGACATCTTTTATTGTCATTAATAAAGACAGTTCTGCAGTAAACTATGTTAATTGCCAAATATAATTACAACAATATCTCTACTAGTTTTAATAATTGATGCCATGTTGGTTTCTGTCAGCCTCCAATGATCTCTGCACACCAGAACTTTTATTTTTACTTTGACTCGTTTCACTTTAAGCTTTATTTTATTTTAACTCCGTTATATTTTATTTATTGTACATCTATTCATTACTTTTAGTACAACTATTTTTTTTTTCGGTTAAAGTCGTATTCGGTATTAATTACGTAAACTTTCTATAACCTTTATTAAATATTAATAGTTTCAAATATTTTTATATTACTTATACTTCTCTAAAAATAAATTCGTAAGACTACGGTACCAGGACAGGTATCACATTACAATTTTATTGAATATCTTTTAGATAACCACTGAAAATGGCCTAAGACCGAAAGTGCTTTGCTTCAATATACACAAATTTTACATAAAATACATAATCTTCGACCGCGAAAACCTCACATATCGATTCTGGACAGAATCCGACCATAATCACAGAGAGCCATCTTGGAGCCGCCATTTTTATTTTATGAATTTGGACAAAAATATTTTTGTTTTTTTTTATATTTCTATATAACGTATTTTTAGATCATTATATATTAAGAATAACTAAATAATATTTATGTATACCGAGTGCTATGCACAGACCTCATAAAAGAAGTAGATATAACATGGCCGCTCTTCCAATGATTACAAAATAGCCCCTTTGCCATGGCTGACATGAGACTCCACTTCAAGTTGGTGCCCCTGATTTTTAGTTGTCTGTACCTTTCTAATAAAAGGAATGAAACGAGATAAGAGATTTTACATAAAACGGTGTCAAAACATGATTGCCGTTCAGAGTTCAGGGCAGGTTTCCCATTTTCCATTGATGTGCGAGTTTATTATTTAGAAGCACTAAACTGATCGATATTCACAATGTATCGTATTCAGGCTCACACATTTACGAGTAGCAAAAAGGAGATTGAATGATGAAAATAAATGAAAATGAATGATGGGCCAACATTAAAGAGAGACCGACTCTGATATGGGAGTCCAATGGTGGCGCCCTATAGGGTTCCATTTTGATCTCTCCATGTGGTATCTACTTATTTTATGAGGTCTGTGGTGCTATGTCATTACTTTTTCAGCCTGCTTACATTGTAAAGAAATATTATGAATAACGCTCGGCAACTCGGCCATAGTTCTGAACTTGTTACGTCACATCCTGGCGCGGTTTCCGCAGTGTTCAAACAGGAACATTTCTTTGGATTTTTTTTTAAACTAGTTCGAAAAAAATATTTAAAAAATCGAACCATTTTTCTCATCGTTCAGGTATTTTTATAAAAAATTGTGATCTAGCCTATTGGAATTGCTCGAATGATTTTCATAAGTTTGTGCAAATATTTCCGCTATCCCCTATTAATGAAGAGCGTCAAAATAGAGAAATATATGTCTGTGTCGCTGTTGAAGCACGTGAATATGGTGACGATTTTTAAAACTATACATACGTACAATGTTTACTTTTTGAAATATTATGATTTTAGCCATTTTATACTTAAAATTTATCGAATCTCTTGTGATTGTTGACATTTAATAAAATTCTGGTTTACCTGGTGAATATTCTGTTGACTATTGTACGTCCTCGAGTGAAAAAATGAGTGATTCATTATTGTTGTGTACTTCAATCTGACTATTGGCAAAACGATACCGTTGTACTGGAATAAGTTTTCATCATTTTCCGTGAGAAAATGAACGTAACGTTCTGTTGCAGACTAATCTAGGATTGAGAGAGAGAGTCTATAGACAGACGATGGGCTCTTGAAGAAGAATACAGTCCCTTCCCAAAATCTTCCTGTATCGTCTTTGGCCAAGAAAATAAGTTAAAAAGAACCTTCAAAGAGAGTTGAGAGGAAAGAAAAGAGTTAAGGAGAGAAAAAAGATATATTCAACATACCGAAAATTACAGTATGGAAAAAAGAGTATGTATATCTAGGTGATAAGGACACATTGTTTACTTTCGAAACATTAATGTTTATATGATTTTAGCCACTTAATACTTGTCGAATCTCTTGTGATTGTTGACATTCAATGAAATTCTGGTTTACCTGGTGAATATTCTGTGACTCTTAGGCAAAATGATCCCGTTATGCTGGAATAAGTTTTTATCATTTTCCGTGAGAAAATGAATGTAACGTACTGGTGCAGACTAATCTAGGATTGAGTGAGTCTCTTGGTGAGCCCATAGACAAGCTCTTGGGATCTTCAAGAAGAATACAGTCCTCTAGCAAAATGTTCCTGTATCGTGTGTGGCCAAGAAAAAAAAATGAAAAAGAGAACCTTCAAAGAGTGTTGCGAAGAAAAAAAAGAGAGTCAAGAAAAGAAATATTATTCAATAGTCCCTTCCCAAAATGTTCCTGTATCGTGTGTGGCCAAGAAAAAAAGTGAAAAGAGAACCTTCAAAGAGTGTTGCGAAGAAAAGACAAGAGAGTTAAGAAGAGAAATATTATTAAACATACCGAAGATTATTCATACAGTATGAATCTCTGAAGCGTGTACAAAATAAAAACAACATCATTATTTTCGGGATAAACAAACATAGAGAACACTTGACACCGGAACACATCTGTAACGTACTAAAAGAACTATTGGAAGTTGACCTATCTAAAGCTGATTTCAATGATATCTACCCACTGGGAAAAAAAGATAACTGCCCAGTGAAAATTGAATTCCTCTCCCAATACGCAAAAAACACGTCCTGAAAAATTGCTATAAACTCAAGGGCAAACAGATTTCTATAGTTCATGACCTGACTAAGCAGCAGAGAAAAGAGCACAAAATCCTCCGGAGACATTTATTCCTTGCTAAACAAGATCACAACGAATGCTTCATCAAGGGTAACAAGCTATTCGTAAACGGCGTAGCCCATAACCTTGAAGAACTGACTGAATCAGAAAATAGCAGCACCACTCCGGACCCCCAAAAAGTGCTCCGTCAACACCAAATACATATCAAGCAGAAAAACCTACAGGAGACACACACAACACTCCCAGAGGAATAAAAAATACTGCGGAGAGAGTATCCGATCTATTCCAAAAGCAATCACCATCAAATAAAAACGGAAACTTCAAACCTGAAACGTCAAAATTCATAAAATCCACGAAGAATACTCACAAAACATATGCGATTTCACAAGAACCCAAAGTTAGAACCAGATCTATAACCAAAATGAACTAACCCCATCCGTCACATTTTCTATTGTCAATGTGCTAGTACTACTATAGTCATCTTTTATTGATAATGTACCACACAATCTAGTGTTTTTTTTATGTAAACTTCTAACTTATATAAGCTGTGATGGACCCGTATATAAGAGACTTTGAGATAAAATCAATTGAAACATTTTCACTGGGCAATATTCAAGAGTGTAAACAGGTTCTCCCAAGTTAATAGCTCTAACAATAATTTTAAAGTAATACATAACAACATAAGAAGTATACACAAAAATCTGGACGAGTTCAAAATTCTCCTACATGAATTGGGCTCGGATGTTGATTGCATAGTACTAACGGAAACATGGATTATCGAGAAAATCGAATTGTACAGCTTGGATGGTTATGAAATGATATATAATAACAGCAAATACAATCAGAACGATGGGACGGTAATATATATCAAATAATAATAACAATACCGAAAACTATCATATATTTCTTGGAGATCTTAATATAAATCTACTAGAAAAGTGACAATACCAACGAATATCTCAACACACTGAACGAATTCGGATACATTTCAACCATAAATTCACCAACTCGAGTACACAAGAACCATAAATCTTGTTTAGACCACATCTTCATCAAAACAAAAAATGACACCGTAGATAGAATACTACCATTAGTAATAGAAACAAATATCACAGACCACTACACAACTGCATTGCAAATAATCATTGACAGACCAAGAGGGACATCTGAACCCACAACAGAAATCAAACATATAAGTGAGACTAAACTAAAGGCCCTAATCAAAACAGTATCCTGGAATCAGGTATATTCAGCAACAGACCCCAACACCGCAACTTGTTGATAAACTTGCGAAAACTATCCAACAATGTACGGTAGTGAAAAAAGTCCGCCGGAAATACTCAAAAATCACGCCATGGATAACCAATGCTCTTCTCAAATCAATAGACACTAAAAATAAAATGGCTAGGAATCTCAAACGAAATCCCACTAACAATGTTCTCAAGGAACAAATTAACCACCTTGATAGAGAAAACCAAGTATAACTATTATAAAACACAAATTGATGCAAATAATACAGACAAAAAAAAGCTATGGGAAATAATCAACAAACTGAGTAAAAATAAACGCGGGAATCATGAAATCAAAACAATAAAAAATCTAGCAGGTGATCTTCTAACTGAAAAAAAAGTAATAGCTGACGAGTTCAATACCAGATTTGTTAAAGTGGGAGAAACCTAGCAACAAAATAAAAAGTGATCCCAATTACGAACCTGATCGGCTATTCACTCTTAACTCAATGTTTTTGTCTCCAGTCGATGAAAATGAACTAAGAGCAACTGTCAAAAACCTTAAAACAAAAAAATCGGCTGGATCGGACAACATAAGAGCCGAAACAATTAAAACAATAGTGGACGACATCATCCATCCACTATTATACACCATAAATTACTGTTTTAATGAAGGATTGTGGCCTTCTGTTTTTAAAGATACCTTGGTGATACCAATTTATAAAAAAGGCGACAAGACTGACGTGAATAATTATAGACCGATATCACTGATAACCCACCTGTCAAAAATATTCGAAACATTACTTAAAAACAGACTGCTATCGTACCTAAATAAGTTCTCTACTCAAGATGCCATTACAAATTTATTAGAACAAGTCCATTCGTCCTTAGACGTTGGAAAGCCGTGCCTATGCATATTTATAGACCTTTCTAAAGCTTTCGACACGGTGAGTCACGAATTACTCTTACAGTCACTGGAAGAAATGGGTATACGAAATAACTGCCACAAACTCCTAAGAAGCTACCTTTCTTCCAGAAATCAGTCTGTGAGGGTCGGTGACTCACTCAGTCGAAAGGAAAAAATTTGTTACGGTGTTCCACAAGGCAGCGTGTTAGGTCCACTATTATTCAACATCTACATTAACGGCCTGTTCTCACTCCGGAGTAGCGGAGAAATAACCGGATTCGCGGATGATACAGCTATTTTCTACAAAGCACACGACTGGGATGAGTTAAAAATGAAAGCGCAAGAAGACTTCAACAAAATTAAAAAGTGGATGGATTATAAAAAATTAACGATAAATTTACAAAAAACCAATTATGTGCCATTTACATGCCACAAAATTAATACTCCGCCTTTTAGCACGCTTGAAG
The DNA here is from genome assembly GCA_018342105.1 of Gonioctena quinquepunctata. NCBI lineage: Eukaryota > Metazoa > Arthropoda > Insecta > Coleoptera > Chrysomelidae > Gonioctena > Gonioctena quinquepunctata. The sequence goes on from JAFIRS010001082.1 coordinate 106,957, forward strand.
TGAAAACCAAAAACACCTCCCTGACAATTATGCCCAAGACAAACATTAAGTATCTATGGGTTATAATAGACACGCATCTCAGATGGGATTGTCACATAGACTACGTAATAAGAAAACTGCGAAGTATTTTGCACGTATTTAAATATCTGAAAAAATCTTTAACAGCACAGTACCTCAGAACTCTTTATTACGCACTAGTGGAGAGCCATTTACAGTATGGTATAACAGCATGGGGTGGAGTTCTGAGAACCCATATCAACGCACTCGAGATTCTTCAAAAAAGATTTCTGAAACTGATATTGTCAAAATCACACAGATACGGCTCAAATTTACTATACGTAGAAGCCAAGATATTTGACATAAGGCAATTATATTTTTATAAAGTCAATTTAAAATACCACCAAAACAGACACTCAGCCAAAATACCTATCCACACCTATTGCACACGAAAACGGCATCTTCACACAATCCCAGTTGTACATAAGTCGGTTTCAAATAGTATATTAAAGTATAAGTGGATAAAAAGGGCTTTAAAACACGCGCGATTTTTCGAGCACGACGGCGCAGCCGGAGTGCTCGAAATAGAGCAAGTGTTTTTAAGACCAGTTATCCACGAATACTTTACGTTATTTTTTTTTATTGGTGCACTTTGAAATCATATATACTGGTATTATTACTACAAAAAATAGGAATAAGAACTAATAATGCAAGAAGGTTGAATTCGTGATGTGACATCAGTATACCTTTCGTTGTCATGGAAATGAGAAAAACATTCATTTGCAATTTGTTACCAAAGATCAATATTTGTTGTCACCAGAGCTCAAAAATGAATTATTCTAATATCGATTTTTTGAATAGTGAGGCAGAATCGCGGTTAATACCGCGAAAATCCAGTGATATATATAAAAAAGAATATGAAAAGTTCATCAAATGGATGGAGGAGCACATATAAATGAACGAATTGTGAGTAATATATTATTTGACGTTACAAGGTACTCCTGTCAGATCAATAATAAAAAATTTGTCATTTAGACTTCACGTTTCTCGATTTGTTGATGTTGTCATGGTTACCTTTAAAAAACGCGCGTTTTTTAAAGTTCGATTCAAACACGCTGAGGCGTGCTTTAAATGGGTAAAAAGGGGCACCAATAAAAAAAAAGATCATATTCATACATGGCACCCAAGCTGTATAATTCGCTACCTGACACCGTCAAAACATGGAATGGCCTACTACCATTCAAAAAAGAATTAAAAAAACATATCTTCAATAAACCCAGGGAAACGATTAAGAACTTAACAGAGAACACATAATATTTCGTGTGACTAATGACTAACTGTACCTCTTATCAACTATTATTATTATAGTTATTAATCAACAAAATACTTATAAACATAACCCATTTTAACATGCACTCATTCTTGCTTATACATACTGTGAATTTTAATCTTTATTCTTTATGTTCTACAAATACCTAGTACAAATAAGTCCTACATGTCCTCTATATATATATGTATATGTCCTACTTATGTTTATTTCTCGAAACAAGTATTAATTTACTTATCGAGTATCATTTATTGATAAACTATATGAATCCTTAGAATAGATATAATCTAATTTTAAACATAGACACATATTTCATTGATTCTATATTTATTATATCTTAAAACCATGTACCTTATAATTATTATTATTGTTAACAATAAATGAATTTATTATTATTATATAGTATGGAAACAGAGTGACTATATATGTCTATCTAGGTGATAAGGACACATTTTCACAACATCTTGTTTGTTTTAGATGAAATAAAATAAAACTGTTTTTGTTAGTTTTATTTTCAATTCGAATATTCACAAATAATGTGTAACATTCTTCAAAATAATTCCCCATGAGTTCACTATAAGCTGTACAGAAACTTTAATAACTATTTTTTTGCAGCAAATTAGAACATACTTTGTCTCCTTCAAAGTGAGGTTTCGCAAATGATATTTATTGTCTTAAGATTTAAATACACCACTTCACTAGAGTCTTGAAATAAATAACAGTACACAAAAAATACTGAAAAATAATACCAAATGGAAATATTTTAAGAAAAACTCCAAACACAAGTGTATAACCTCTGAGAAAACGGACAAACAATGTACGTATGTCTGGTTTGAATTTTCGTCACTCTGGCGCTGGCATCTAATTTTGAATTCTCAATAGCCTGATAATTTTTAGAAATAGCTTGAAAATTCCAACTAATCCGAATGTCTATCACAGGGCCAACATGGACGGAGAAAAAAACGAAATAACGACGAAATGTGATAGTATGCCGCGGGATAGAAGGAAGACGCGAGGGGGAGGAGGAACGTCAACCACCGATTGTGAAATTAGGCGTGTGAGTGGCGCTGACGGCGACACAAAGGGCGCAATTACGCGCTCCGTCGCCGGCAGCGCGCCGTCATTGTTACGTCACACCCACAAACAAACGAACAATGCGACGACAAATTGTTGTTGGGTTTCGTCGGTTCGGTGTGTATTGTCGGCGGTAGTTCGATTTACGCGATAACACACATCGATTGGTGGGCAAGACGCGGGAGCGGCGAACGGGGAAATATTTGATGCGATTACGGCAATATGACTGCCGATGATTGATTGTCTCTGTCATATATGGGGCAATCGAGGAACGGTGCTAGGATCTTGCATACAAAAAAAACTTGAAACAGGAAATGGAATTTGTCCGACACAAGACAATTTATTTGAATCAGACTGAAATAATTAATTTTCCTGAAGACAAGAAAATGAAATTCAAGTAGTCCAAATAGTCTAGTCTACAAACTCACTTGTTACGAATTCCTTCTCCGAAAATTATCATTGAGGTGTTATTAGATTCGAAATGGCATCTAGAAACTTTTTGGAAAAATTCAAGAGGCGCTCCAAAAATAATCAATTTAGTAAACAAAAAGAAAGGGTCAATTTCTCGCGAATATCTCGATAACTATTGCAGTTACTGCAAATTGAAAAAAAAATTCTTTAACCCTTTCAATCCGGATTTTTTGTTTTCAGATTCTGGTCATTTTTTCAAGTGGATGTGGAAGATGTTACTCTTACAATTTGGGGGTATTTCCGTCCAATTAGAAAATTGCAAGAGTACAGCCAGTCCCTAAAAAAGGCAAAAAGGCCCTACCTAGCAACTACAGACCTATCGCACTGCTATCTATTATTTCAAAGGTCATGGAAAAAGCCATCAACATCGAGCACATGAAATATCTGGAAGACTCAGGAATTGTCAACGATAGGCAATATGGCTTCCGCCATCAGAGATCAACTGGTGACCTGCTCCCTACGCTCTCACATATATGGCAGCTATCTATTGAAAAGTATGGAGAAACTTTAGCTGTGGCATTAGATATCTCCAAGCTTCGATCGAGTTTGGCACCAGGGACTCCTCGCCAAGCTTCCGTCTTATGGCTTGCCCCCTCAGCTGTGTTCTCTGCTTGCTAGTTTTCTCTCAAACAGGTCTCTCCATGTAGTGGTCGATGGAGTTTCATCTGACACTCTACTCATAAATGCTGGTGTTCCGCAAGGATCTAGTCTCGCACCAACACTATTTCTACTTCACATCAACGACCTGTTGAAAGCAACTTCATGTCCAGTACACAGCTTTGCCGATGATAGTACCCTCCATACCGCTTTCTCTTCCAGGGCCCCTATATCAGCCCGTGAAACCAGAAATGAACGAGGAAGAATTGTTAATAATATAAATATGGACTTAGCAACAATTCTCGAGTGGGGATCTAATAACTTGGTAGAATTCAATGCAAACAAAACACAAGCATGTCTTTTCTCTAGAAAAGCCGATCTCACTGTGCCTAACATAACTTTGTCAGGAGTAACCATACCACTGAAGTCATCCATATCGATGCTTGGTATTACTATCAGCAATAACCTTTCCTGGGAAAATCACGTGAGGTCCATTGCCAAAAGTGCATCCCAAAACTTGGTTTTTGTTTCGTGCCAAGAGCTATTTCACCCCCACTCAGCTGCTTATGATCTATAAGGCACAGATCCGACCTGTCCTGGAATACTGTTCCCATATTTGGAGCTGCACCTAAACATATCCTGAGGCTATTGGATTCTGTCCAAAAGGGCAATTCGTCTCGTCGGTGATGCCTCGCTTACAAACTCGCTCACTTGTCTGGAACACCGTAGAAAAGTTGGCGATTTGTCTCTATTTTATAGATATTTTCATGGGCGATGCTCTTCTGAAATATCAACAATCGTTCCTGCTTTGGCAGTCTCTTCGAGACTAACCCGTCAAGTTCAGTCATCACACCCCTTCGTGGTCACTTTGGAGACCTGCAGAACATCACTTTCCAAAGACTCGTTCATCCAACGAAGAGCGAGGCTTTGGAACTCATTGCCTAGGGAGGTGTTCCCCGAGGCATACAACCTCCAGAAATTTAAGAAGAACACCAACTCCTACCTTCTTTCCCTTGGTTCCCACGATGTTCTCTGAACATTACAGGATATCCCTTTTCGTGGGAACCAGAACATAAAAAAAAAAAAAAAAGTTTAACAAAAAAAAATGGGACCAATATGTCCTAACAGTATTTTATAGTGGGACAAATATGACCCATCAGTAACTAATATCCCAGACAGCACGGAATATTCCTAGAATATTCTCTAAATATCCGAAAAGGTATATCCCGAATATACATGGAATATTCCTAGAATATTCACATGCCTCTAGCATATTCCTAGAATATTCACATGCCTCTAGCATATTCCAGGAATATTCCAATATGCATATTCCTGGAATATTCTAAGGAGAATGTACCACGAATATTCTCGTGAGAATATTCCTGTATGAATATTCATAGAATATTCATAGATGATTTTTCCATGAATATTCACACAGGATCAAAATTGAATATTCTATATTGTATATTCATGGAATATTCTACCCCCTTATTTATATGGAATGAACACCAATAACCATTTTCGAGTTCAAAATATGGGAAAGGTATGAGAAAAAATGCGAATAGATGTATTTGATTTGTTCAGACAAGCTGACAAAAATACACTACTGTACTGACCAAATTATAATTGGTCGGAAAATATCGAGGTGCACTTTCACGACTAATCAAAACCATTCCGCGCGCGTCAGCGTCTGTCGTTCATCCGGTAGTCGTAGCTTAACTCGATGGCAGAGCTGTAAAGTTGAATGCATTTTCAATTGACATTTGACATTAAATACGACGCAAGCAAACATACAGCATTGCTCCCTTCTCATCAGTATAATACTCGCCAGAGAAATCACTTTATTACACCTCTAATGGTTAGGGTCGTAGCTCAACGCTCGTATAGATAGATAGATCTTTATTTAACTACGTTATGTTAAAAAACATTTGTAGCAAGTCAGGTAGCAATTGAATAAATACAGAAAATAATAATTCACAATTAAAATACAATAACAATAAAAATAAAATAACAATAAAAATAAAATATTGCGTGTACACATATGTAGACATTACGATAAACCATACACATAGTATAAGATAAGATAGTTGGATCAAATCACATCCCGGGTGGGTCAGCCATGTACTCAGCGATAGTGTAGTAACACTTTTTCTGCAGTATCACTTTGATAGAGTTCTTGAACGTAGCTTGGTTTTTGTTTTTTAGTGTGGTAGGAAGTATATTGTAAAGATCAACATTTATTGAGTTTTTGAGAGACTTATTATATTTAAATCTTTGAGACCTGATCAGATTCGCAATTTATTAGTCAGGAGTTTTTCTTTATTTTCATGAATCTCGAGCAAAGTCTGATAAATGAACAGAGTTTGTAGAGGCATAATACTGAGTTGGCATAATAATGGCCGACAAGAATCCCTATAACCCGCACCACAGATTATTCTAATGGATTGCTTTTGAATTTTAAACACTTTTTCAGAGTGAGAGGAATTTCCCCAAAGGGTCAATCCATAGCTGATATATGATTGGATAAGAGCAAAGTACGCAGAAAGAATGGTATTTTTATCAACAAACGATTTCAGTTTTCTCAGAAGAAAATTGTGAGTACTCAATTTGGAACAGGTACAACTTATTTTGTCCCTAAATTATACAATAATATACCTGAAATAATAAAATCTATAGTAAATATCGGCAGCTTCAGAGGAGCATTGAAGAAACACATCCTTCAAAGCCAAAGAACTGTGCTGCTACGACTATTCGAGTAAGTGATGAAAAAAAGGTATTGATTCATAAATTCATAATTTCAAAATTTAAATCCAACTAGAAATGTGTTGTTTCAATTGCGTATCTTTCACATGCGTACCCTATCTTATATCTATTAGACATGTTATTGTACACTCTTATTGCTATTATTATCTTTTATTATTTTTTCGTACCTTTTGTATCATATTTCATGATGTTTATTGTTCATTTTTTCATTGTATTGCAATATTGTAATGTACATCGTTCATTGTTTGTATTATATTATCTACATTTTATTTTTATTTTATATTCTTACATTCTACATTTTACATTTTATATTTTACATTTTATATTTTACATTTTATATTTTACATATTTACATTAACTTAATTAGATTTTTACATTTTATAACTAACACTTTATATCTTATAGTTCACTTTTTTCACATATTATATTTTCTCCGCGAAACAAGTGCTTGCACTTATCGTGTAAGTTCCTTATTCACTTTCACCATGTACTCATCATTGTATTTAATTATTGCAGTGAATAAAGTTATTATTATTATTTTGTTTTTTTACTGGTATGGGTTACTTTTGCATATTTGTATGTGAAACTACTGTGTTTGGAATTGTTTAACAAAAATTCATAATAATCACCAGAGTGGTAAGTACACTTTTATGTTACCATTCATTTTATTCCATAAAAATTTCATTTGTACATCACTGATTATTTCATTTTCAAGGCGTTTTCTACAAAATGCCTGAAAGAAAAATAAGCAGTGCTTGGTATAAGGAAGTACACCAGGAAACTGACAATATTCTTAATGCAATTATTACACAAACTCCGTCACAGCATGCAAAAGGACAGTTAAGTAATCAAGTTGAAACTATTAGTGATAGAATTGATTCAAGTTTTTCTGATTCAGATAGCAGTAGTTCGATCTTGCAATTCTTGTTTTTCAGAGATATCCCCGTAGTGACAGAAGAAACGGGTTAATAAAATATGTGTTATTATTATTATAACTATATAAAAATTTTTATTAGAATTTGTAAATACATGAAAACATAATTTTTTAAATGAAGTTTTGTTTCTTGGCGAATGTAAGCAAATACATTGCTTGAATTGTCAGGCATAATTGTAGAAGTTCATATTATTGATGTAAAAGTGCAATTCAAGATTTTATATTTGAGGATACTCATGTGGGGAAACAGTTGTATTTTTCTTTATTTTCTTAATTTCTGAAATTTCAGGGAATGGTTATTATGTTCTGAAAACCCTTCAGGATATTTAGGGAATATTAATATCATATTCCTGAATTACTTTGAATATTCTCGGAATACTCATAGAATATGTTCATGGAATATTCTAGGATTATCCTTTCTGGAATATTCATGGAATATTGTAGGTATATTCTGGATATACAAGGAATATTCCCAGATGATATTCCAGGAGTATTCTTTCTGGAATATTCATGGAATATTTAAAATTTTCACCACCAGCACATTCTAGGAATATTCCAAAAAATTTATGTATATCCCTGGCACATTTAAGAATATTACAATATCCCAAAAATAATATTCTATGAATATTTATGGAATATCCAGTGCTGTCTGGGTAAAGAATGGAATGGTGAGAAACAATCCATGCATAGTGGTAAATTGCACATTTCACACCTCAGTTTTGTACGTTTTTCTCTCTTCTGTTGGGAGCAGCTATTTTTTTCTTGCACAGGCCAACATTTATTTTGTCTTCTGAAGATTTGGAATGACGTCCAATTTTTCTTGTGCGTTTTCGTCTAGTTCCTTTTTTGCCTTCAGCTAGTGGAACTAAATATTGTATAAGTGTCACTTTTTTATGAGTTACTTCGTTGAAGACAATGAATGAATTATAGACTGTCATCATGAGGAGTTTGTAGTAAACCTTGCGCCACCATTTTTGGGATTTCCTATTTATATCGTTAAGTGAAGTCATTTGATTGGCTGGATCTACTCCAACCATTTTTTTATTATAAAATAAATTTCAGCTACAGAACCATCTTTCATCTTTCGGTTTACTTTTACTATAGTTGGTTTGTGACAGTTAGATAGGACAATAACATCTTTAGTATCCTGCCACCGAATGGCAAGAGTACCTTGTTTATTACTGACTATTTGAGATTCACCTCTATTCAATTTTCCTTCGAATTCAGGAACATCTTTACGACATTTCATACAAGTTCCCACTGAAGCATAGTCGATGGTATTCATTAGATGATCAGATGTGAAGAATCGATCAAAAATAAGTGTAACTTGTTTTCCAGTGATAGCATCTACTCCAAAGTTTCACTCCTCTTTTTATGGGTTTGAGTGGCATATATTGTTGAGGCTGGATCTTGCTTTGAATTTAGCCATAGAATCATCAATAGACTGATATGTACTATCCGTTCTTGTTGAGGGGAATGTCTTTTAAAACACGAGATAACTTCGTCCAGCTAATAAATCTTGGTGGCATTTTCTGGCTTCCGAGGCTCGTTGAAATATAATTAAGAAAGAAGTAGCTGACATCTGTCCCGGGAGATTGCATTTTGTATTGCTTCATTTCCAAGAGATGGATTATTCGACCAATACATAGCAAAACTTGGAACCCTATAACGCATTATAAGTGAAACTCCAGTCACAAGCATTAAGTTTTTTCTTGCTACATTCAACTTGGTGTATATTAATCTCTGATTTGTACAATGAGCCATAAACATAAACAAGCTCCTGGAGAAAAAGCAATCTAACTAACTGCTCCCTCGATTGAGTTTCGAAAGTATGATAGGTGCACATTCAGTCAGAATCGATTTTCTGGGTGAATAATCATTTAAGTTCACTGGCGACCATACTATTTTCATTTTGTCTGAATTTTGGATTTTTCATCTGGTTCAACTTCATTTGGTTCCACTTCTTCTGGTTCTACTTCACAAGAGTCAACATCACCGACACCAGTTGAATCATTTCCTGGTTCCAAACTTGGATCTGTATCCATATCAGAGGAAGGCTGGTAATCCCTATCCCGAATACTATTGTCACTATCGAATGGATCTTCTAGTGACTCATCCTCAGATCTGATTAATTCTAAGTTATCAGCAAGCTCCTAAAGTTCATAGGATCTAAGGGGTCTGTTTCGGTTATTCATTCTGAAAAGAATGATACTTTCATAAGAGTCAACAACTACCTATAGGGATATTTATGTCGCGCCATAAAGTACTAGTGGGACATAAATGTACAAAAAATATTTCCGGTAAATTCAAATAATTTAATAACTTCAACAACTCCAACTCACCTTGTGTATCTTCTCAAGTCACTGAGGATATGGAAACCAGAAGATATACTTTGAAAATGATGTAAACTGTAAACGAACCTCAATCACACACAACAGTAAACAACTTTGAACACAACTGGTAAAATAGTGAAAATAGAGCACGTCGCTAAGATGTCTCAAAACCCTGGTGAATGAACTGATTCGATATTGTTTAGATTTTCGAGGGACACCACCTGTTACTTCAACAGAGCTTCTCTGAGGTAGTGTGTGGTAGATGACGCCAAAAAATGTTTGTTTATATTCTCGCTTGATGTCAGAACTCAATTTCTACATCTGCAGCATCTTATATGAAATTATTTTCAGTGTTTTGTCGGTATCTATGCGTTTTCTATCTCTTTGATTTGAAATCTTGCTTTGCTTATTCCTGAGTTTGTTCTTCGTGCGGGAGAAATTGTTTATTTTCAGGTAGCGTAGTCGTGTAAGGATACTTTTTGTAGAATCGGCCACATTTGTACTTTGTGTGGACAGGATAAATCCCAAGATTCGAATAAACACCTGTACTAAGTACCAAAAGCAAGTACAAATCTTGACGAATTGACTAATAATGATATTTTCATAGCTCATCATATTGTATGCATTGAAATTTATATTTTCTGCAATTTAATGACAATTTCATTTCCAATTCTCCGTCTGTCAAAATGCAGTTAACCTCAAATTCAAATGGTACAAACTAGGAAAAACAACACAGCAGTGCTTTCTTGGTGCAATGTTCGGGGGCTTCTAATCTTAGCTTTGCTATTGGTGAAGTTTGACAGTTGTCTCTTTTCAACCAATAGCAAAGCTAGAATTAGAATCCGCGAACAGTTCACCTCAAAAAGAAAGCTGGGGAAATAAATATACCCTGTTACTGAATTGAAACTGAAACAAAATTGGCGCCATCTGACACACTAGTAATCTCTATTATCAAGTAGACCAAGTGTCAATAAGACTATAAACTACTGCATTTACCTAGACCGCTACAGAAAACAAATTTTCATGTTGCCACATATTACGAAACTAAAATATGACTATAAACTACTGCATTTACCTAGACCGCTACAGAAATTTATGAGCATTGGGTGGGACATATATGACCCTAGAGGATTGAAAGGGTTAAAAAGCAGTAAATTTCCTAAAAAAAGTCCCGACTCCGGGAACTCTACCACCTTTATAATTTTCATTTAGGGGTGAAAATAATGCTCATAACGGGATATGTGCGCTCGGAACAATTCTCTCATATTTCAAAAAAAACTCAATAAATATACATAAATAAACAAGAATCCTTAAAAAAATCCGCAATTTTTCAATTATTTGCTTGCTTTTATTATTTAGGTAAATTTTGCAATTTGTAAATCGACATAAAAACTTGTATAATTTTCAAATTGAAAACCTGAAACTTCTTTCACTTCTGGAATCCATTTTTCAAATAGTTTAAAAGAGATCTCTTTTTATAAAATTAGTAAATTTTGGTTATTCACTTTTTTTATTCACAATAGGCGAGATCACTAATTTTTGGAAAAAATACCACAATGTCCAGATCGATGAGAAAAATGAGTAGATTTAAAACAAAAATCCCAAAGAAATGTTCCTGTTTGAACACTGCGGAAACCTCGCCAGGATGTGACTTAACAAGTTCAGAAGTATCGTCGATCACCGTTATTCATAATATTTCTTTACAATGTAAGCAGAACGAAAAAATAATGACATAGCACTCGGTATGCATACATATTATTCAAGAATAACTAAATCAAGAACAGCTATCAAATACGAAGTCTTCATTTCAATATAACACATGCTGACACAAGTTTTGTTTAATTCATAGGATAAAACAGAATAACATTTCCTCAGAAGTTCCGGAAAATAATGACACTGGCAACTGGCCGATCACTGAGAGGGTCAGGATTTACAGCATTGCCAAGTGTTATTCATAATATTTCTTTACAATGTGAGCAGCCCCAAAAAATAATGACTTAGCACTCGGTATACATACATATTATTCAAGAATAACTAAATCAAGAACAGCTATCAAATACGAAGTCTTCATTTCAATATCACATATGCTGACCCAAGTTCTGTTTTATTCATACGATGAAACAGAATAACATTTCCTAAGAAGTTCCACAAAATAGTGACACTGTCAACTCAAGTAAATGCCAAATCATTGGACATATGACGTCAAAAGAAGCGGCAATAATGCTGTGTTTGAATGTCTCTCTGAATTTGAGGGTTTTAGAGCAGCGTTTATTCGATATTTACACAATATCTTCTAGGAAAAACTATGCACACATAATATTTCATCACTATATTTCAACTACAAGCACATAAGAGGTTTGTGATCTCGCCTATTTAAGGATTTAAAAAACTATAAAACCAATTTTTTTTTTATGATTCGATTGTTTCATTTTTTAATCAGAGAAACCAATATAATTTTTTAATTCAATTGTTTAAAGAATTGTTATAAATAAAAGCATTGTTAATGACATTATGAAAAATTTCTTTTTGAGAATTTGATCACTGATAAAATTATGATTTTTCAAAAATAGTTTTGAGAACGCATTTTTCAATTAACAATTTTTTTCTTGCAATAAATTAATATTGAGAAACCATTTTTTAATTTTTTTTTTGTTTAATTAAAAAAAAATTTTTATTTGATTATTTAATAAACAATTTAGTATAAACAAATGTATCCGTACTATATTTTTTTAGATACAAAAAAAATATGAAGATTTTTGAGGAATTATATAATTTCGAATATTTTCAAGCTTTCCATTTATTTAAATGCTCAATTTATTTATTATTTAATGGAGTATAAAAAAGATTTGAAGTGTTCTTGTCGTATTGCTATTCCAATGATAAATAACAAAAAAACATGATAAAATTTGAAATTATATAAAAAATAGAAAAAAAAATCTAAAAAAGTCATACAAGATTGTTTTTATTTTTTTAGTATCTAAAAAATATAGTACGGATATTCATTTGTTTATAACAAATTGTTTATTAAATAAAAATTTATTTTTGTTCAGAATTTGAAAGAGAAATAATGATTAAAAAAATGGTTCCTCAATATTAATTTTCAACAACAAAAAAATCTTGATACTAAAATCAAAAATAATAATTTTTATCAATGGTCGGTGTCATAAACAATGCGTTTGTTTATACAATATATTAAACAATTGCAGTAAAAAAATTAAAAAAAAAATGTTTTCATTGTAAATTAGGAATATAATTGATGGCAGTCACCTAGGGGAATCTTATTTTGTTTTTCTACCTCTTCTTATAGGAATCAAATAAAGGTAATGATGATTTCAGATTACGAATACATGAACAACTTGTCTATTCCTAGGTAGAGATCCGTGTTAATATATCTAAAAATAAATCAGTAAATATTTAGAAAACTCTAAAGAAAATGAATATCAAAGTCAATCCACCAAAACTTCAGAACAAATCTAAAACCCAAAAGGAACAGATTAGGAAAACTGAAAACTACAACAATTAAGGGCATTCTCACGTCTTCAATAGTTTCTATTAAAAGTTTCTCAGTCACAATATATTATCCACCACTTTACTAAAGAGTCCTAAATGTTATTAAACGCACAAATAAAAATGTAAACACAATATTCAAACAATACTGATACCTTCTATTTGCCGCCATTTGTAGAAAACGGTGGCACCCTCATCGGTCGATTTCTTTCCCTATTAGTCCATAGTGTTCGTTAAAATGGACGTACCCATTACCGGCAACGCGGCAACACCGCCTGAATAACTATAACCTATGATATTTCTCCGTGACAGAGGAATTCACTATAGCTATTTACGCAATGGAAAAAATCATAAGTCATTGGAAACTATAAATAATAGTAGAGTTGTTTGTGTATTATTCCAAACATGGATCCTGACCTATATAAAACTCGTAGAAACGGGTAAGTTTTCTTTGGTATATTTATTCAAATTTGAAACTAATTTCTTCGAATGTTTATGAGCCAGCATATAATATTTCCTTTTCAGTTTATCACTTGAAGAACTTCTTCAAGAGGGAGAGCAAATTGATATTTATGTTTTACCTATGATAACCTATGATATTTCTCCGTGACAGAGGAATTCACTATAGCTATTTACGCAATGGAAAAAATCATAAGTCATTGGAAACTATAAATAATAGTAGAGTTGTTTGTGTATTATTCCAAACATGGATCCTGACCTGTATAAAACTCGTAGAAACGGGTAAGTTTTCTTTGGTATATTTATTCAAATTTGAAACTAATTTCTTCGAATGTTTATGAGCCAGCATATAATATTTCCTTTTCAGTTTATCACTTGAAGAACTTCTTCAAGAGGGAGAGCAAATTGATATTTATGTTTTACCGGCAATCGATGGTAATGATACTGATGTAGATGAGGATTTGAGCGACGATAAAAAAGACTTTCCTTACGAGTTTTTGCCTCCTGAACACGAATCCGGAAGAAAAATGTGGCGGTCTCGTACCGTTTCCGAGTAGAACACTTTTTACTTTTTTATAACCTAATATTCAAGCACCGTTTCCTCGCACAAAAATCACTCAAAATGCATCCTTCTTTTTACCAGCATAAACAATAAACCTTAACTCATTTAATTTCGACACAACATCGCACAAAATATTGCCGATTTTATCGAAAATATCCTTAAACAGGCACAAATAAATAAACTTCACACCTCTGACAGATAAAATTCAGTAACTTTCACTTTTCTGCATGTTGGTAATAACAAATAAATCACCGCCAACTTTTCCCAGTCTAATTAGAAGTGCAATTAATGCAGTTCTGTTTTCTATCAGAGCAGTATATTAAATCAATTTCATCATTTTCAAAGTTAATCAATAATTGTTTACAATCAAATATTATAAATAACAAAATGGTTCCCAAAGGGGAACAAGGGGAAACTATTAGTCATATTTGAATTCGAAAAGTTGGCGGTGATTTATTTTTTGTTATTACTAACATGCAGAAAAGTGGAAGTTACTTAATTTCATATATCAGATGTGTGAAGTTTGTTTATTTGTAAACTGTTTAAGAATGATGATTTTGTCGATAAAATTGGCCCTATTTTTTGCGAAGTTGTGTCGACAATAAATGATTAAGGGTTTATTGTTTATGCTGGTAAAAAGAAGGAGGCATTTTGAGTGATTTTTGTGCGAGAAAACGGTGCTTGAAAATTAGGTTATAAAAAAGTAAAAAGTGTTCCAACTCGGAAACTGTATGAGACCGCCGCATTTTGCTTCCGGATTCGTGTTCAGGAGGCAAAAATACGTAAGAGAAGTCTTTTACCTATATTCAGGGAGGAGTGGACAGGCTTACATTTACCGGCCAATCCATCCATCCAATCTCTAAAATATGTAAATACAAAAAAGTATACAAAAAAGATGACGGTGAAGACCAAAATTCAAATAAAGTAACTGATTGTCACGAGAAGCTGCCATCAGAAACTGTGAAACAATGTAAGAGCCGAGCCCTCTTGAATTCTTTAAACTTTTCTTCACTGAAGATTTTTTTAACAATATGCTGATACAATCAAATTTATATTCAGCGCAAAGAAATAATCAACTGAATATGACACTAAATGAGAGGTAATGTATGTTTTCATTGGTGGTCTACTATTTACTGGTTACTCTAAATATCCGAACAAAAGAATGTTTTGGTCAAGTTCTGCAGATGACCCTGTTATTTTGCAAAATAATATGAGGCTCAACCGATTTGAACAGTTTATGAGAACAGATTATGAGTTGAATGATAATTCAAATTTGGACATCGAAGACCGATTATTGAAACTCAGTCCAGCAATAACACAAAAATATTTTGTATGCTCAACAAGATTTTAACTTGTTATTTTCGAGATTGTAGCAAACAAGTGTTACGTGAAATAATAAGCGCAAAATTCCTAATTAATAGAAGGCACAAAAAATCTAGGCATTTTACCAACTGAGTACCAATGGAAAGCACTCATTATTTCAAATTTGACAGAAGCGAACATGCTCTTTCACAAAATATTTCGTAGATTCATTGAAAATTGTCAAGAACATTATTTTCCGATTTCAACTTTTTCTGTGATGAAAACTAATCAATTTTATTTTGTCAAAAATCCACAAAACACAAAAAAAATTGAAAATTAATCTGAGAACTACTTGCCATTAGAATAGTGTAGTTTCTTTCTTATTTAAGCAACTACAGAGTGTCCCCGAAAATAATGCATTCCTTGAAAGGGAATGTAAAGTCTTCCTTTTTTTCAATAATTAAACCTCGACATTTATATTAAAAAGTGATAAATGGCAACTTGCACTCAATGATACATTCATCAGCAGTGCCGCCATACCAAGGCCAAGGGTGCAGTTGAAGTGTTAACTTGAGCCAGAGTAAATTGAAACTTTTGTTGTGATGGCTCCATTTTCCATTCAGGAATATCACGATATGTTAACTACTTACGGTAATGCAGCAGTAAGACTATGTGGCTGTGTCCCAAAGGCTGTTAGAAACTGATAATGTGGTACCGAAAACAACAAGTGACAAGAAAAAGCACTTTGGATATTGTTTAACAGTAAGTACCCGGTGTGTAGCTCTTTTAAATTGTTCCATACACTATGAGCAATCATTTTTCTAAATAACACACTGTACAATAATCTTAATACGTTCAATAAGGAGGCTAATAACCAAATCCGAGAAATTCGTCCAAAAAAATTAGATGAAAAATCCTCTAAAGTTAAAACTTATTTTTTGGCAAGCTGCAAAGTGAAAGGTCATGTTAACAATCAATGATAATAACTTTGAAATAATGTATAGTAACTTAAAAAAAACAATACTAATGAAATTATAGAGTATATAGGTTAGTATATGAACAAATAGAAATTTGTTGGATCAAATGTAAGTGAATTGATTTTGGGTTAATCTAATATGTACTAATATATGTCTTTAATCGTTACACTTGTGCAGATTTATATAGCTCATGTAAGGTACCAACTGTGTTCAATATTTTATACGTATTAGTTATATTTAATCTTAGTTTAAGATAACTACCAACCGTTTTCAATGTCATGTTATATATTTTATACCTATTAGATATATTTAATCTCAATTCCAGATTTTGTTGCATACTCATAAAAATTAAAGTTATACATTATCTGTTATTACATATATAGGTGCTTACTAATATTTTTTAACTTTATGTCATATTTGTGAAACTGTGTTTAAGTCGCTATTTATTTGTTAGTATTTAGTTAATTCTACAAGCTTTGTCAATAAGAATTTGTTTCTTCGACAATAGTGTATATTTCTCTCTCTCTCTCTCTCTCTAATTCTTTCAATATATGTATTAAGCATTTTTTACTCTAAACACCGAATATTACCGCACACGAAATAACGCACATTTTCAGGGGCACTGTTGTTGTTACTGCTTTGATTGGAGGTTAAAACAAAAACTTACCACTTCTACCGCCGTAGCTCGGTGGTGGCACATTTCCATATGATCCTTGTGGCTTTGGTGAATGGGTGTAGTGATTTAATGCTCTGTGGCCTGATACATCCAAACTAGCCCTAGAAGACAACGAAAATGATTATATTTTTTTGAGATCGATATTTGGAAATGGTCCCACGTTGGGCGCCAAATGGAAAAATTAGTTTACAAATAATTTGATGACTGAACAAACCTTTCTGAGAAACTGAAGAGAATAATAATATTTGATTTTACAATACTATACAGTGTGAATCATATTTATTTTTAAAGATCTAAATTTTTGTATTGAATTTTCAATATTTATAATTTTTTGTATACTTTGTTAGGGATACGATATTTCGAATATTAAGCATATTGTTCTGATTAATCATGTTACAATACCAACCTTTGTGTGGCGGGCGCCATTCCTATCTGCGGTCTCCAATTCCGATTCTGCTGAGGATTCAAATCCGACGGCTTCAAAACTCTGGGAGGATCTTTGGCCCCTTTCAGCTTAATCGCTTTGAAAATATAGCCCTTTGTATATTTGGGATCTCTATACCTCACGCAACACACCGAATTATCCTCTAAGGGCGCCAACTCTTTAACTGGAGAATCCAGAAATCTGAAAATAGAAACCACGATTTAAGACACATAATTCTTTGTACACATGCTGACTTTTCGAAAGTTCTTTTTGTTACCTCGAAAATACTCACCCTCCGACAGAAACACAAATTTCCGAAACGAGGACAGTGCCACTCATTCCGTCGATCGAAACTGCACACTCGGCATTTTTATCCACGTTTTGGATGTACAAGTTGCTCAGCATATCGTAGCCGGAGTTCTTGGTGGCGACGTATAGCTTGTCGTCACCCCTGATGTTACGTTTTATTTCTGTCGGCGTTAGCTTCTTGTAATAAGGTTCCAGCGCTTTGAACAGCCTTTTTTCATCGACAAACGGCAATAAGGCGACGCCTTGCCAAGCATATTTCTTACCGTTCAGATCGATTTTGAAGTCTTCGGGATAGAAGTCGATTATTGTGGAATCCTGAAATATTTACAATATTTTGGCGTGAGACTTCACAAAAAAAATTCACAATATGAGTTATACCAATGCATTTCTAACACATTCTGAGGAACGCAACAAAATAGCAAAAGGGGGTGATTTTGATTTATTCACGATTTGTTATTACTATTTTCATTTTTGTATCAACTTACTGGGTCTGACATCAATTCTGCCCATGGTTCTGGTACATGTTTACAACTAGCAGCTGGAAACACTCCCATGAGCTGTTCTAATGGTCGGAACTAAAAAAAAGAAGTTCAATAAATATATTCGAAGTTTTCATATGTTCTGACTGTACTTATATGTGAAGTACACTTACTGGTTTAGTATCTGTTTCGAATTCTGTACTCAATCCGGCAATATTACAGAAATCCGAAGCGAAAGGTGCATAATGGTAGGGAAAATACCACTTCCACGATGCGCATCCTTGATAATAGTATCTTAGAACCCAACACAGTCCTCTAACATAATGTAAGGCAACAGCGTATCTGCAAAGAAAGTATTTACATGAAAAAGAGTGCTACTCTCTTAATCATAATATTCGACTCCAAAAACCCCACACACCAATTTTAATAGAATCACCATAACACAAAACCCCACCATTTGGAGCCGCCACTTGAATTTTTCAATTTTCACAAAAATCATAATATTCGACTCCAAAAACCCCCACATACCAATTTTGAATAGAATCGGACCATAATCACAAAACTCGTCCACCATTTTGGAGCCGCCATCTTGAATTTTCAATTTTCACGAAAGAATCATAATATTCGACTCCAAAAACCCCCACATACCAATTTTGAATAGAATCGGACCATAATCACAAAACTCGTCCACCATTTTGGAGCCGCCATCTTGAATTTTTCAATTTTCACGAAGAATCATAATATTAGACTCCAAAAACAACCACATACCAATTTTGAATAGAATCGGACCATAATCACAAAATTCGTCCACCATTTTGGAACCGCCATCTTGAATTTTTCAATTTTGACAAAAGAATCATAATCTCCGACCACAAAAACCCTCAGATACCAATTTTGAAGCGAATCGGACTATAATCACAAAACTCGTACGCCATAGTGGAGCCGACATCTTGTTTTTTTTTTCACACAAAAATTTCATAATGCATTGTCACCGGAATTATGTACACCTGCCAAATTTGAAATCATTCGGACGTCTGGAAGTGGGTCAAAATCGTGCCCAAACAAACATACAAGACTAGTATTAATGTAGATTAATGTAGAAATCACTTCAAGCCACTAGAGGCTCCTTGCCATCCTAGCCTTATATTGAATGTGTCAAATTTGTATTTCCCGGCACACTGACTGTCCTGCACCGAAAGAGGTGAACTATAATCATGCATAAAATTATTCAACCATTTACCCCCACCTCTGACTTCAATTCAGAAAAGAAATCACTCCTTAAAATACCATGTGATAATGATTGAGGATTGATTATATGACTCATGATCATAGTTAAAACACATTATGAACAGATACACTGTATACTGTTCTCTTTGACTGGCTTATACATTTTTTATATGTCATTATTATTATAATAGTCCAAAAAATTCCATAATAGGCCCTACCAAATGCTAGAACAATCATGAAAGTTGATGAAGATGTCCTAAACCTCAGTACATCCGATGTAATGGCAGAACATTTTGTTTGACTTTAAAGTTTTGTGCCGTGACTAAAACCAAAAAATCAGTCAACTTAGGTCAGATTAGATGAAAATATAGGCGACATTCTTGAGTCTAGATCAATCCAACTCTCTTTTCAATATTTTACAATGAAAAGCGGTACAGGAGGGTTTTCTATTTGCTGAATTCATATTCAATATTTTTATCATTCTTAAGAGCCGTATCATATGAGAAGAAAGTAAAAAATTCATTTTCATGTTAAATGGCTTCAAATAACAAAAAAATGTGTATGTAATTGACATTTTTGAAAGCAGGATATCTCAGATCAAAGTCATTATTTTAATATGATCTCCCAAGCACCCTGTACGATTTTCTTTGAAAGATTTCTAATCATGTGGACTTTCGGATATATTATTATGATACGATTAGCACAGCAAACGTTATGAAATAGCTAAATATCGTCCTATTTCAAAGAGAAACTCACCTGAATTCCAACTTATCAGCCGTCACATCGAATTTCGATTCATAATAACGATCCTTAAAACCAT
Organism: Gonioctena quinquepunctata; assembly: GCA_018342105.1. Lineage (NCBI taxonomy): Eukaryota > Metazoa > Arthropoda > Insecta > Coleoptera > Chrysomelidae > Gonioctena > Gonioctena quinquepunctata. The sequence goes on from JAFIRS010001082.1 coordinate 127,195, forward strand.
CCTCCCACAACCTGACCTCGTCGTGAGCTTGTTCATCGTCCGAATCCTCGCCTTTCCTCTTCTGGCTGTGGGAATTGTCAGGCGTAGAACCGGCAGGTACAAACATTGATTGCAAGGCCGACTTCGAATTCGTCGACTGGAGCCTACCTTCAGTTTGGGAATGCATGCCTGCTTTGCGGATATTGAACGCTTCCTGTCTTGCGTTCGTAACGGCTCTTTGCTGGCCAACAGCCTAAAATAAGATCGGAGAAATAATCATGATGAAATCAATTAATATTGTATTGTCCATTCAGGAATCAACATGGACCCAAGTACGCTCACCTGTGGCTCGAACTGGGTATTTTTCACAAGACTCCAGTTAGGTCTGAAATTGTTGAAACCTTCAGTGCGTCGTTTCTTCGCCTTTTCCCTCGCCTTGAATTGTATTTCCTTCTGTTGCCTCGTCTTGAAAATTTCATCCTCAACTTTGCCTAGTTCCAACATGATGAGTTGAACCCTTTCCAAGTTCACATCTCCACTGTCGGTCAGCCATCCCTATGTAGAATGAACGGTTTTTATATTTGTACAATATAATATTTGAAATCGAAGAGTTCGGCTCAGAGTTCAGTCTCGTCGCCATTTTTAGAGTCGGCCAATTTGGACACCCCCAAACTTATATTGAAGGGTAGTAAACTAGTTAAATATACAGATATTTTATATGCTTGAGACAGTTTAATTATTTAAATTAGTGCGAACTATATCAGAATTCAATAGTTTTGGAGTCCTCATTATGACTGTAATGTTGATTTACTTGAAGCAGTACAAAATAAAGTTTTACATGTATGGCCTTTAAGATGGGATTTACATATGGATTTACTCCCAAATTCTTGGACAAATGAGTTTGAATAGATCAAGTATAGAAAATTTGAGCATGATCTACATTTCTTGCATATACTAATTGATGGCTGCATCAACTGTACTGATCTCTTGTCAATGTTAATTCAATTTGAATAGGCGAACTCGAATCCCGAATTTGATCAAAGTTTCTCATCATCCAACTAACTATAGTCAGCAAGAACCAATGACTAGAGTATTAGAAACAGCAAATACATTTGCAAATCAACTGGACTTTTTCAACGCCTCAAGATATGTATTTAAAAATGCTCTCAAAAGAGTATATTTGGAATTTTTTACATTCATGTTTTTTATAAAATATTGTAAATTGGCTTGTCCGTGTATAAATGAATAAAAGTACATTGAAATCCAATACAAGCCAACTATGAGCTCCTAAATCAAATCTTAGGCTTAATTTTTCACAAATTTGTGTGTTTTTATCAGATTAAACAAAAGATTGATGTGTTGATTGAACAAAAGACTGACACCTGCTAAATAACACCAACAAACGTACCTCTTATATTTTAAAGTGGGGCAATAATAATAATCAATAATTTATTTCTAGGAATTATTTGCTCTAACTTTTAATGGAGAACTGTGCATTCCATATGACATAGTACTCCTTATAAGATACAAATTTAGTGTGGATAAAATCAGGTAATTTGTATCTATTTAATTTCTATTTGCTGATTGTCAAGTAGATTAAAAACTACATATTTACAGAGATTTCATATTATTTTCAAGAATTTATGTTCCTAAATAATAATAAAACTGTCAGCAGTAATTCAGTTTTTGGTTAGTTGCCATCATTACATGTAATTTACTTGAATCATTATGGACATTGATGTTATCCGAAATTACTCAAGGATAAAAAATAAAGGGCCACCTGGTGGTATGGTACTCAATCACTGATTTCATCACAAATCATACATCCTAATAAAACCAAAACAAAGTCAGGATTTTCAAACCGAGGAACATGAATTATTACGTTTTATATAATAAATTTGGTTTTCCTCTAATATTTTGTCAAAATCGAATAGAAAATATTATATGCAATTCAAATCTTATTATATTGCGAAATAACAATAAAAATATCAACCTTGAAACAATCAGTGGAACTTTTGTTTGTTTTGTCTGACTCAGACAAAACAAACAAAAGAGATAAATATTTATGAATATAAATGGCTGAACAGTCAGTTATCATGTTAAATAATCTATACATGTATAACAATCAATTTAGCTGGTGTATCATTGAAAGAAACCATTTTTAAAACAAATCAAACCTTCAAATTGAATTCCTAATTTTCAATATCTTAATTTGAAAGAAAACTAACCAGTTTTTTGCAATTTGACCATCACAGGTTATGAATGTTTTTAGTAGTGACTGTTAGAAACATTATAATTATATATTTTTATATTTGTGTAACTTACACTTTTTTGTGAGGTGTTTATTATTACTTGTTCGAATATTTTCTTACGTTTTTTGCCTAGTGTTTTGATTTTTTAACCGACGAAACCAAAAAGGAGGAGGTTTTCTAGTCGACGCGTATTTTTTTTTTTTTTTTTTTTTTTTTTTTTGTATGATCACCCATAACTTTTTACTGAGACGTCCGATTCCGATAATTCTTGTTTCAGTGGATAGGGCGTACTTCAAAGTTGGTCCCATTTGAATTTAAAAGATGAAATCCTCCCCTAAGGATAGCAAAATGAAGGATATTGATCACTCACCCTCTGAATTCTGGTCCGTTAACCGATTCTATCAAGCATAACTTTGTACTGGGTTCTTCGATTTGGATGATTCTTTTTTTATTAGATAGGGTATACCTCATATTTGGATTTCGAATGAAATTATTCACCCTTACGGGTTGAAAAATAGGGGATAATTGATTTTTCACTTGTGAACATTGGCACACACATATGTAGTTGACAATGACAGATCGCTACTGTCATTATTTTTGTTCCACATCCGTCACAATCATTATATTATATGATAGGATGGAATTATATACAAAGTAATGAAATAAACTAACCAGAACAACAAAAATAATTCATATTACAACAAATAGTAAAAGTAGATAATCATATTATTCAACTGGTAATAGTTGAAGTTAGGTGGGTAAGTAAGTATTTTGGAAGTAATCAAAAAACAAGTAGGAAGTAATTAGTAGATTTCAGCCACAAAAAATTGAAAAATAAAAACTTTTTAACAAAAAATTAAACCGACGAAATACGGAACTGAAAAGTAAAAAATAAAATAAACCCTCCTAGTCTCAATAACTAAGCTCCTAAAGTAATGTAAGTTTTGAGTCGGCGCCAAACGAACAACTAACGAAGATTATTACATTACTTCAAAAAAATTATCAGCATGTCACCGCACATTTTACGCCTTACCTAATTCATTTGCTTGTTTGTTTGGCGCCGACTCAAAATTAGTTACTTACATTAGTTTAGGAGTTTAGTTATTGAGACTAAGAAGGTTTATTTTATTTTTACTTTTCAGTTCCGTATTTCGTCGGTTTCATTTTTTGTTATCATCCAACTGACCAAATAAAACTTTCAACTCATACCCTACAAGCCTTGATGCTGCCGAAACTGCCATGCCAAGCTTACAAAAAATTATCATAGCGTGTGTAGTTTGAAACATACTTTGGCTCAAACAATATATAGTGTAATTTTGCTTACCCCCGTTTTATACACGCAGTTCTTGTAAAGCCCCACCAATCGATCAATGGCCCCCTCCCTGATCTCCAAACTGGGAAGATGGGGCAAAAAGTCATTGCCTACAAAGAAGCACATGAACACCCAGTCGTCAACAGCACGATCAAAGTCGTATTTGAAGGGCAAATTCGGCATCTGCAGTTCTTTTTCCAGATACTCCTTGAGAATGTTCAGTCGGACAAATATGAAATCCACTTCAGAGCTTAGGGACTGATCAGGACCATCATGCTCAACTCTGCAAGCCCCGGTGCAGTCTTTCATTTCATGACCTGTAGAATTAAGGAAATTTGTCATTGTTGGAATAGGGGAGTCTTAGGAATCACAATAGTGATTCATTTCACATATAGCAGTGCAATTTGTACGTTTTTCGATTGATAATTTTCTAACCTATTTGTCCACAAATTTCGCAAGGTCTGGGCTGGTTAGGCTTGAATTCCTCTCGAATGATGGTGAAATTAGGTTCATGTGTGGCCAAACCCAACATTATCAAATCTGCATCGGCTCCACACAAGCAATGCTGAGTGTTTGGATCATGATCTGGTTGAGCCCTTTGTTTACGAATATAGTCCATAATTTTGTGCTCACCTTCTCCAGGTACGTTTGCGTCAGATAATATTACCTAAAAATATAAGTAAGTCTTTATTTAAATAGGAATCCTAATATTAACAGATTAAGGGAATAAAAGAACAAATAACCTTAGGTATACATTACATATCAGAGAGAAAATGAAAAATCATTAGTTCTCCAAGTTTGATAATTATGAATCACATGGTTAAATTTTATGAATTTATCAAAGTACTTGGGCGTATTCCCTGATATTTTATAAATGAATATAATCGAGAAAAGAAACAATCTATTTTTTAACCGAGAGCCAGCTCAGTATAGAAAGCATTGAGTTAGTAGGTGTATATCTACAAAATAGAACGCATTTTCCTATTTTGGAGTTTTTGCAAAGAATCAGTACAATTTGCATCAAGTGAGGCTAGTAAGCTTGCAGAGTGGTCAAAATGAGGTTGTATAATCGATCTAGTGATGTTTTAGGGATATACTTACTGCGAACATGACTGAAAAAGAACAGTTATTATCTTCTATAAAGCCTAAATATTTAATTTCTTTGTCAACCACTATCCTTTCATTATTGATTTGAATATTAAGCCTTGTTTTATCAATTTGAGTATATTTATGTTTAGTTGTGATTATCATGGCTTTTGTTTTCGATATATTGAGTTTAAATTTGTTAATATTTAGGAATTGTGAAATGTTTTCAAGTGAACTATTAAATTCAAGACAGCATTTTCCAAACTATAATCGCTTGCAGCAATGAGTGGGTCATCTGCAAACACATTTAAAAATTCACAATCTTGGATGTAGTTGATGTCATTGAGATACAGTATAAATAATAGTGATCCAAGAACAATGCCTTGAGGGACTCCTGAGGTCACCGGCAGTTCATCTAAGAGTACTAGATGTTAGTTTTGGAGTAATTGTTGCAATATTATACTTTTTTTACATCATCTTAACGACTTGTATCTCGATAATAAAATCTTTCGGGTACATGTTGAAATAAACTTATTCGTAGAGAACCAGCTTTAATCCAATAAATGGAAAAACAATTTTACCAAAGTCTAACCAAAATTACAAAACAGCTGGATTCTTTGAAGCCTATTAAGAAGATAACTTTGAAACCACCTGTATGCTATTTCTGGGATATCATAATATTTGAGTTTCTGTAAAAGCAAATCAATATCAATGGTTTTAAACTCTAGGAATACCGCTACTATGTATTTATTGTCAATTTATTAATAATTTCCATTTACTTATTGTTAACTGAAGTGCTGTTTCACAAATTTCGAAAGTCAGATGGACAATCCATTAAAATTTTGTTATTTTCCTTATATTCACAAATCTGATTATAGGCTGCAGTTTCAAGTACCTTTTCCAAGTAGAGTATTTATTTATAGGTCTAAAATTCAATACTTCATTGTTATAGTTAATTTCAGGAATTGGTACGAAAGTACTCAATTTAAGTTCATCAGGAAATACACCAGTAGCTAGAGATGTATTAATGAAGTTTAGTATTGCATGTCCCATAACTGGGAATACAGACTTCAAAATTGTATTGTTCATTATATCACAGTCACTCATTGTTAAATTTGTAAATTCACTCATTCTAAACTCAATTATTATCCTGTACCGTTTTATTTATCCTGTACTGTTGAAAAAAAATGAGATGATCAAGTCTACCAGTACTTCAGATAATATCAGTTGGCAACATTTCGTTGTTAGGTTGTATCAATGTTTTTAAAGTATTCCACATTTTTCTGGAATCAGAGCAATGATTGATGGCATTTGCAAAATATTCATATTTTAATTTTTTCAGTAAATTAACAACCTGATTCTCTGGGATTTTTGTAATGTTCATTGTTTGATGAGTTTTTTAATGATTTATGAGCCTTATCCCTATCACGGGCTATGGTTTCAGTTTCATTATCATACCATGGTACTTGGTTTCTATTAATGGTAAAACATTTAACGGGTGAAACAACATCAACCACCTGACTGATATTATTTACTATATCCTTATAGATTTTGTTAACATTTTTGGTATTTATGCCCCATTCCCAAAAAAGTAAATTTTCATTAAGTCTAGTTTAGTTTGGCTATAGTCCCTGTATCTTCTCGTAATTTGACAATGACCTGTGGTTATTTTCAGATGGAAATCATATTATGATCAGTTATTCCATCATATTCAGATTAATGTCACCCACTATAATTTTGGTCGAAAATATCTTCAGCCCATTCACGTAAAAAGGTATGAATGAATAATTAAGACACTTTACCTTGACTCCTTGCCACCCTGGGTCATTGTTGAGTCTCTCGTGAATATAATAATGCAAGCAATCCGATAGTCTAGCCATGAACGGAGTACCCGGGGTAATACAATTAGAGTCGAAATGTTCCTCCTTTGGCTTTTCGGGAGGTAGCACGGCCCCCTTCAGCAGAAGCTCGGCTCTTATTCTTTTCATTTCCTGTATTTTTTCCAATGTCTCTTTTGATGCCCTGAATCTCCTGGAGCGTTGCTGGTTCATTTTAGCTCTTGGAGCTACACCATCGATTGCCATATACAAAACTTTACGTGGCCTGACAATCTTGAACAATCTGTCTATGCATTCGAATATAGCGAGCATCATTTCGTCCTCGTTTTTCGGAGGTGGCTTGTTTTCTGGATGAGTGCACGGATGTATTATACCGTTCATATCCAGATACAAGTTGTCGAATTCTACCCCATTTGGATTTGGTTCTGCGGAATTGACCGGAATGCGAACGCCGTTGACATCAACAGGCTGAAAATTCGTAAAGGTGAGTTTGGTTTTGTATGCATTATTTTAACCTTACTTTTTGTTCCACACAAGGGGCTATTACGGAAGGGTATTTTCTACTCAACCATCGGAAAAATGCTGGAACACCCATGGTGGGTATTTAGTCAATAGGTAATAAAAGTAATACCGCTAGTTGAAAAGTTTTCAAACTAACATACTTGAAGGAATAACCCAAACAACGGTGATGGTGACGGATGAAGATGAAGATGTCACTGGCATGAACATAGCAGCGTCAGTGGTCATTTCATCTCTTCTTCTTATAAAAAAAAATTGACGTCATGTTACATCGAAATACTACAACGGAATTACTTAGAAAAAATATAAAGCGTGTAATAACATAACGATTATCATTTATACCTAAAGAAAAACAACAAAACCATGGAATAAACAATTTCCGTCACATAAAAGGATTAAGAAAAGAAGGTACGTCCTATAATAATAGGGAACACGCATGATTTTATTTTAATTTTTTTTGCACCAGTTCGGTCATCAAGAATTACATTTTGTGAAAATAGTAAATACCAAAATTTTGTCAAAATTTTCAAACTCGATTTGACCTTCACTTGAATAACTTCTCCCAAACACTAGCGCTAGTCGTGGTTGTTTCAGGAATATTGATAGTCGATACTATTTCTTACAGCCCGAACATAAATTGGAGCTCACTTTTAATGTGATGTTTCAGTAACAATTGAAAATACTATGATGATAAAAATATTAGTAGAACATATAAACGAAGGCAAAGAAATTATGGTTGACAGTTCGAAGCAACTAGCGGTAAAAAATTTAACTCTTTGAAAAAACGATACCAAAGATTATTGTTCTACTCTTTGACGATACATACGTTCATCAGAGGCGCAGGAGTATGTTTTTGAATGTGATGAAAAAGTTGGCGTTTTATATTTCAAATAATGAAAAACAAATTTTCAAGTTTGTGCTGAGCTTTCTAGGTGGTGATCTTCATGTACAAATCAAAATATTCTAGAAAACGGGCACTTGCGTGTTCCCTATATAAAATAAAAAAATTTCTTATGAACTGGAGATGTCTGAATGCGCTATCGCTCAAGGCGCCACTGTATGAAGGGGAAACATCAGGGGTGCTATTCTCGAATCATATTCGTAGACGAACATGAATTGCTTTGTATCTTCCACTTACATATTCTTCATCGGAACATCCTTTTCTATTTGTATGAAAATTCCCACGAATGGTTCGAGAATAGTAGCCCAGAGGTCTAGTTGAATATTTGATTATCCATCGCGTAAATCGGTTATATTTTGTGTTGTTCCATGGATCGAGTACCTCTCGTTCTAACCCATTATAAGACATACGCCATTTTATTTCCGAATCTAAAAATATATAATTATTTTTTTGGATAGTGTCTGCATTTTTTTACAAACATACATATATGTGGGGAGGGGCTAAGTTACTACCCCCATGCCACAGTAGAATTGCTATAGAGCATTCTACTGTGCCCATGCCCTGATTTCCTCTCGACTGTCATTTTTGTTTTCAAATTGTTGGTGAAACTGCCGTAAACGCAAGTCGCAAGGTTAAAGCTGTGGTTAAAGGTTATGTGAGTTGTGAGTTTTAAAGAGAGAAGAGAGATAATAATACTCATGTAATGAAACGAAATAGATATTCTTATTTCTTGCAAGCAGAACAGATGTGGCAAGCACTTCGGACCTTGCATCATTTTCTTTGGACCTCCGTTAATTATTGATTTTTATCCAATCAAGCGTAACTCAGAGCCTGAATCCAGTCTCCCGGTACTGAATTAGGCTCCGGAAGTATTCAATTTGTTCGAGAAAACGACAATTCATTCATAAAAGCTAGGCAATGGATGAAAACAAGACGGAGCAGAAGAGCGACATAGGTAAACCTTATAAGGCGATACCCGAAGCAGATATGGAAGGTATAAAGTTTTTCAATGAGTAATGTTATACTTTTCTTGCGAATACAATGAGGTTTTTCCGTTTACAGAAGAGCCCGTTTCTCGACCCAAATCACTGACCAAGCTACTATCAGGCGGGGAATCTGATGGGGCCGACGAAAAAATGCTCCCCGATGAAGACACCAAGATTTCCCACAAGTCTGATATTAATTTGAAAGATGTGAAGATTCTAAGCGAGAAGAATGGTGATGCGAAACTTGATATCGGTAAGTTATTTTTGGTAAATTTCCTTTTTCAGAATCCAGTTGGTTGTCTCGTAAAGTTTTGATCGAGTAAATAGATAAAAGATCAAAATCTAGGATATGAATCAATTGTTTTCTCCCCCATTATTACACTGTTACTTCATCCATAGTCTTTCTTATAAATGACTCCGCCCATATTCTTGGAATAGAAATCAATGTCATCAGAAATTCATAAGAAATTAATTGATGACTACTGAACCATTACTGAGCTATAATTTGTTTTTTTCTTCATCATACACAACAGAAGTAATTTATTTTCCATAATATTCCTCAACTGGGATTATTTAAGTCGGCCTTGATTTATTCTATAAACATCCTTTTTTTTTTTTCTTTTTCTGATTTCTATAGGATTTTAATTGTACGGACCACCATCCTATGCAGTTTGAAGGACTGATCCTTGATTAATTGTTGGTTTTGGTAATAAAATGTATTGATTTGAACACTATATTCAAAGAGAGTCATTTAGTTTACACAAAATTAAAAATATTTTTTGAAATTTTGATTTCTACTCTAAATTATAATGTCTGATATTGATTTGAAAGATGTGAAGATGTTGAGCGAGAAGACTGATGATGAGAAACTTGATATTGGTAAGTTATTTTTGGTGAATATCCTTTTTTGGCATTCAGGAGGTGGTCTCAAGTTTTAGTCGAATGAATAGATTAAAGATCAAAATCTAATATATGTTACTTCATCCAGTCTTTCTTAGAAATGACTCTGCCCTTTTTCTCGGAATAGAAATCAATATCATCGGAAATCCATAAGAAGTTAATTGATGACTACTGAACCATTACTGGACTATAATTTGTTTTTTTTTATTTTACACAACATAAGTGTATTATTTTCCAGTCCAATTAACATGTTTTTTCCAGAACCTCTCAAGGTTAAAGTTGGAATCAATAAACAGAAATAATATTCCTCAACTGGGGTTATTTAAGTCAGCCTTGATTTATTCTGTAAAGATTCCGTTCAGTTATTGAAAGAATTTTGACAATTATAGTACAATAAATAGAAACAAAATTTCACCACAATCTATCAAATATTACAAAACAGCTCAAATTATGGATTTAGCTAATTAAATGCATGTACCCGGAATTTTCATAGAATATTGGAAATATGAAAAAATGTCCTGCACAAAAGTTTTAGTTCGTTATATTTTCTACAAAAATACATCATGTCGTTAGGCAGATAAACGCGATTTTCCAGTTATAGTCCAATGCCTGGTTGAAATTGCACGGGAACGAAAACCAGTCAGTCCATGTTCCTCGCCACTAGGAGCTGTTAAATAAAAAGTCAAACACATAAAATGTAGAAAAAACTCCTATCTTTCACATGAGACTAGTTTCGAAGTTCATCAAATATCCAATCATAATACATAGAGTGTTCAAAGATGCCCGATTGAATATCTGTGAGTGAGTACACATTTTGGTTAATAAATTTGTAAGGAATCATTGCCACGTTATTTCCTTGGAGTTTTGTGCTGTTCGTGATGGATATATGGATATAACACTCGACAGACTAACTCAATGATACCCCATACCAACTACTAATCTTGTAAAAGATTCATTGATATACCACGGAATTAACCTGTTAATGTTTTTTATATTGTTTCCTTGATTTTAAAGATTTTTTTGTTAATTATTTTAAACTCTTGGTGTACCTATAATTGCTAAGGCTGTTACAAACAAAAAGGTTTCTATAATATATTTTTTTAATTATATTAATGTGATACGTTTGTCAATGAGATTTTATTTCTTCGGACAATAAACGCATCCTTGTAAAAGATTCATTGATATACCACGGAATCAAGATGTACAACATACTCCCTACAAACCTTAAAAACATGCCTTCAATAAGCATATTCAGGAAAATATTAAAAGATCTTTTGATTGTTAAATTCTTTTATGATTATTTTTATTATGGCATTTCAACCTGTTAATGTTTTTTATATTGTTTTCTCGATTTTAAAGATTTTTTAGTTAATTATTATAAACTCTTGGTATACCTATAATTTCTAAGGCTGTTACAAACAAAAAGGTTTCTATAATAACATTTTTTTATTATAGAAATAGAAATATATTTATTCATCTGTAGCAATACAAATATGTTGTAACAAGTATCAATACACAGAAGTAACTACTTTATTAGACTAGTCATACAGGTAGATCGAAGATGAGTAAAAAGATCGGGATGAATAAAATCATTCACCTGACAATCATACATTTACATTTGTAGTATATCTAATTTATCATATTATATCTAAGATTAACATTCAACAATACATCAAACACATTAAAAAAAAACATTAACATTTTCATTTTTTACTCTGCAGAAATTCTTCTACAGAGTAAAATGCCCTTCTTATTAAGAATTTATATAAAAGAGACTTAAAACATCTAAAGTCATTGAAATTTTTTTCGTTACCCATTAGGTTTTTAAAGTGGTTATAAAGTGTGATGCCTTTATACATAGAGGAATTTTGGCCAATGATTAGCCTTGAGAATGGTTGACATAAGTTTTCTGCTCCTCGAGTATTGTAATTATGATGAGAGCTGTTTTTAGGTAACTCTTGTAGTTGTTTTTTTACATTTAAAATAGATTGAAATATATACAGTGACAGTACTGTTAAAATAGTTAATTCAACAAATATTTGCCTGCATGACGTTCTTTGGTTGACCCCTTTAATGCACTGATATTTTTTTTTTATGAAAGTGTTTTATCAATATGACCCCTTCGATTGTACCAGACCATAGTAGACCAACATTAATATGTCCCTTGATACCGTGTCCTTCAGTTGCCTCAATACAAAACAATTTTTACTCAGTTTGTTATTCAGTATGTTGATATGATTTTCCCAGCTCATTTTGTGATCAAGAGTGATACCTAAGAATTTAGTAATTGCAAGCTGTTCTATACTTTTGTTATTGATTTTTATTAAGGAGCAAAAATTGTGAGTGATATTTCTCGGAATGAAAGAGATGAATTTCGTTTTTTCTATATTGACACGTAAACCATTATTGGTACACCATTCATAAAATTGTTGTGCAACAATGTTGGCAGTGTGCACTGTTTTTTCAAGACTTTTATCAGATATCATCATGGTTGTGTCGTCTGCATACATAATATTTTTTGCTTGATTGCATGATAAAAAAATGTCGTTGACAAAGATAGTGAACAGTATTGGGCCCAATATTGATCCTTGGGGTACCCCATCATTTACGATTTTCTCCTCGGATTTTGCATTTTCCAACATAACTATTTGCTTGCGATCTTTAAGATTATCCAGTTTAGTGGTGATCCTCTAACACCAGAGTTGTATAGCTTATCAAAAAGGAGACTGTGGTCCACTGTGTCAAATGCGTTACTTAGATCAAAGAAGATAGCGATAGAAGTCTTCTTCGAGTTCATATGGTCATAAACGTTCAAGCATAGGTCTGCAATAGCAGTATTTGTTGATTTATTTTGTCGAAAGCCATGTTGAAAGGTACCTAGAAGATTTTGGGATTCAATGAAATTTGTCAATCTGATGTTGAATGCCATATCTATTATTTTTGCAAGCTGACTTTGTAAGCAGATGTTTCTATAGTTATTTATATCATCTCTTGATCCTTTATGTTTGTAGATGGGAATTGATTTAGAGGTCTTCAAGCTATCAATATATTGTCCTGATGTAAATGAGTTATTGATTATATGAGCTAATGGTACACTAATTAGATGTTTTACTGAATTAGTACTTTGCCATTGATTTCATCAATACCAGCTAATGGTTTTCTAGTAGTCTTACTAATTATAGATTCGATCTCATAAGGTGTTATTGGAGTGAGAAATAGTGTATACTTGTGTATTGGTGACGTTGTTAATCTGTTTTTGTCTGGCTTAGAGTATGTATTGAGAAAAAAATCACTCAGCATGTTACATATTTTGTTTTTGTCTGTTATTGTTTCGTTATCAACTACGAATGTGTAATTGTTAATAACAATGTGAAAATTAACAGTTTTTTAATTTTTCCAACAGGAATCTATTCTATAGCCTTTGTAAAATAGCTCCATGAAAGGAAAAAATTCCCAGATTTATAGTTTAACAATTATCGCACTTTCAATGTTGATGTTCGTGCTACAAAAAATTGTTAATTAATTAATGGATAACTAATTGAAAAATCGCAATAAAAATTTTTGATCGGCGGATTATTGTTCATTGATCTATTCTGTAGGTGCCTGAATTTTTTAAGTTCCTAATTTTCATATTTAATAAGTTTAAATAATATTTATTTATTAAAGATCCGAAGTGGGCGGAGCTTACGCAAGCGAGAGTTCCCGTTTTCGGCCGTATTTTCAACCCTCTAGAAAAATTATAAATATTGGTCCTAGAGTTCCGAGAGATGGAACTTTTTTTCAGCAAATTTCTTCTTCTTTTTGGATCTTTCTTTCAAATTTCAAAAATTTTGAATACTTTTTGAGATATTCGCAAAAAACCAAACCCTTTTTTTTTACTAAATTGTTTATAACTTTTGTAATTTTTGCAAGCGCCACTCCAAATTTTTCAATAAGTTTCTAGATGCGATGACGAATCGAATGACACCTCGATCATAATTTTCCGAGGCGAATAAAAAATTTTGACCTGAAAGGCACATGTTGACTAGACTATTTGTGTTTTGATCATTTGTGGTACTATTTCATTGACACTTGGATCACCCTGTATTTGTGGACGACCTACTGAGATATGATCTTTTTCAGGGTGAAAGAAAAAGTAGTGATTTTTATTTTTTGTATGGGATTCCTTGTGGTTGTAAACATAGGTGTTTTTATTTCCTATCTTAGTTTTATCAGCTTCATTTTTTGTTTCCAGCTCTTTTTTTAACTGTTTCACTTTTTCTTCAAGGAGTGATTTGTTTCCTTGGAGCAATCTGATATTGTCTTCTAATAATTCGTAATTAAGTTCTTTACCTTCCAGGAGCCTTTTGAGGCATTCATTTTTAATTATCAGTCTTTCCATCTTTATTTTTATTTCTAAGCTGGAATCCATAGCCCTACTGATATTATCATTAGATTCCTTCTGATCCCCATATACAGGGAGTATTTGTTGTGTTCTCTTCTTCCATCAGATTTTCACAGCAAACTACAGGTGATGCACAGCTTTTATGGTACACTTTGCCACATTTTATACATTTTATTTTTCTATATATATATATATATATATATATATATATATATATATATATATTATATGTATATATATTTATCGGAGATTGTTAGTCTGACTCCTGGTATATTTCATATTTTTGTGGCTTAAGCTTTATTTCAGTATCATGTGGACTAAGTTATTTTTAAGGAAAATGTTTGTAAAAGATTTATTGATATACCACGGAATCAAGATGTACAACAAACTCCCTACAAACCTTAAAAACGTGCCTTCAATAAGCATATTCAGGAAAATATTAAAAGATCTTCTGATTGATACATTCTATTATGATTATTTCTATTATGACATTTTAACCTGTTCATGTTTTTTATATTGTTTTCTTGATTTTAAAGATTTTTAGTTAATTATTTTAAACTCTTGGTAAACCTATTATTGCTCAGGCTGTTACAAACAAAAATGTTTCTATAATTATTTTTTTAATTATATTAATGTGTTACTTCTGTATTTTATATATTTATCGGAGATTGTTAGTCTGACTCCTGGTTTATTCCATATTTTTGTGGCTTAAGCTTTATTTCAGTATCATGTGGACTAAATTATTTTCAAGAAAAATGTTTGTCAATGAGATTTTATTTCTTCGGACAATAAACGCATCCTTGTAAAAGATTCATTGATATACCACGGAATCAAGATGTACAACAAACTCCCTACAAACCTTTAAAACATGCCTTCAATAAGCATATTCAGGAAAATATTAAAATATCTTTTGATTGATAAATTATATTATGATTAATTTTATTATGACATTTTAACCTGTTAATGTTTTTTATATTGTTTTCTTGATTTTAAAGATTTTTTAGTTAATTATTTTAAACTCTTGGTATACCTATAATTGCTAAGGCTGTTACAAACAAAAACTATAATAACATTTTTTTTATTATATTAATGTGTTACTTCTGTATTTTATATATTTATCGGAGATTGTTAGTCTGTATATTTTATATTTTTGTGGCTTAAGCTTTTTTTCAGTATCATGTGGACTAAATTATTTTTAAGGAAAATGTTTGTCAATGAGATTTTATTTCTTCGGACAATAAACGCATCCTTGTAAATGATTCATTGATATACCACGGAATCAAGATGTACAACAAACTCCCTGCAAACCTTAAAAACATGCCTTCAATAAGCATATTCAGGAAAATATTAAAAGATCTTTTGATTGATAAATTCAATTATGATTATTTTTATTATGACATTTTAACCTGTTAATGTTTTTTATATTGTTTTCTTGATTTTAAAGATTTTCTAGTTAATTATTTTAAACTCTTGGTATACCTATAATTGCTAAGGCTGTTACAAACAAAAAGGTTTCTATAATATTTTTTTTAAATAAGATCAATGTGTTACTTCTGTATTTTATATATTTATCAGAGATTGTTAGTCTGACTCCTGGTATATTTCATATGTTTATGGCTTAAGCTTTATTTCAGTATCATGTGGATTAAATTATTTTTAAGGAAAATGTTTGTCAATGAGATTTTATTTCTTTGGACAATAAACGCATATCTCTCTCTATTAGCCTTGGTCAACCGGATTACTCCTGGTTTTGCTGGAAGAAAGTATTTTGGCATATAATTCGGGGGTATTTTTCTTGATAAAGAGAAACCTTAAATTGTTGTACATTTGATGATTTAATCAATAACGCCCCTTAAAGAAAAATAATCAGCTGGTTCATAAGTACATTGAAATATGGCCTTCCGAGTGGCATTCGAATTTTTTTAATAGGTATTGAACTTTTTGAATTATTTTAAATTCCTGGAGATATGTACAGAATCCGGTTTTATCAAGAAAAATACCCCTGAATTACATGTCAAAATACTTTCTTCCAACAAAACCGAGAGTAATCCGGTTGAACAGGGCTAATATATCCACCTTGAACAGCACAAAGCCCCAAGGAATTAATGTGGCAATGATTCCTTACGAATTTATTAACCAAAATATGTACATACTCACAGACATTTAATCGGAAATCTTTGAACACTCTTTGTATTATGGTTGGATTTTGTATGAACTTCGAAACTCGTCTCATGTGTTTTTTCTACATTTCAAGTGATTTAGCTTTTTTTAAGTGAGGAACATCGACTGACTATTCGGCTCATATAAAAATTGGGGTAATTTTTCGTTCCCGCACAATATCTACCAGGGGTTAGACTACAAATGGAAAATCGCGTTTATCCCACTAACTAGATGATTTAACCCAAAATTTATAGGAAACATTTTTTTCGAAAAAATAACAAGTTACAACTTTTATGCAGGACATTTTTTTCATATCTTCAATACTTCTAAAGTTGTAGTTCAAAATTTTAAAATTCGAAAATAAATATTTTTTTTAGGGCATACTTTCGAATTCTTAAATCCAGAATTTCAGCTGTTTTGAAATGTTTGTCCGGACAATATCTCTATTGATTGGAATATATGATCTTAGTTGTACTGTCTGATTGGTTTTGGTAATATAATGAATTGATTTGCACAGTATTTCCGAAGAGAGTAATTGATTTTCTTGTCATACAGACACAAAATTAAAAATATTTTGAAAGTTTTATTCCCACCCTAATTATAATTGATTATTTGAGATATTTTACGTATATGATTTACTATAATCTCTTAATATAACCGAAGATAGTCCACTCCTGAATCATAAGTATTTGATAAAATTTAAAGACATTTTTGAAAATGATATTGAGAGCTTGTATTTATGTTTGTTAGGAACATTAAAAAGGAACAGAATTCTTAAAATAGAAGTCACTTGATCGATCCAGTCTTACTTGACAATAAACTGGTCTGTATGGTATTCTCTTTAATTGACTTATTTAAAATTTGTCCAATTAAGTGTTAATAGAGTAATGAAACACAATCCATGGGATCTCTAAACATTTTTTCTCAGAGACACAAGTTGCAGTTTTACTTGTTACAATAATTGTTCACCCACACACTACTTTTTTCCTCAACTAAATATTACTTACATTGGTATAAAGAGAAGTGCTTATTTTTACTAGAAAAGATTTATTCTCCAATATAGATCAAGTAGTATTTTTATAAAAAACAAGAGATAACTGCAGATTTCATTGCATTATTTTTGTTTTCTCTCACTTGAAGTAACAATTATTAGTTTAATATTTTCTAAAAGGGAAAATTATTAAATTTGGCAGCTCATTACAAAAATTCATGAAAATTCTCACAATATTGAATTTCCTCAGCTTCACTTCTTCAATAAGGTTCAAGAAGTCTCTTTCAATTTCCTTTATGTTTCATTAGGTTCCATCCTTTGAATTTTGCTGCAAATGTTTATTTTCCTCCTTGATAACTCTTGTTCTTTTTTTGAATTCATGTTTTTTGTACTCAATGGCCCTGATGTTCTTTGTGTATAAGTTTCACCACAAACACAATTCCCCATTGGTTTTGTTTGAGTTAAACTAGATTTCAGGTCTTAGTGATGAAAATGTTTGATGTCATCAATTATGGAGGTTGTTTACATTTGTTTATTTTACCAAGCAAAATTAATATAAACATGTAAGTTCAGTGTCATTAATGCTTACACAACTAGTATTGTTCAAGAACCAGTTGTTGGGTCTTGAATTTTTTTCAATAAATTTAAAACTCGGTATTACTTGCCATGGAGATAAAAGGTAATTTTATTAAACCTTAAAATTGTACTGGGGTATTTTTTTTAAATATTTGTTTAGATAGCCAAATTAATTATTGACTTTTTGGCTTTTACACTTTTAAAAGTTTAAAAGCGTTGTTAAGTGCTATTTTATTTGCCTTACCAACCTTCACAAGTTTTTATGAAGATAACGGGAGCCTTACCTATAAAAGCGAGATCCGAAATAACTCTCAGTTGTATAGAAACTCCATTTGAAAATTATTTTCTAGTAAATTCCTTTTTTAATTTTGGTTCCAAAATTCAATAAGCAATATGATTTAAATTACTCTTTCATCATTATTGATAACATTTTTATCTCAAGAAACTGTTTTTCTAAAACAAGTTTTTAATAATGATGTCATTGGTGATTGATACATAGCAATTTCTGTTGCTAGTAGTGAACAAAATTATGTATTCCCGATTGTCCTCAAGATTTGAATTTGGCATTTGGGCTATAATAGTATTCTCAACCTACTATTTTAAGGGTAATTATTTAAAGGGGTTCAATTGCACATTCAATTCAACTCATTTTATCATTTCCTATTTGCTTTCAAATTGTAAATTCTTATCATTCAAAACTATTCATATACATATAATGAGATATTTGTCTCTTGATAAACAAGCCAAGACAAATCACCATTTGTTTATTTAAAATATGTATGTTCTGAAAAGAGATAAGACATTTATGTTTATTTTGGGATCCTTGGTCGATAAAAAGAGGTATCAGGAAACAAAAATTTGGTATATTTACAGTAACTGATTCACAATGTTTGTTTTTTTTAATTAATCATAATAGCAACAACCTGTTCTTATATATTTGTAAAATGGGACTTATTCTATTTCACAAATTATGAAGAAGTCTAGAAATGTATGAGAAATGTTTGGATTTTCCTGAAATATTATTTTCCTTGAAAAATGTCTTTAATTTTTAACTATATAATAGAAATGAAAATCGATTCTTTGTAACCGCAAAACGTGAGAACGGCTGGACCGATTTGACAATTTTTTTTTTAAATATTCGTTATAGCCTGAGGATGGTTGAATAGGAAAGTTGCCCTCAATTTGGAAAATTCGGGTGTATAAGAAATTTGGTGAACAAATAGAGTATCGAGTCATTTAATACCAAAGAGGAAATAGGTCATACGGTTACACTGTGGCCTACCAAGCAGAAGGTCGCATGAACGAATCCCGGTCAGAGTTTTTTTTATATGTTCGTAATACTCCGAATAAGGTTTTTTGGGAAAGAAAAGATTTTTAGAAAAACTGGATAATAGGGAAAACAGGATACCGGAAAACGGGATAAAGGGAAAATGGGATAAAGGGAAGCAGGCAGAGTCAAAGGCATAACTTAGATGGAACAACACAAAAAAAAACATAGGAAAAAATAAATTCTACGCGGACGAGAGTTTTCAGGAAAAAAAAATAGGGAAAATATACTAATTTGGACAGTACAACGTCTGTCGGGACAGCTGGTAATAATAATAGAAAATCGATTGTGAAAAATGGGTAATCTTATTGTATTGAAATGACCTGAAAGATGAGTACCGAAAATATTGTTGGAAATACATGCATGTTTTTCTCTCCATTTTCAGGGTTTCTCTTCCCCTGGAAGTAAAAAGTATCACAACATATTTTTATATATAAAACCATACCATTTTTAGCAAATTCCCCTTACAAACCCTTGTTTAATAGAAATCCATAAATTTTCACCAGAAGAATGAGCAGTTCTTTCTTTCATATTCCATGTATTTTTGGTTGTCAATAAATTCAATTATAGATATACCATAAAATCTATGTATATTTTCAGAAAATATTTATGAAATTATTATCGATTTTGACAAATGAACTGTAAACTGCATGAGATATTGCAATTTTGATGGAAAATTGAAATTCAATGATTTTTTTTTTTTTATGATGTGTAGTATGTCACAGTTGGAGCAGCCGTACAGGAAATGTAAATAATATAGTAATAAAACATATATTTCTTCAATTCAAAAGCAGACCTAGTCCATTAGAGTATACATATTGCAATATTTAAAAAAGTCACAAGTTGTAAAGATTCAGAGAATAAGAGGTTAAAAAATTTAAAATTCAGAAAAACTAAAATATTCATCCAAAGTGTAACAGTTTTTTTATAGTAGTAGTGATTTCACTTGATGTTTGAAAATGCATATATTTGGAGATGTCTGTATATTGCAGGTATCTTTAATAAAATGAAGATGTATGAATATTTGCTATCAGTATGTTCGATAAATACCTTATTTCAATAAAAATTATATAAATTTTTAGCTTAATTGTTAATCGTATCTGTATCTATTAAGCTAATGATGCACACATCAAAGGAATAGCAACCCTTTTTTTTTATTCAGGTGAACCAGTATTGTCATTTGGTGGAATGAACAAAGAAGAACTGATGAAATATGCCAATGATCCGTTCTGGGTTCGGCTGCGCTGGTTCTTGTTCATTACTTTCTGGGTGCTGTGGGCGGCCATGTTAGTGGGGGCGGTATTGATAATATATGCTGCGCCCAAGTGTGACCCACCACCACCGAGAACTTGGTAAGAAAGCAAGAAAAAATATCAGTACCAAATAATCAACGGATCAAAGTTATTGTAAAAGTTTTTCACATTTGGCAAAACATTTCAAAAGATTAAGTTCCAACTCTGTTCATCCGTTTGTTTCTTACAGGTGGCAAGAAGGACCTTTGACTGAAGTAAAACCTGATACCAACCCGGAACAACTAAAGTCCCTAAACAAACATATCAAAGGTATGAATTCTATTTGCCTATTTTCGATTTCTTCATTCCACTTTGTAATTTTTTTTCAGGCATCATTGTTTCGTGGCGGGGTGATGTCTATGAACAGTTTGACGAATCCCACGATGTAATAAAACTTATAAAACAAGCCAAAGATTTGGGAACGAAGACGATCATAGAGTTGGATCCATCTACTTCTGATGTTTGGTTTGAGAAAAGCGAGAACAGTACCGCCAAGTACCATGATTACTACATTTGGAGGGCCTCGAAAGGCACTGGCAGCGATGGAATGCCAGAGCCCCCGAATAATTGGGTAATAATTGAAAAGCTGGTTTTTAAACAATTTATAACTTTTTTTCGTTTTTATAGATGGACAAAAACAATAAGTCGTCCTGGAAATATTCCAGCAATCGTAAACAGTTCTACTATGCGCCTTTAGACAAGAAACAATTGAATTTCAATAACGCCAGCGTCATCGACGAATTTTCCGTTGTTATCAAGAAATTCTTCGACCAAGGAGCTGCCGGAATACGAATAAGAAACGCCCCCATTTTGCTCGTTGATGGCAAATTCGAAGACGAAAGTCCGAATCCTGTTAGCGTAGGGACATTCCATAATACACAGTACGGGTTCTACTTGCATTCCAAGACAGAAAACTTGCCGGCATTGGGAAAGTTGTTGAGTGACTGGAAAAAGGTAATTCATTTTTTTTTTTAGATATATCTTTATTTAATTAGGAATCCTAATATACAATGTATTTAAAAAGAACGACATTTTAAAGAAGAAAAAGTCAGCATTCACTTAACATAATTTATATATAAAATTAAAATTAAAAAAAATAAAAAAATTATTGCATCAAATTTGTTCACCTAAAACTAGATATCTTTACAAACATAACTAATCACTGATTAATAATGAAGCTTTTGAGATTTGTTTTGAAACTATAAAGGAAAGAACTATTTTTCAATTTTTTTATTTATTGAAAAGCCAATTTACTTCGATTTATACCAAAAAATAATTAATAAGAAACCTTTTATTCAAATGCAACAAAAAGTAAAAAATAATTGATTAGAATGTGTGACATAGGTTCTTCGTGAGTTATAGATTAAAAAGCTTGTCGTGCAAAGTTTTCAGTTCGAATACAAAAGCGACAAGCTTTTGAATCTATAACTCACGGAAAAACCTACGTCAAACATCCTAAGCAATTATTTTTTACTTTTTAGTGCATTTGAATAAAAGCTTGTCTTTGGAAAGTTTTTTTATAAGTTATTTTATTTTGTGCTTTTTAGTACTTAAGTATGCCTTAGTCTATGAATTTTAACTGAAAATCAATAATATTCGACTAAATTCATAATCTCCGACCCCAAAAACCCCCACATACCAATTTTGAATCGAATCGTACCATAATCACAAAACTCGTCCGCCATTTTGGAGCCGCCATCTTGAATTTTTCAATTTTCGCGAATGATCATAATATTCGACTCCAAAAACCCCCACATACCAATTTTGAATAGAATCGGGCCATAATCACAAAACTCTCCACCATTTTGGAGCCGATTCAATTTTCACGAAAGAATCATAATATTCGACCCAAAACCCCCACATACCAATTTTGAATAGAATCGGACCATAATCACAAAAATTTCCTAATGCATTGTCACCGGAATTATGAACACTTGCCAAATTTCAGCTCAATCGGATGACGCAAGAGCTCCGAAAATGGATTACAAATTTTGAACTGGAAAGAATGACATACAAACGAAACAAGTTAAATAAAAGCTTGTAAAAAAACATGAATGTAGTTGAATCATAATATATATTAACAATAATTTGATTTAGACACTAAAACTACAAATATTAATAAACGTTCTCTATTACTCAGCTAGTAGGGATTAAACTAAAAATGTTAAATCCTTTGAGAGTATTTAAAAAAAGTTACCATAAGTTTCAAATAGCATCAATAGATATTCAGTGTGAGAAAAAAAGAATGAGATATAAAAAAGTTTTCACCAAACACAATGTGAAAAGTATTAAAAATGATCTTTTAACTTTAGACATTAATATTTTTTTAAATAATAGTTTGAACTATGGAAAACTTTTCCAAATTTTTTATAGTCACTGTTTAAAAAAAAATTGTTTTCTAATAATAAACCATGGTTCAATGCAGAAATTTCCACATTAATTGAAATCAGGGATAAATTTCATTACAAGAAGAAGAAAAATCCCTCTAATTTATACTTTTTAATCCTATGATTATTATAATAAACTTGTAAAAAATAAAATAAAAAAAACAAAAATTAAATATTATGAAAATGAATTTAATAACAATCTGACCCCAAAATCTATTTGGAAATCGATAAATAAAGTTCTTTACAATAAAAATCATCAGATATCCACTATATATTAAACAACAAGAAAATTGAAGAAAAAACAGAAATATGGGAAAATTTTAATGAACTGTTTGTAACAATCGCAAAAAAAATATCTGGCAACATTACTAATATTGAAGATGATTCTTTATATAAATATAGTTCTGTATCTTCTATGTTTCTGGAACCAACAACTAGCCAAGAAATTGAAGAAATCATCAGTAACTTCGATTCTAGAAAATCACCTGGTTTTGATAATTTTAATGTATATATTGTAAAAAAGGTTCAATCAGAATTATCGCCCATTCTCAGTATACTAATAAATAAATCTTTTGAGAGTGGAAAACTACCGGAAAATATAAAAATGGCCAAAGTTATACCTATTTTCAAAAATGGTAAAAAATGTGATCCCAATAATTATAGACCAATATCAATTCTCAACGTTTTTTCTAACATTATTGAAAAAGCTATCTACAGCAGGTTAAAAGAATATTTGGATTCAAAAAAAATTCTATATGAGGGACAGTATGGCTTTCGTAAACACAGTGATACAGAGTCTGCAGTATTGGATGTCATAACAGATATCCAATTACAATTAGATTTAAAAAAATGTGGACTTCTTTCACTTGATCTACATAAAGCTTTTGACACTGTTAATCATAAAATTTTATTGAAAAAATTATAAGAAATAGGAATTTGTGGAGTGGTTCATAACTGGTTTGAAAATTATTTATATGGTAGGAAACAATATGTTAATCTTGGAGATCATAATAGTTCTTTTAGAGATATATCTTGTGGGGTACCTCAAGGATCTATATTAGGACCATTACTCTTTCTAATTTATATAAATTCGGCTTCAAAGCTGATCGTTAAAATTATTTGCGCATGATACTACATTGATTTACAATAGTTATGACTTAGATTCCATCAAAATTCATATGAAAAACGATTTGAAAATAATTTCACATTGGCTAGATAGATGTGCATAAATATTCAAAAATCTTCATTTATGTTTATAACTAAAACCAAACTTCGAAATGTTCAAAATCATACAATTAAATTCGGCTCTAATAATCTCAAATATTCCACTATAATTAAATTCCTTGGACTATATTTAGATTAAACTCTTTCTTTCAATAAACATATAGAAAATTTAAGTCGTCACCTATCACCTATTGGTTGGAATTCTATTCAGGATTCGAGACTATCTTCCTTTGAAATATTTGAGAAACATTTATTTTTGTCTTTTTATTCAAAATTACAATACCCTATATCAGTCTGGGGAACTGCAAATTAAAATATTATAAAACCATTGCAAGTAATACAAAACAGAATAATATAAAAACTTTTTAACAAAAAATTCAACCGACGAAATACTGAACTGAAAAGTAAAAAATAAAATAAATCTTCTTAGTCTCAATAACTAAGCTCCTAAACTAATGTGAGTAACTAATTTGTGTGCCAATGTTCACAAGTAAAAAATCAATTATCCCCTATTTTTCTATTCGTAAGGGTGGATAATTCCATTCGAAATCCAAATATGATCAACTATGAGGTATACCCTATCTATTAAAAAAAGAATCATCCAAATCGAAGAACCCAGTACAAAGTTATGCCGATAGAATCGGTTAATGGACCAAAATTCAGAGGGTGAGTGATCAATATCCTTCATTTTGCTACCCTTAGGGTTGGATTTCATCTTTTTAATTCAAATGGGATCAACTTCAAAGTACACCCTATCCACTGAAAAAAGAATTATCGGAATATGCGTGGTCAAACATAAAAAAACATATATATATACATATATATATATATATATATATACGTGTCGACTAGAGAACCTCTTCCTTTTTTGTTTCGTCGGTTAAAAATGTATATTCAGATAGCAGTACCTAGAACCATCAGTAAACTTGTATAAACCCAATGAATTACTCAATATCAGAAATTTATATAATTTCGAAATCTGCTGTTTAATCCACTCTATAAAAAATTCTGCTAAACATTCTAACCTCACATTTACACAAATTGACCATATCCATGACTATAATACTGTAAAAATGTATGTTCTATTCCGATAAAATCAAACTTTGGTCGTAAGTCAATATTTTATCAAGGTTTAATGACATACAAATTTAATTCCTGAAAAATATGCGTTTCAATAACCTTTTCAAGATTCATTTGAAAAAATATTGGAAAGTTCAAAACTTGCAAGTGAATTTTGACCCATTTCTAGTTATCCGATTAACGTGAAATTTGGCAGGTGTTAATAATTCTGGTGACAATGCATTATAAAAAAAATTGTTAGAGAAAAAACACCAATGGCGACTTCAAGATGGCGGACGAGATTTGTGTTTATGGTCCGATTCGATTCAAAATTGGTATGTGGGGGTTTTTGGGATCGAAGATCATGAATTTTTTGTTAGTGCGAATTTACACGATCCAATAAAATTTATCAATAAATTGAACAATAAAATTGACCAATATGGATTATATTTACACCTGACAATTTATTGGTCAATTTTGGCAACAGTTTTTACTCAGGAATACCAACATACTGACAAGAAATGGTTCAACTATAGGAAAAGTTCGGATATTATTCAATAGCTTATTGAATTGACTCTGATCCATTCTTAAATATCCCTTGAATTGATTAGGATCCGCACTCAGGAATTTTTCCTGAACTAATGTCAAGTTTCCGTTCCCTCTTTTCTCAATCCAAGATCTAATCCACCACCTTCTACATATCGGTCTTTTATATTCAGCAATGCACATTGCTGCCAATGTAATGCAATGTAAATTAGTTTTTTTTCTCGCACTATCATTTTTCTCGCGGTTAGGGTAGGATATGTGAAATTGCATAAATAATAACATATATCCTGAAAATCTCTGTTCTAACAGGCATCCAATTCATGGCCGAAAGTTACTGCAAATTGTCACTAAAAATTGATGAAAAATTAGAACCGATTCGAAACTCATCAATTTATTGGTCAAGTTCAAATTGAGGACAATTTTCTGTTTACACCTATCAATAAAATTCAAGGTCACAAAATTGACCAATTTATTGGATAGTGTAAATTCGCACTTAAAATTCATAAAATCAAAATGGCGGCTCCATGATGGCGCACGAACTCTGTGATTATGGTCCGATTCTATCCAAAATTGGTATGTGGGGGTTTTTGGAGTTGGAGATTATGGTTTTTTGTCAAAATTCAAAAATAAAAGATGGCGGCTCCAAGATGCCAAACGAGTTTTGTAATTATGGCCCGATTCTATTCAAAATTGGTATGTGGGGGTTTTCGGGGTCGGACGTTATGAATTTATTGTCAAAATTCAAAAATTGAAGTTGGTGGTAAAGTTTTGTGACAATGGGCTGTATCTATTCAAAATTGGTATTACGGGGTTTTTTGGGGTCGGAGGTTATGAATTTAGTCTAAAATTATTGATTTTTTGTCAGAATTCATAAATTGAAGATGACAGTTCCAGGATGGGGGACGACTTAATCTTTAGATTGTCTCCTCGTTGAAGAACTAGATTGCTCAAAACCTACAGGAAAAAGACCTCACAATAAAGATGCTTCAACAAAAATGCATAGATTAAGGCGTACTAACTAAAAAAGCACGAAATAAAATAATTAAAAATTTTTTAAAGATGAGCTTTTATTCAAATGCCCTAAAATGTAAAAAATAATTGCTATGGATGTGTGATGTAGGTTATTTAATAACACATCTGAAGCAATTATTTTTTACTTTGTTGGGCATTTGAATAAATGCTTGTCTATAGAAAGGTATTTTATTTGTTGTAGTATATCTCCGTACCCAGTGTTGGTAAATGAGTATTTGTCAGGATATATTTCTAACCTCCCACAAACTTATGGCTTTACCAAGAGGTTTACATATTTTCTTCTTTCTAGGTGGTGAGGAACAAGACCGTAGATGGTCCTCTGATGGTAACAGAAGAGCTGGAGAAAGTGCAGTCTTACCAAGTGAATGACAGTCTGGTCGTGGATTTACCGGTCAAGACCCATTCGTTTGATAAGGCAAACGTCAGTGATATTGTCAACAATTTGAATCACACCTTCAATGTGGATAATATCAAATGGCCTTTGTGGAAGGTGAGTACGACATATGCACGTACGATAAAACATGAAAGTTGTGTGTGTTATGCACCGGATGCTCTTTCCATGATTGGTGAATGATTTTTATCATTACTTTAATTTTAATGTTATTATACATATGACGTATATAATATAGAACAGTGAAATGTGTTTTTTTTTCAGATAAATTCTTCCGTACTTCCTTCCGATGTGGTAGATATAGTCACATATCTACTCCCGGGTGCACCGTTGGTCGCAGAGAATGCCACCATCGACACTCAACTCTTGCAAATCAGAGAGTCCCCCTCAGTCATGAGGGGTATTTGTAGCTTGCACAGCATCAACAATAATACTGTGTTTGCTTTCATCAGGTAAGAAGAGAAACTTATTGTGTGTTTTTTTTTCTTTCCCATACTGGGCGATTCTAAATATTTAGGATTTTTTTTTACCTGAAACTTCAAATATACATATTCAATAGTTTCACGTTGAAGTTAAATAATTAATTTTTCGATATTTCATGCTTTTCCTGGGGATTTAGACAAAGGTAAGTTATTTTGAGTGTGATATTATTCATTTGAGGCAAATGATTGGCGTTCTTCTTCTTGAATTTATGGGAAAAATTAAATTTGAGAATTTCAGACACTCTTTTGGCTAAGGAAATTAACAAACACTAGGTTCAATCTATATAAATAAAAATCTAATTAAAAATGAACAACGTCCTATTCTTGAAGACAGCTGACTACAAATAAGACTTTTTTTTTCATTTTTATGAAATATTTGCTGGCTATCGATATGTAACAGACTTCTGTCTCTTAATGTAAATAAAAATCAATTTCTCTGTTCGTGGGTAAGCACATAACTTTAGAACGGCTTAGCCAATTTGGTTAATTTTTTTAAATCTTCGTAATGGTCCGATGAAGGTTAGTAGGGAAAGAAAAATTGGAAAACTGGCAAAAAAATTGGAAAATTTTATGTTTTCCATTGTTTTGAATTGATAAACTGTCACTGATTATTTTTAGGGTAACTTCTGGTAATCCAGGAGTGCTGGTGGGCCTAAATATAAGAGATGAGAAAGTGACGGTCAACTTCCAGGCGGAGGTTCCAGCTCTTTCCGAAATTCGGGAAGTTACTATACAACATTATAGTAAGAACTTCGTTGAAGCAGAGTATATGACCATAGGGTAAATTGATGTTTAGCCAAAAAAATATAAATAATTTCTACCATGAATTTCTTTTGTTACAGTGCCAAGAAGGATGCCACAGCAGTACCGATTTCTCCCAAATCGGTGATTGTTCTTTCCTATGTACCAAAGAAGAAAGAATGAACGAAAACAAGAGCTTGACTTTACGAAACAGTATTGTATTCATTTCTTGATGAATGAAATAAATGTATTGCATTTACTTGTTTTTACAAGTTTTTTTTACTTTCACCTGTCCCGATGTGTGTAATCAAATCTTACAAGTCAAATTTAACCCACTTCCAGTTGTCCGTTAACGTGAAATTTGGCGGGTGTTCATAGTTCCCGTGACAATGCATGGTGGACGAGATTTGTGTAAATGGTCCGATTTGATTCAAAATTGGTATGTGGAGGTTTTCAGAGTCGAAAATTATGAATTTTTTGTCAAAATTCATAAAATTAAAATGGCGGCTCCAAGATAATAATAATAATAATAATAATCTTTATTGATTTCCAAGACCTACATGGTAAGTATAAAACAAGTCAAAATAGAACATTCAAAATAAGTAAAACCAACATGTACATATAATTTAAATTTAAATAAATAAAAGAGTATAAATAAAAGAGTATGAGGAACAAAGAGAGCCTATTATGACGAAAGGAACTCACCCATTGTATAAAACATGTTGTTCAGTAAATATATCTTCAACGCTTTTCGGAATTTGACGTAATATGCTTCTTGTTTAATAATTGGAAGTAAGTGGTTGTATACTCTAATCCCATTAGTTATGGGGCCATTCAGGCATATATTTAAATGATTTTGAGGTGCGCACAGGTGATGGCTAAATCTCGTTGGGTAATTGTGTATGTTGCTATGGCAGGGAATGATGTTTCTGTTTTTATGTATGTAACAGGAAATTTCCAATATATATATGCAGCATAAGGGAAGTATTTTTAATTTGTTGAAAAGAGGTCTACATGATTCTCTTTGATTTTTCTTCAACATTGCACGTATGCATTTTTCTGAACAGCAAATAGTTTTTGAGCTGAAGAAGACATGCCCCACAACAATATACCGTATGATAGTCGGGACTGTATTTCAGCAAAGTAAAAGTTTTTTAACACATTCAGGTTGAGCACTCTCTGAAGGCATCTTATTTGATACAACTTACAGTTCAGATTTTTTATTGTATCACTTATATGTGATTCCCAGTCCAGTGTATCACTCATAGTTATACCTAGAAATTTTATAGTGTGACATTTCTCTAGAGTCATTTCCCTAAATGTATTTCTATGTTTTCAATCGTCTCTGTTTTGTGTGGTAAATTTGAAACTGTGTTTTGCTGGCATTAATGTATAAATTATTAATCGAGAACCATAAGATAATTTTTTCCATGAGGGTATTACATGCTTGTTGATTTAGTTTGGGAGAGTCTTTTGATACCAGTATAGAGAGGTCATCAGCTAGAGTGTTAATTTGAAAGGTGCAAGGTATTTTACGATATCTGCTACATAAATTGAGAACAAAACTGGGGCAAGCACATCCCCTGTGGCACTCCAACTTCCACAGGTGCCAAACAGAGCGGATATTGTGTTTTACCACCCTCTTCATTGCAAGATATCTGTACATATTGATTCCTATTTGTCAAAAATGACTTCAACCAGGCAAATGCACATCCTCTAATTCCGTATGACCAAAGCTTGTCAAGCAGCCGATCATGTGGGACACAATCAACCTTTGCTTAAATCACAGTATATACCTATAGGACTTCTTTTTCATCTAAGTCATTGATTATGTTGATATATGTATCTATTGTTGCGTAGATGTAGATTTGAATTTTCTGAACCCATGTTGTTCATCTGGGATAAGTTTGAATCTTGCAATGAAGGAGTTTAGCCTCTCCAGCATACAGTATTCGAAAAGTTTTGAGAAAACTGATGTTATTGATATGGGTCTGTAGTTGTTCATGATATTTTTATCCTTTTTTTTGTGAAGTGGGATTACTTTTGCTGTTTTGAGGGCATCAGGGAATGTGCCTGTTTCTAGTGAAAAGTTTATTATGTGAGTTATAGGTTTCACCAGTTCATTTTTGAATTCTTTTACAATATTATTGGGTAAGTCATCAGGTCCAGAGGAGCGTTTATTTTTGAGTTTTGAGAACATTGTTAGCATTTCTTCCTCAGTGAAAGGAAGTATAACCATCGAAGTAAGAATGCTGTTGAGGCTATGCTCAAAGTAATTGTGATCTACCGGTGGGATCTCATCTATGACTTGTTTTGGAGCATCTATAAAAAAGTTATTGAAGAGATTAGCAATATCTTCGGGACAGGAAAATTCTTCATTTTCATGGGAAATTTTAATATTGGGTGTTTTTGTGTTTTTATTATTTTTCATTTTATTGATAACTGCCCAAGAGGTTTTGCTTTTATTCTCAGAAGATTGTATTATTTGGTCATAATGATTTCTTTTACATGATTCTATAAGACTAGTGTGTTTCCGTTTTTGCACTTGATATTGGCCTTTTAAAATGGGGAATTTTTTTTGAAGAACATGTAGATCTTTCAGTTGTGCGCTAGACTTTTTGACTTCTTCTGTAACCCAGGATTTGGAGTCCTTTTTTATTTTATTTTTCTTTATTGGGAAGGCCTGAAAGAAGTGACTCAGTAATGTGTTTGCGAATTTTTCATATTTTTGGTTGCATGATAGCGAATCGTATGTGTCTTGCCAAGATTCGCTTTGTAAAAGTTGGCCAAACAGTGATTTATTTTTACCGCAATAGTCTCTAGAATAATAATAATTATTTCCCTTTTGATTATCGAGCGACATATTGGATGGGGTTTTAACTATTATTGTGTTGTGATCAGAGAGGTGGTTATCCACAACATGTGAATATGCTTCGGCATTCGTAAAAATATTGTCTATTTTTGTGCTAGAGCTTGATGTAACTCTTGTATCCTGATATACATACTATGGAGATTGTATTGTGCAAATATGTTAAGTATCTCCTCTCGTTCATGTGAGGGAGTATTAAAATTAATGTTGAAGTCACCTATAATCCATAATATTGAGTTTACATTGAATATTTCTTCTAGCATTTCCTGAAGTCTACTGCAAAAAATATGGAAATTTCCTGTTGGTGATCTATAAGTTGTAACTATTTTATGATTTTCATATTCACAGCCGCTGCATTCAAAATCTTTTTCCACACATAGGTTATTGATATTTAGAGGAGTTGTCACTAATCTTTGTTGTGCAAACAAAGCAGTGCCACCTCCCTTGAAAACATTGCGACAGTATGCGCTTGCAAGATAGTATCCATCAATTGAAAAATTACTTACTTCATAATCCTTTAGCCAAGACTCTGATATTGATAGAAACATTGGCACATGAGTGGTGAGTTCTACTTCAAGCAGGCTTTGCTTGTTTCTCATACTTTGCATATTAGAATATAAAATGAAATTTACATAAGTTACATTCATTTCTTTGCTATTTTTGTTCAGTTTTCCTATAAAACGATCTCTGTGATTCTGGTCATATTCTATTTAAAATTGGTATGTGGAGGTTTTCGGGATTGGAGATTATGAATTTATTGTCAAAATTTATAAATTCAAGATGGTGGACAAGTTATTCAAAATTAGTATGTCGGGTTTTTAGGGTCGGAGATTATGATCAATCCCATCTGAAGAAATCTTTTTTCTGCGAATTTTTGCAGTAGAATAGGATGAAGTGTGCTATTTTTTATACAAGTAATCACAAGAGGTGTCTGTATAATAAAAAAATAATTTCAAATGCAGACATATAATATTGCCTGTTGGCTGCCGTATGTCAAACGAAAAAATCAAGAGACCAGATTTGCTCAGAAAAGAATAAGGATTTCAAAAATAAATTTTATTTTGAGAAAAAGCAGTGGCGTATCACTTTTCTCTTTAAAATGATTCAGTGAAAATCCCTTATGAATGCCACTGGCAAGACTAAAAAATTATGTTGTAGAGCAGAAAAAAGAAAATGCCTTTTGATGCGTACTACGTTTCACAAAAATATCTAGGGTCGCACCAAAGTTATAATAAAAAAAGAATATTTTCTTAAAACTCTAGCACCCTGTAGTTCAAAAGTTAAGACCCTTGGGAAATATGTTCATATGAAGTTTTTTTCTCAAAATGGACCAAAGAACAACCTCCTTAAATATTAGCATGTTATTAAGAAACACCTTGTATATACAATGGTATTTATATCAGTAGGTCTGTTAGCCATGTGTTGGAAGTTGGCTAAACTTTCAGTATGCAAATGCCGATTAAAAAATCAAATTATTGGGAAGAAGAAATATTGTGGTTAGGTTGAACATCAAACGTAAGTTGTGTTTTGAATGAAACCAAATTCAAAATGCCCATAATAAAAAAAGTTAAAACCAAACCAAGTGGTGCTAGACCAGTTTTGGGTGAGTCTGATATTCATTTTATTGCTCAATTATTAACTCTTGCCTTTTTAGTTGAATTCCAAAACAGTAAAATCCAGCCTGGCAAAGAAGGAAGCTTAAATTCGGCCTTATATGAAACGGAAGATGAATCCAAGCTGGTGGGCATAACAACAGACAAAATGCTTTATACAGGGACTTTGGCTAATGATGAACTGTATAATACTTTTATTTTAATACATAACAGAAAGAAAAACAAGGTAAATATTAATTTTGAAATCAACCCAACCATGCTGATGAAAACGTTCTCAGATTCAACTGGTACAAGCAGACCATTGTACCGTTTCCCCAAGACTGAACCAGAAAAACCTCTTGACGGAAACTACGAAATTACCATTAGACAATTCAATATCCGAACTGAACAAGCAGTTTGGTTCAAAGAAGGCAAGGAGGGTTACGGAACAGAGGCAGCGTCTCACCATGAACATTGAAACCGTGAAAGAGCAACTGGAGAAGACAGTAACGGGTGAGCATATTTTATTTTTACTGAATGGAGAGTATTCTGAAAATACTCAAACGGCAGAAGCTTGTACCTACCGAGTATGGAAAAATACTTCTGGATGCAGAAACATTCAATATAAAAGATATTTATAATCTGCACTGGTACCTTGTAGCTGAAGCTATGATTTAAAGGTACTTCGTTAATATATGAAGTCTACGCAAGCAACTTATCCTTAACCCTTGCCTTTTTTTGTCTCTGTATGATTTTTTTAAGATTTCGTTAGAATCGAGATCTATGTAGTTGAATAATAAGAGTATGAGGTCTATAGATTTGTTCGTTCGTACGCTTCGGTTGATTCTAAGGAACCGTGAAAAGAAAGATATCGTTGAGTTAAGGCGGCCTTCTATACCAGCTTCTTGAAGCTGGCTTCTTGCCTCCAGACAATCAGAGTACTTCAAAACCAGCCGCCGCTCTTTCAAGGTAATGCTGCTATTTGTTGGTTCAAGTTTTACTTTCCATCCTTGTTTAAAAACATGTTGCTCTCCTTTTCTATAGACACTGCCATTTGGTTTGGTGAGTTTGTGACAACTGGTAATTGAAACAATGGAAAAATGCAATTTTCTAGTAATGGGCATCCTATAACTTTAACCTGAACACTAAGTATTAATTGACAGTTGACGTAAAAACGCCGCGGTTGTTCTGTTCTAAGAAAATGGTCATATGGAAATAGCAGCACTTCTTTCAAAAAAAGTTGACGCTAAAACCTGTAATGGAAGGCCGCCTGTAGGAAAGATAAGAACATATAAATAGGGAAGTTCTGCACAAGTTGCCAACTTAAAAAAAAAAACTCCAAAAACTTCTGCCTTTTCTAATTGTAATAATTTCATAAGGGTTGTGTAGAGAATCGCAAACTGAATCTGCTGGATCATTTATTTTTAGTCCCAAAGTGTTTATATCGTTATATAAAAAAGTTCATTAAGAGGGACTTTTGGGTCTATACCTCGAGTGTTGGTGCCTGTCCCAATCTGATTCGTGCTTTTGTGCATTATCGACTGTCATCTGTCACGATGCCATTTGAACCTTAATGCAGAAGAACGACACTCCTTTCTCTTGTTGGTTGACTTCCGTTGTTATTGTGTTGTGAATTCTCTTCAATTCTTCAATATTTTTTTAACGTGTATTTTGCGCTACCAACTGTTAACATTTTCTGACCCATAATCTTTATGAATGACACAAGTAATAGGGGAGTTCCGCACAACTTGCCAACTTCAAAAAAACCCTCAAAAACTTCTGCCTCTCCAATTGTAATGATTTCATCAGGGTTATTTCTCGTGTTGCTTGACTTCTGTTATTCTCTTGTTCAATCTTTTTTTCGCAAAATTTGACGACTTTACTCCCTAAAGATATTCCTGGAGCAGTTTTTCAGAATAAAGAAGATTTCTCTGTCTTTCAGTTGAAGAGATGTCTTGAGTGTATAGAACTGAAATATTTGGGAGTGATTCCAATCAATCTTGGTGATACAATACAAATTTGCTGTATACAAACTTTATCTGATACGGCGAACCTTATGAATATTACTTGTCACATCAATAGTACACATGTGATAAGTCATGAACAGCGACTGCATATTCAACATCATGAATTCCATATTCATGCATACATTTTTAAAGACTTCATTAGAGTCGAGATCTATGTAGATGAATAAAAAAAGTATTAGGTCTATGAATTCGGAGGTCTATAGATTTGTTCGTTTGTACGTTTCGGTTGATTCTTCAATTCCGAAAAGGAAGATCGTTGAGTTACGATGGTTGAGAACAGATGAATTGAAGAGCTGGCTAATTTCTCAAGCAGAACTGGTCATAATTATTTAAGAAGAATAAGAACAGATGAATTGTAATAGAATATTTGCACGATGAACAAACGAACAAGCCTCAATTTGACATTGACATGTTTGTCAAATGTCAATAATTTGTTGATGTTTTGAGTTTGCATTTTTCGCCGAAATACAAAAATATTCATCGGTAGTCACGATCCGATGAAAAATAGAATGATATTGGAGATCAAGATGTAATCCAAATTTTTCCAAGGGTACATAAACGGACATACACCTTTTGGCTCAACCTGATCTATATCTATCTACAAATAAGAACATGTCTTTGGTATCCGAAACAATAGACTACAGCCCCTTGTTAACATGGAAGATGCCTCCCAAAAAGTGCATAGAACTGAAAAACTTGGGGCTAATTCCCATTGATCCCGGTGATACAATACAAATTTGCACTACGCAAACTATACCTGACACGGCGAACATTACGAATATCACTTGTCACATCGATGGTTCACATGTGATACATCACGAACAGCAACCGCACATTCAACATCATGAATCCCATATTCAACATCATCTACAACACAATCAGATGCATCAGCAACATCAAATACAACAACAAATACATCAGCAACAACCACAGCAAATCCAGCAACAACCACAACAAATCCAGCAACAACCACAACAAATCCAGCAACAACCACAACAAATCCAGCAACAACCACAACAAATCCATCAACAAGTCCAACAAAGCAATACTGAATCTCAACTGAATTCGGCCACAACAGAAAAGCGACCCCTCAAGAAGCCCAAGGTTGTTGTTAAAAGAAAAATAAAAAGACTACCTGTCGATGGGATGGCATACCACAGTCACCAGTTGGGTCTCAAGGTGCCCCCGAAAAAGGTAACGGGCTCGGACTGAGCGTCGAGTCGGTATTAATGTGTGTCTTATTATCAGACTTTAGGTATCAAAGGAATGATCATTCACAGCCAGGCGAGGGAAGTGATCAACAATGTGTTCAAGTTTATGAAAGAAGAAGCTCAAAACGGTCTCAAAGTTCCCATTGCCAACTATAGGGAGAGAGTGTTGTCTGCGACTGGAATATCCAAGTGCACCTATTCCAAAATAACTACGAAAGAATTTCGACTTGGAGAACCTCAGCCTTCTAGGAAGAGAAATAGTAATGTTGATTGTTTGATTTTGATTCGGTACGGCAGTGCCGGTTTTAGCACTATCAGCGCCCTGGGCGGGATTTTTACGGCGCCCCCTAACTTTCTACGGCGCCCCCTAACTGCAATTCAAAACCATACGAAAAAACGCAAAGGATATAACGAAATAACCATTCATTAAAAGAAATAACCATATATTAAAAAAAAAAAATTTACTTTTCTAGCCTTTCTATCGGCGAACTCTTTTATTGGGTTATCAAAGTCGATGTTTTGAACAATTTCATTTTCGATTGACAAAGTTGCCGAGTTTGTCAATCTAGATTGAGATATTGACGATCAGATCAGCTTAAAGCTTAGAAATACTCCCCTACCCACTAGCAATGCTATCCATACATTTGAATATAGTTCTTGTAAGTTGCGATCTTTGATAAGATGTAAAACAAAAACAGGAGTAACCACATTTTGATCAGGCAGAAAAGATTTCAGACTTACGAGTTCATCACTCAGCATACAACCATCTATATCTGATTTAGAGTTTAGAGAATGTTGACACCCTGTATCTTGAAAACTAAGCATTACCGGACCTATGTTTATATGAACTTTTCGTCTTGGAATTACTCGAAGAATCACCCCTTCAAGTTTGGCCACATAATTACATAACACCCTGTATAAAGATGCGTCTGCGGCGCCCCTTCATATCCGGCGCCCTGGGCGGTCGCCGAACCGCGCCCTACCCTAACGCCGCTACTGCGGTAGGGTTTATAAGGGAAGTTCCCTAGTTAGATGCATTCGAACTGAAATTCTTTGTTAGAGGCAAGCAGGAAATGACATACATTTTCAGAGGTGGAATACAAATCTGCATGAATGTAATAATATATCAACTCTTAACAAATTTACATGCATTCCCTCTCAATCTGCTTCTCTTGACTTTTTCTGTTTACAAGAATAAACAAAACAAAATTTAAAAAAATATGATTACAAACTCCTATCAATCATTGAAATTACATGTAAATAATGGAGAACAAAAAAGTTGTAGGTACTGAGATAATATAGAATATAAACTAGGCTTGGGGATTTAACACTTCATTTTTAACATTTTTTTCTAAATCTGTTGAGTGCTATTGATAAATTGGGTTTGAAAGAATTAAAGAGTTTTACAGTGTTTGTCATGAAGGTATGAGGGTCTTTGAGTATCCAATAATCGAACGGCTGGGCCGATTTGGCTAATTAGTGGAGTAAAAATAGCTTAAAATTATGCATTATTTCGGAATCCTTGAGGACTCCGTGGATTTTCCTAAAACCTTCTGATATAACTTAAAAAAGACTTGCAGAAAAAAGTTATTAGCTTATATTTGTGCGCTGATAGTTTATTAATTGTTTAAACCATGAAAAACAATTTTGTTAGTGCGAATTTACATGATCCAATAAATTGGTCAATTTCATGACCTTGAATTTTATTGATAGGTGTAAACAGAAAATTGTCATCAATTTGAACTTGACCAATAAATTGATGAGTTTAGAATCGGTTCTAATTTTTCATCAATTTTCAGTGACAATTTGCAGTAACTTTCGGCCATGAGTTGGATGCCTGCTAGAAGGGAGATTTTCCGGATATGTTATTATTTACGCGATTTCACATACATACCCGACCCTAACCGCGAGAAAAATAATTATGCAAAAAAAAAACATAATTTACGTTGCATTACATTCGCAGCAATGTGCATTGCTGAATATAAAAGAAAGAGATGTAGAAGATGGTGGATTAGACCTTGGATTGAGAAAAGAAGGAAAGAAAACTTGACATTAGTCCACGAAGAATTTCTGAGTGCAGATCCTGATCAATTCAAACGATATTTAAGAATGGATTAGATTCAATTCAATATGCTATTGAATAATATTCGGAACTTTTTCTATAGTTGAACCATTTCTTGTCAGTATGTTGGTATTCCTGAGTAAAAACTGTTTACAAAATTGACCAATAAATTGTCAGGTGTAAATATAACTCATATTGGTCAATTTTATTGTTCAATTTATTGATCAATTTTATTGGATCGTGTAAATTCGCACTTAGACAAATTTTAAATAACTCAATGAATTTGTCATTTTAAGAGTCATCTGTGGAAATTTCGGATGTTTATCTTGAAAATAAAAAAAAGTTGAAGATCTTTGATTGATTTTAGACAGAATTCTGCTCTGACATAAAACATGACTTCTCGTTAGCTGTATTTTTTTCATTCAGTTAAGTTTTTGTTAGTTTAATTTGATCAATTAGATCAAAAGTTATAACAAATTTAGTGTAAAGCGCTCGTGGCTGCGTGCTCCTCCAGCGCTGCACTTCAGATCGCCACCTCACACTTTCGCACGTTAGCAAAAAAATTCTGCAGCTTACAATTTTTATATTAAAGTAAAATTTTATATGCCTTATTGATGTAAAATTTTATATACCTTTTTGAAGTAAAATTTTCCATTTTTGCGAGTTGCAACATCACCAGTAAAAAGTTACCACCATTCCCCATCTTCTAAAAGCTAAAAATTAATATTACTCCACTAGTATATGTAGAGCGACAGGTGAGCACTATACTTTCCGATCAACTGTTCTCTCGTGTTCCATCTCTCTCTAATATTCAAATATGATATTTTCGATACAATATAAAGTACATCAAAAGATAAACTTATTCTAAACAAGAATGTTAAGCAGGAACTCATTTATAAAAATGGACATTTCGTCAATTTACTAAAAAACATAATATATTCGTATTTGATAAAATTTACACAAAGAAAAAATATTTTACGCTGCGTATACCTTGTTTGAGGTCGTAATAAAAATATGTGTTGGTTAGGTTATCTGATTTTTTTTTCTATATAAACGTCAAAGTTTATTTAATAAAAAATTCTACGGATTTTGGAGCTACATTTGTACTATTGAAAAATCTTGAACTAGAGTTTTTGGTTTTTGAAGCATGGCCTAAAAATTAAATTTTTATTTTTTTTAAATTATTCAATATTTCGACCACTGTTTTACATATGCACACCTTCTCAAGGGTCATTTTGTGAGTAAACTGTACAAATTTCAGATGTTCATCTTGAAAATTCAAAGAATGTCAGATCTTTAATTGATTTTATAGAAAATTCTACTTTGACATAACTTCTTATATGTACTATTCCTATTCATATTTTTTTATTATAATTAGGAAAGTTGCCCTGAAATTGTAAAATTCGGGTATATAAGAAATTTGGCGAATAAAAAGACTATCGAGTCATTTATTACCAAAGAGGAATTAGCTCATATAAACTTGCTTTTCTTTCTAAAACCATACTATTTAGATAAAGGAGCATGATATATCATTTGAAAGGAACTTCAATTGTCTTTCAGGATAATAGATAATATACAGGGTGTTCCATAAAAAAAATATGAACGACCCTGTATAATGGAAAACGAATTCCCTTAGACATAATAATGCACAGAACATTGGTACTACACCCAAAATTTCAGCTTTGTACGAGTTCAAATACCGCAGTAATAAATATTTAATTAAAGCTATGATTTGCACAAAAAATAAGGAAATCAATGAATTTCTCGAAAACGGCCTGAGATACGTATAGGGAAGTGTTATACAAACATGATTGTAAAGCAATATCAAAGCGAAAAATTCAATAATATACAGGGAGTCTCATTTAAAATATCAAATTTGTTGCTACTTTTCAATATAAGTGGCAAAGTCGCAGTACTGAAAATATTTTAGATCGATAGAACTAATTACGCAAAAAACAAAATTTTCAAAATAATCCTGTGTCTCTCCTGAAACGTCTAATAGGAGATCGAGTTTGGGACACCCAGTATATTAATGAATCTTTCATAAGAGAAGATGAAGGAATTGGTAGTTTTAAATGTTGATTTTTGTCGGGTAGAATAAGTGTTTACTCTATTAAAATTAGATCTGTGTTTGTGTATAAGGCATACGTTTTCATTATATATGACAGTCAGTATTTTGTTATTTTTAAAGTGAAGTCTGCATGAGTCTCGAAGTTTTAATTTGCATAGGCTTCTCAGAGCACGTTTTTGTTGAGCAAAGGCACTTTGTAGAGAGGATCTATTACATGCTCCCCAAAATGGAATGCCATACCTTAGTTGCGAGTCTATTAAAGCGTAATACGCTGTTTTTGCAACTGAATATCCCAACTCATTTGATGCCATTCTTATGACATAGCAACTTTTTATTGAGTTTATTTATATGAGCATTGAATTTTAGCACAATCAATGTATAGCCCCAAAATTATTTTTTGTTTTTCAATAATTTATGTTTTTAGGTATATGTCTCCAATTGTGCATCTGAATGAAACTATATTGGTTTTGGATGTGTTGAATGTGAGAAGATTTGAATCACAACACTTTTTCACTATTTGTATGTCTTTGCTGATGATCCGATGTAGATCAGTTTCATCGTTGCTGTGCCATAAAATAGTAGTATCATCAGCGAAGAGAGTTAATTTTCCTGATATATCAAGGGCTGTCAAATCATTTATATATAGCAAAAACAGAAAGAGGCCAAGTATTGAGCCTTGAGGCACTCCACAATGTATATTTGCAATATTGGAGGTTGATTTTGTTTTTACTATCTGCGTTCGATCTGATAAATATGATTCAAACCATCATTTCATATTTTATCTTGAAATTATGTTATAATATAAACTAAAAGTAATGTTATTAAAAACCGCCTTAACCACGTTAAGCCCCGCTAAAAGCGAGAAAAAATGGTACTGTTCAAACCGGAGTTTTTTTCCTTAAAAGCCTTGATTCTGTCAATACCATTGAATTTGTGCAAAAAAACGATTTGGACTGCTCATTTTTTAATGGATGCCACCAGGTCTGGACAAAAAAAAAAACGACTATTTGGACCTCGTATCTCTGTAGTGTTTCTTGTTTTTCTAAAACTCACAATGCTACAAAAATATTTAGTTGTCACGATGATTGTATTATTTCTGATAGATAGATAGATACGTTTATTTAACTACGTTACAATTGGTAAAACTGTTTGTAGCAGGCATTTATAATTGACCAGGACTTTCATTTTATTGTGAGACGCACTGAGTCTATTATTGTAAAATAATTATTTTGCTCGCTTGATTGTTGTTCTATAAATTCTACAGTAATTATTAAAGAAGTTTAAATAATAGAGATTATTTGTGAATTTCCGAAGTTAATAAAAAATTTAAAATTGTGAAAATTGTTAAAATTGAAACAGACAAATACAGATTAATAATAAATGACTATTTGCTAAAATATTGCAATAAAACACAAAAATTGGTGTAACTTTTTTGTAAATTGAAATTTTCTCAACTTGCAAACAGCGATGTACTCTTGAGACCGTGCGTTTTTATTTGCCATAACGTTAACATTGAAGGGTGTAGTCACATAGCACACTGAAACCAAATGTTGCTGTGTGTGTGATTACTCCGATACCTTGCGCTCCCAAGGGTAGGCATCAATTAAATGCGGGGCTTAACATGTTAAACTTGGTTATTTTTTGCTTGTCAGTCATATTGACCTATGCATTTCAGAAATAACTGAATGTGCATTTTTATTTTAGATTTGAAGCTTGATGATAGTATGGCTGACGGTACAGTGACAGAAAATGACAGCATATATCGACCTAAAATCAATAGAGACGCATCGACCCGCGATGGCGTCTACAATCTAGAAGATCTCGTACCTGGTTACATTTTGGATACACTTGCACCCGAAGCTGGCCAAATCATGACGATGGGCACTGTTGAACCTTACAAGTAAATAAAAAGTCTTTCAATACCGTATTCTATGCAAGATGTTCCCAAAAATGTACATGTTTGACCAACAAGTATTGTGGGGTCACGTACTCAAACTAATCTGATTGTTTTTTTTTTTTCAGCCTGAGTCCATTCCCAGCATCTAGTATTACCAAAATTCTTATGAGCGGTTCCGAAGAAGAAATCCAGGTCCGAAGCATCACAATATTCTTGTACATACATTACCTCATCAAGTATATGATTACCCCGATGAAATCTGTTACGAAGAAGTTTGTAGTTTGTGATAAATCCCCAGACGTGAACACCCATATATTGGACAATTTTTCTGTGAACAGTCAACACGGAAGGTGAGAGTGATGAAGCACTTTAGATCTTCATTGTTTCACAAAAAACTTGTTTCCTTAATTTGATTTGTTATTTTAGGACACGTCCTCTACACATCAAGGATAAAGCACTGTGCTTCATTTTGGTTTTGGCTGCCATTGCGTTAGATTACGAGGTGGACGTTCAGATATTGTCCAAAGATTTGAAAATTGGTCTCAAAAAGACATTGGAAGTTTCCAGAATTCTTGCTTTCAATGCGTCGGGCAAGGACAAACATGTGGTTCAGCTGAAGTTACCTTTGCCTGATCCCATCATGTTTAATGCAAAAAGGAAAAGGAAGACTTTATAGAGAGTGTTTTTATATAAAGATATATAAGTGTAATTTATAGAAATATTGAAATTGGTTACAAATATAATATTGTAAGTATTTAGAGAACTAGTTATTTTCATTGGGAAGGGGTTACGTTGAATAGGGAAACAAAAGTTTTTACTCTGTTTTTACAAATTTTTTTGAATTCTAGAGTATTGCTTTCTGATTGGCTGTTTAATGAAACTCATCTGAACGTAGCCTAAAGTTGTCCGTGCCTTGGAAATCACAGAAATTATTTCAAACTATGATTTCATTGGCATAATTTCAGAATTATATTACCTCATAACAATCACATAAATTCAAAAGAAAACAAATTTCGAAGGAGTTAAAAATCGACATTGGGGCATTAGATACCAGACAAACTCAATAATAAATTAGTCGATATTGAAATACTTGCAATTTACGACAAATTGACGTCATTTTATGAAATAATTTTACGAGAAAATATAGCTTCTGTAACACTATCTCAAAGTGAGCAATCTGTATATTGAAAACTGCCGCGCAATCCGTAAATTTACTAACTACAACAGATGCCAAAACTAAATATCGATTTTCCAAAATGGGTGCTCATAAATTAATGCACATGTGCCAAAGAAAAACCATGTCTCTTTGTTTGATAACATTTACGAATCTTTACTGAAGTGGTGGATAGTCTTCACACAGCAACTCATGAAAATAACGAAACAGTCATATGGCGGTAATATAAACACAAAGCGAGTAAACGTTATCTGAATAATAGGTACTAATAAGCTCTAGCCAATCAGAAT
This sequence comes from Gonioctena quinquepunctata, assembly GCA_018342105.1. NCBI lineage: Eukaryota > Metazoa > Arthropoda > Insecta > Coleoptera > Chrysomelidae > Gonioctena > Gonioctena quinquepunctata. The sequence goes on from JAFIRS010001082.1 coordinate 170,753, forward strand.
CTTGTAGCATTAACCCATCATAGTGACGTACATGGACATGAGTATAGGTGGCCTACGTAACATACAATATACATTCAAGAGCCTGTAACTCTCAGGCACCAGAGTGCGCCACTGTCCAGAGAGTGGTGGTCATGACATGTCTATCTATATACGTCAGTATGACTCACAAATGATCTTTCATCTCTATTAGAGTCACCATTGTCTTATGGGGAATAGACTCTCCTACTCAGATAACGTTTACTCTCTTTGATATAAACATACCCTTTGTCAACAGTTCAGTTCATCTCCGACGGGTGTCGTATCGGATGATTAATTCTCCTATACTATTTGAACCTTAACGCAGAAGAACGCCACTTCTTTCTATAGTTGCTTGACTTCCGTTGCTATCAATTATTATTGTGTTGTGTATTCAATCTTTATTTCACAAAATATGTTTTGCGCTACCAACTGTGTAAATTTTTATATTCAAAATCTCTATGAATGACTCATTTTATAAAAGAAATATATTAGCACTTCGTGGCCAAGAGTAATTGAATTGGTATATCAAATTAGCAATTTTCCATACAAGCAGAGTCAAACAATAGGGAATACGCATGTGCCCCTTTTTTAATATTTTGATTTGCACATACAGATTATCACCTAGAAAGCTCAGCAACAAACTTAAAAATTGAAGAAAAATTCAATGTTATTCTCAATTCGGATTTATTCACATTCAAAAACGTACTCCTAGCGCCTATGATGGACGTATTCATCCTTACTTCACACAGTTCAAACTTTTACCGCTAGTTGTTTCGAACTGTCAACTATAATTTCATCTTTCTTTGTTTAAATATTATACTAATTTTTTCCACATTCAAATTTGGAAATTTCGACCAAATTTTGGGATTTGAGAAATTATTTTCACAAAATGTAATTTTTGAGGACCGAACTGAGGCAAAGAAAAATTAATATAAAATCATGCCGAACTTTTGAGGGTTGTTTTAAGTTGGTATTTCTTCAGCTGGCAAATGATGGAAAATTAACTCACCCGCTAGCTTCACAGCCACTCTCTGAACAATGTTATGTAGATGACATTTTAGGAGGTTAGGACAACTTGGACAATTTGTTTAGGCTACGACATGAACTCTTAGGTTCCGCAGGGTTTGAATTACACAAATGGGTTTCAAATACTTCAGAATTCTCAACCTCGGATATATCGAAAATTAATCCTGAATTAGGTTTCCATTTCGATCATTTGAACAAGGTTTCAGGAATCTCATGGACTGATATATTCACATTATTCTCAGAAGGAAGCGTTAAGGAAATACAATTACACGGTTTTACAGATGCATCTCTATTGGGTTATGGTGCATGTTTATATCTTCGAGTTATCTATACAAACAAAGTTTCCTCAAGGTAAATTGGTTCCAAATCCAGAGTTGCCTCACTTAAAACTATTTCTCTCCCTAAATTAGAACTTTGTGGTGCTCTTTTGTTGGCCCGATTTACTCATAAAATTCTCTCAATATTTACCCAGAAAATTTCGAAGGTTATTCAACAATATATCCTATTTCAAAAGCGAGTTATCAATTAATTATTAATTTTTCATACATTTTTTCGACCTTATCACTTTTGTTGGCAGTATTGTCCTAATTCCAAATAAAATATAATTTAGAACTGGCAACTGTGCCTATCTCGAGTTAAAGGTCCGAGGCCAATGGAGCGGCAAATCAAAGGAAATGGACGGAGCTTCCTATCTGTGTCTATAATCTCAGAGTAATAATAAATTTATTATTACTCTGAGTGTAGAATCTGTGACTTCGGTGTAAGAATAAAACGCAGCTGATGCCAGCGTTGCCAACTGTGAGGATAAATCCTCATTTGTGAGGATTTTTTCAATGGGTGAGGACATTTTTAAGCTATTATAGGAGTGATTATTTTCTGAGGATTTTCTTCGAATATGAAAATAATTCATATTTGTACGAAAAAAGAAACACTGCTGGGAATCACGAAACAAAATTTGCGCTTACATTGTGTAACCCATTCGAGCAGCTTGACGAGCATTCCAGTCATCATAATACAGAATTTAATTTCGGTGATTCGCTCGTGGTTATATGATTTTATACTTTCAACCAATCATAAGGATAGACGACAATCCGTTACCCACCCAGTGTACCCTCCGAAGGAATCTGTAACAACCAAATATCTTATTCGGCTGCGGCGCCGCTTAGCGGTGACAGTAGCACTCATATTGTGATTTTATTTGGGTTGTTTTTTAGCGGTCATGTTTTCACGAGTTCGTATGTTACAATGAAATCGTAGTGAATTACATAAAAAATATGCAGTTTCTGCACTATAATATACTTTCAACTAATAATCATGTAAAATCATGAAAATACATCAATAAATGAGAACATAAGATTGTGAGGATTTTTTCAGTACAAGCATGTACAAGTGAGGATTTTTTTGGGTTGGCAGTGAGGATTTCATGAAATTTCAGTTGGCAATACTGCAGTGATAGCTGTCTTTTACCGTTCTACATTTGTTTACATATCTTTGTTTTGGCAACTCAAGCTGTCATTGTTTTGATAAATGTGAGATTTGTGAAAATTGGTTGAAAACTACATTGTTAAAAAATGGCACTAAGTAATATATTGCTCCTCAGCCAAATCGCTGGTTATGTTATTGCTTTAATATTATCATTGTGCATAGTAGTTCCGATGGGCCTACATCAAGAGGATTTCAAGTAAGTAAAACTATAGTCGCAGTTACATTAATACTTTTTTTGTCTCTATTCATCTTTCCAAAAATATTCACACCCAAGCTTGATTTCCTTTTCATTTTTACCGATTTTTTTTTCAGAGGTCATTGTTTATTATTTTCCACTGGTGTATGGCAGGAAACTGATGGACAGCTTTTCGTACATTGGGCTTCACAGGCCTATTGCAACTATACAATATTTGTTGGAGTTATGCTTGGGCTTGTTTCCATAATTCAGATCTATCGGTAAGAGTTGCCAATTACTATTTCAATAATTCTGTCTCGAAAAAAATGCAGTTTGGGGAGAATACACAATTTGTAAAATCCCGCGGTCAGTCATATAAAAATTTAAAATCATTACCTATTTTTAAATCTATTAGTTTCACAACTGTAAATCTCCAGTAATTAGACTCGCCCGATTTGGGACATGTCTTTTAGTGAAACAATTGTATTTTCGCCTCCTGAACGCAAAGTGGTATTCTCAAATACTTTCCGAGATACGAGCTTCCAGAAGGCCACTAAAAACACTCACCATTCATCTTTCTTTAAAAAAAAACACCACACACCCTTATTCACATGTTTTTAGTACCTTTTCCTATGAAAAACTGCTGTTTTCCAAAATATCTACTTTTCTTCAGAATGTTAATTTTTTCCTTTACCCACCAGAAGCATAGCAATTTTTATTTATACGATGTTGATTGCCTTAACAGATTGACTGCCAACTACGAGATGACTTGTTATAAAGAGAAATGCAATTGTAAAAAGTGGACTTTCCAAATGTTGCGGTTTTATGTTTTGATATGTTCAACATAAAACTTCTTGTTGGGTAGTTGTGATGATTTCCCAACACTTTTAAGTCAGAAATGTTACATTTCACAAACGTTACACATTTTAAAATGTAAATAGAAAGGAAGAGTAGAATAGAGTGTTCTTTGAAGAAGGTCTGTATTTCAAATCAAATAGTAGTCTAATAATTCTTTTTTGGGAGATAAAGACTCTTATATTCAGTTGTTGCAATGCTATTTGATAAATGCCTCTATGCCAATGCTTAGTATAAGTTCAAAAATTGTTTCATCGATAGAATTGTCTAGGAGGCTTCATTGAGTTGTTTACAGACAGAGTCTATGTAGGAGAAGAAACTAAGGTCTGAGTCAAGCCATATCCCGAGTAGCTTGATGTTATATCTGAATGTTAAATCCTCACAAAAGGTACTGACTTCTTCATATGGAAGTTCATGTAGACTGTTCGATCAGTGTTTAAAATAAGTTGATCTTTGTGGCACCATATTTTCATTTCGTTTAGAGCTTTTTCTATATTAATTTGCAATTATTCAAGGATTTCTCCACAGACTGCAACTGTTACATAAGCCAACCAAGAGATAATTTGTTGGATGTTTTTTTTCTTCGGCGGGGATGTTTTTGAAAACCGGACGGTACCCCAAAAGAACCCAGTTAATATCTTATATTAAAGAAGGGAACACAATCTAACCTAACGAGGCTAACCTTGCTATCAAAGTAAAAAGTTGGTGTGATTCTAACCTTCTTGCACTTAACGTAACAAAAACCAATATACCATACTTTAAGTGCGATCTGGGTAACAGCGAACTAGATAATTGTTACATAGAGAGCCGTATCAACATCAAGTTCTTGGGGGTATTCATTGACAATCTGAAATTTGAAGAGCATGCCATGAATTTAAACAAAAAAGTGGCCTCCGGTTGTTTCGCTGTAAGCATGGTTTCGCATGAACTCGGGTCCTCAGCAGCTAAAACAGTATACCATGCATTAATTGAATCCCATCTGATATACGGCACCCCTTTTTTGGGAGTATGCAATAATAATATCATGCAAAGCATCTTGATTTTAGAAAAAAAGTCAATTAGATATATGTCTAAAGCAAAGGTATGTGACCCATGCAAACGACTTTTTGTCTTACATAAGTTACACACTGTTGTTGCCATATACAATGGTTGTAAGATGTTCAATCATTTACCTGAGTTTCTAAGAGAAATTAACACTGTAGATAATTTTAAAAAGGCTGTTTACTTTTTGCTGTGTAGCCGTCCTTATTACATGCTGACATGTTTTAAATTAAATTAATTTATTAATCTTTTTTACTGCCAAGGATTATAATTTTAATTCTCTTGTACAATAATGTGCCAGAACCTTTCATTTTACTGATTTTACCTGTTTTCTTGTTTCATATGTTAATTGACTAGTTGTAGCTTTTAGTTTTTAATTACATAAGTCTTTGCCCACAAGAATTCACATGTTCTTCATGACAATAAAGTATTGATTGATTAAAATTTAAATGCAAGCCAACCAACCTTATGAAGTAACGCTTCGCTCCGTTTTTCCGAATTATCATTGAAACACAATAATGACAATTAGTCACTAGAGCAAGAATACGCTACATCACAGAGGTCGACCAATAGACAACACCTACGCCAACTAATTGAAACCTCATGATTGGCTGTTTCTTCTTCCAAAGGCACATACATTCAATCAAAAGGGGGCATATTAAAATTAAATAGAATTTTTGAGAAATGTACTATGACATAAACAAAACATTTTGGTGATATGCGAATTCCCTCTAAACTGTATTTTCACCTTCTGTCTGTGTGTGTACTTTCAAGTAAAAAGTTTCATTTCATTCGATATTGTGTTACTTTTTAGGTTGTCAATGTTTTTATATAAAAACACCGATAGCAGCTTCCTTTCAGCTTTTATAGATGTATTAACGGGGATATTTTTTTGTGCCATGACCATAATTGCTGCTCTAATGATTACTCTGGGATTCATGGCGTGGTGTCAGGTTATGACTGAAAGATTCCCATCGTAAGTAGTTTTCCTTCAACTTTATATCAAGTCAGAACACTTGAACCTGTTATACGGTTGAGTCTTGTTTTTTCCAGTTGCGAACTTGCCGCAGGACAAGACATAGACCATGCAGACAAAATAAACACCACGAACTTCTATATGCAGTTGGGCACAGCACAATTCGGGATATGGGGCTCTTTCACCACGTGGGTAGGCCTATCGGTCTGTGCTTTGATAAAACTGTGTCGGTATCACCAACTGGAAAACATCAGGGTGTCCATGTATAGAGAACGACAGCGACTTTTGAATGAAAACGCCGATTCGCCAGGAAGCAGTCTGGGGCGAGAATCAAATACAAGTCAAGTGACTGCTGCGGCTGAGTGATTAGTTCGTAGCATACTGAGGTATCCCTATTTAGTTATATGCGCTATTATCCATATCTCACTCCTGTTGCATCAGGCTATCTATCAGTATAGGAGTGTAAGTTGAATATGATATTGTGATTTAGTTGAGAGAAATATACTTTACATAAATACTGTTAAAATATTTCTATTACTTGTCAAAATGTGGCAATTAGCTCTTAATCATTATATTGATATTATCGAATTTTGAAACTGCATTTCTCTTAAGAAAGATAAAAAAAAGGAAACCATGGATCTCAAACGGTATCAAACTTTCAGGTAAAAATATACGATCATTACACTATATCCGGAAATTTACCATGTATCTTTATTTCAACAAATATAGAAGCATTTATAGAAAGATGATTAGACAAGCTAAAGCTCAATTCTTCAATAAGAGAATGACCAAATTAACTAATAAGACCAAGAAATCCACATTTTTCCTCTAACCCACAACCCTATGAATTAAAAGATACAATTCAAGAACTAAAGAATGAACACTCCACTGGAATAGATGGGCCTCTCAATAGAGATATTTAAAAATTTCCCAGATAATGCGCTCATAAAATTAGTGGAAGTTATAAACTGGTCATTTGCAGCAATTTTCCCTACCTATCTGAAGACTTCCATTGTAATACCAGTAACTAAAGGTGGATTTGAAGATGATCCAAGAAACTACAGAACGATCTCACTTATTCCCACTTTGTCTAACATTTTGGGAAAAACTAGTAAAAAAAAAAGGTTGAATAAATATAGTATAATTTCTGAAAAACAGTTCGTGTGCCAAACTTGAATCTATCTATGCAGCTATAAATAAGGGTGATCTCTCAAAAGCATTCGATTCCATCAACCACGAACTACTGAGGAAACTTGAACATTATGGATATCAAGGTTTATCGCATTTATGGATTAAATGCTACCTCTTAAATCGAGAACAAATGGTTAGAATCTCAGAGAGAGATCTCCAGTACCATCCGAAGTACCTCAGGGGTCTGTACTGGGACCTATACTCTTCCTACTATATATAAATGATTTAGCTAATTTAAAAGTGAACTGTAATATTACAATATTCGCAGATGACGCCACTCTATGCTGGAGCAGCAAGGACCCGAAGGAACTAGAGAAATTCATGAATCGGGATCTATCACTAATTCATGACTGGTGTAATGCTAATTCCTTACCACCAAATGCGTCACAAACATCATTGATAAACTTCAAACGGGAGCTAAACAACGTCAAACTACATAACCATATTATAGAAAAAAAACATTTCATATTCCTAGGAGTGCTCATAGAACACCAACTTGAGTTTGAAGACCATGTCATGAGACTCTGTAAAAAAATTGCAAGTGGATACGAAATTAGAAAAGGATGTTTATTACTCACTTTGTGAAACCCACCTAAGATATGCCTTGCCCTTCTGGGGAAACTGCAGTCAAAGGAAAACTCTGCTTTTATTCTCCAAAAAAGGACAATCAGGTATATATGTAAAGCAACAAGGACAACTTCATGCAAACCTCTATTTGTTCAACAAAGGATCCTAACATTGCCAAGTCTTTTCTTTTTTGAGACAGTCTCTCTCATCCATAAACATAACTTAAATTGCAACCAACAATATAATACATACATAATATATCCAATTACCCATTCCCTCCTCAACACTAACTCTCAAATCAAGATTCTGTGATGGAAAAAGCCTTATAACCACCTCCCTAAAACAATTTTTAGAAATACAGTTGAAAAAAAACCGAAAAAGCTTTATTATAGCATTGAAGAATACTTTGTAGATGTTCACTGGGTAAACTGGAAATTGTAACCCCTATGGATTTCATAATCCCTTCAGCTAATTTTAAAGTGTACTTGCTACTATTTTATTTGTTTTTTTTTAGGGTAAATCACTAAATTTTATTATTATTCTCAAATTCAGTATACCAACAATACAAAATTATTGGGTTTAAATATCGACACAACACTCTCTTGGTTCAATCATATCAACAATCTGAGGAAACAACTTTCACCTTTGATTGGAATACTATTCAGAATAAGACAATATACCCACTTAAATATTTGAAAATCATATATTTCAGTTTGATTTATTCAAAATTGCAATACCTCATATCTATTTGGGGCTCAGCCAAAATTTCTATTTTGAAACCACTACAAACTTTGCAAAATAAAGCTATAAAATGCATATACAAATTGCCATTTTTAGAACCCACAAAAAAATTATATAAACCTAATAATTTACTAAATCATCGTTCTTTATATGAATTTAAAATTTTAATTTTCATCCACTATGTTGATACAGGAAAAAAACATTCGGATCTTACTTTTCATCATATTTCAAATATCCATTATCATAAAACAAGAAATGTTAATAAAATAAACACATTACGTTTTAAATCAAACTTTGGAAAAACTTCTATTTTTTACAAGGGAATTGAGATATATAATAAAATACCACAGCCTTTAAAAGAAATAAAGACTAAAACTAAGTTCAAAAAAGAACTTAAAAAATGTATACTTGACAAGTAACAATTCCTATAATATTTCACCTTTGACTGCTTTGCTTTTCTTTTCTTTCTATTAATTGTTTGATGTATTCATTAATTTATGTTTCATATGTATTGCCGTTATTCAATTTATGTAAAAAGTAATCCCTCTATAAACAGCAATGTTTCTTGGGATCAATAAATAAATACAAATACAGAATAATTTTTATATTATTTTTTACACTGATAATTTTAACAGCAAGACGAGAAATAATTTTCTTTAGTCAATAAAGTAATTAATTGAATCTCAATGGAAAAAAGTACAAAACAAACTTTGCCCAAAAATACAAATTGTGTCCTGTGGAATTTTTTTTTTTCCAAATTTCAGGTACATTAATCCAATTCAAAGGTCTAATTTTCTTATTTGAGAACATCCTTTTTTTCAACACCGCCGAATTGACAACGTTTCTAAACAGAATATTTTCTAATAAACAACAAGGCTTTGAAAGTTATAATGTTAAAAATAATATTAATAACTGATAATCAAAAACAATAAGAATAACGAGATGAGGAACTGATATTCAATTTTGATTAAAATTTTTTTTTTCAAAATCATTTGTTGGAACAAGCCATTAAAATTATATATATAAAGAGTCTCTACCCTAATTATGTATAAAGTTTTGAACATGACATAAATACATTTAATGTTTGACAAATAAATCAATCATAAAAATATGTATATAAATTGAACAATTATGAATAAAATATTCATCATAAGATCTTTATGGGAATATTCTACAGCATCAATTTTGTCCAAATTTGAAAATTTCGGGGAGGTAGATGTTAATTTTGAAGCAAAAATTGTAAAGGGACCAAAGAGGGGTTTGATGAAAGAGAGCAAATTACTCTTTCATTTGAAAAATATATTATTTAAGAATACGATTAATTTTTTACACTGATTTGATGATGTTTTTATTCGACTCGAATTTGTGTACTGCAATTGAATTCATTTCTGATGAAGCATAGAAATATTTTCAATGTTTGCACTCAAATTTTCGTAATTTTTGCAAGTAAACTAATAGCATTTAAATGTTTGGGGAGGTATCGGAATATTGCTTTCCATTTCTTGGGTTTTCTCAACCCATTTAACAAAATACAGGAAGCTTCTTTTAATTTACTTGCTCATGTCATTTGGTTTGTATGCCATATGAGCCCCTGTTTGTGTTCATATATGTTCTGCTAATTTCAATCTTCTAATTTATATATTTATTTATTTTTATTCTGTTGTGTTCAGATTTTCTTATTCTTGAAGGTCTTAACGTTTCCCCCATGTAATTTCTATCACAAACACATGAAACACTGTATACACAATTTTTTGAATGTATTTTGTTTATTGGTTTTGTTCAGGTTAATAGTTTTGAATAATTTTCTTACATTGAATTTGTTGCCGATTCTTTAAATTTTTTCTGAAAGACTAGAAATGTATAGAATTTTGTATTTTCCAATAAAGGTTGTTGTTGAGGGCATTGGTATTGTTTTTTATTTTCAGTTTGATGGATTTGTTCTATCGACAATTTTTTCTAAGCTTAGCTTTCAAAACTACATTTAAAACCCTGTTTAAAACAACTGTTGTAACTAAAATGATAGCATCAATGGAAATCCCTTCAAGTCTTATTTCATAAACTTTCACTATCACTTGTCACCTTCGTGATTCGATCTGTGTAACTTTTTGTGCACCTTGAACGACTTGAGCTGTTCAAAAGTCAAATTGCACTCACCACAAGTATAAGTAGAATGCGTCCTATAATGTCTCTTCAAGTCCTGACCTAACCTAAAACACTTCTTACAAATATCACAGCTGTAGCGCCTCTCCCCGCTATGTATCCATTGGTGCACAGTCAATTCGCCCTTTCTCCTGAATTTCCTCCCACAAACGTTGCACGAAAACGGAAACACATCTTCGTGGAATTTCTTGTGAACGTACAGAGACGCCTTTTGTTTGAAGGCCTTTCCACAGGTGTCACACATGAAAGGCCTGGCTTGAGTGTGGATGTTCAAGTGTTCGTCTCGCGAAGTTTTAGTTTTGAACTTTTGTTCGCAGTAGATGCAGTCGAATTTTTTGACGTCGTAGTGGAGTTGTTCTATGTGTCTTTTCAGATGCGCCGACATCTGGAATTTCATCCCGCAGATGTGGCAACAGTGCGGCTTGTCGTCAAAGTGGGTTTGTCTGTGGCGCACCAAGCAGCTGCCTCTCTTGAACCTAACGCTGCAGATATCACAAGTGTAGTACGAGTGAGTTTCGCTGACAACTTTGCATTTTTGTATCAACTCTATGTTTTTTGATTTAGTTGAAGGTGCAATGTTGCTTATTTTATCGGGATGTTTAATTTTAAAGTGTTTTTGCATATCGAACTTTCTAGTGAATCGTTTCTGGCATTCTGAGCATTTGAAGAGACTGTCGATTTCTGTTTTTTTTCTTCTGAATTTAGGTTGTTTCAGATTGTGTGAGAAGAACATGTGGTTTTTTAGGGTGATCTTGTTGGTGAAAGATGACTCGCACAATTTGCATGATTTCGTCGATAAATCAACCACTTGCATGTATTCGGATATATTTTCAGAACTTTCATGAGGTTCATCCAGCTCTTCTTCCATTTCTGAACTGATATTATTTTTTTTACTATCCAATATATTTTGGTACTTTTCTGGTGGTTTATCTGACTCTTTTCTTATTTTTTGTCTGATTTTAGCTGGTTCATTGTCGATTTTAGTGTTTTCATTTTTGTCTTTAGTGTTTTCATTGTCTGTTATCTTTTCGTAACTCTCTTGGTGTTCTTCGAGGTCTTTTCTTGTTTCAGCCCTGTTGATAATCTGATTTTCATGGTCTGTAGACTCAGTGAAGATTGGAGGGAGGTTGTTTTGCTGCTGATATTCATCTTCGAAATGTAGATATTGTCTGTAAAATTATAAATTATTATTTTTAACATTATTAGTCATACTGGATATTGCATTAATAAATATATCTTGAATATAAACTGTGTTTCGTTGTTTAGATAATATTGACCAGGAACGAACAATTAGTAACTGAATTTAATATACCAGAAGTTTTCATTTGTAGAATTTTCTGAGAGAACCATAAAATGTGTGGGGCGAATATTTAGATTGACATCGATTCTTTTCACAGATGATCAGCTAGGCATTTTCTGTTTCAAAATCCTTGAGAAAAATCGTGAATTATTTTTAGTGTGAAAAAGATACAGGAAATCCATTGTTCTTTTATAGTCTTTTGTATAAATAACTATTTGTACAGATGCACATACAGGATGAAATACCAACTTTAAACAAAGAACACACTATTTTCAAAGATTTTTTCGGTCAATGGGGAATATTCTCATAATAAAATAGATTGTCTCTAATTTTGTCACAGAGAATGAATTCATGGGCTGAGATATTTATTTCAGATGTTAAAATTCACCACACACTCTTCTAGGAGGCAAAATGAGAAACAATGTTTGTGATTTCATATTTTGATCTGGATATAATTTTTGAGAAGTATTTTCCAAAAAACAATTTTTTGTATTTTTAAAAATAAGAGTATGTTGATTTGTTTGAAAATATAACTGAAACGAGAGTAATCAAATTCCAAATTTCATTAGGGATTGTGAACCTCTTTGCAGATGATACTCTTATCGCAATTTGACATTAGACAATGTGTCGAAGTTTTTGAACATAAACAAACTCAAACTAAATACCTCTAAAACTAAAGCTATGATAATGACAACTCGATATAAATATAATTTAATTGATATTAACTCCATAAATATTGAGATATACGGTGACACTATTGAAATTGTTGAAGAATTCAAATACCTGGGCTTTATCGTTGATAACACTTTGAACTTGAAAAAACACTTCCAGTATGCGTGTAATAAAATTTAAAAAAAATGTTTTTCTTTACAAGAATTAGTAGACAACTAACATTCCAATCAAATTTGACAGTTTATAAATCGATAATACAACCACACTTTGACTATTGTGCAAGTTTAATATCATTGCTAGATAGTAACAGTATTTCAATTCTTCAAAAGTTACAGAACAGAGGTATGCGTTTGTTGTTGAAATGTATCCTCCTATTTTATCGATGATTAATCTTCTGAATTGGATGACAGTAAAGGATAGACTACACTATTTTTCAATGATCTTCATATTCAAAATACTCACTGGAATAACACCATCTCACTTTATTTATTTATGGATTCACCATTAGAAACAATATAATTACAATTAATGCATTCATTACCTATAATTACCAAATTCACAATTATGCTACAAGAGGTAGAAATGACCTGGTTGTCCCATGAACTAATATTGTAAAAACAATGAACTCTTTATTTCACAGAGGGCTCTTGGACTATAATAAGCTTTTTACTAATGAAATTAAACAAATTAACTTCCTCCACCTCTTCAAACACTCCTTAGCTCAATATCTCCAAGCGCACTATGTTTCCAACTGAGTTGGTCATCATTTTTTAGCATTTTTATCATTTACTACATACATTTTAAATCTACTATTGTTTATGTCTCATACATCTTGTTATAATTTATATATTTGTATCTTCTTTATTTTTTTTTATTTTTTTTAATGGCTTTGACATTTCGTCATTCGGCCAGTCACAAGTTGAGTATTTTTTATGTATCATTTCATAGTGTTCTGGGTAGGCCTTGTTACTAACTCCATACGCCACCTAGGAGCAGCACTGTTAATTTGAACGCAACAGCGAATCGTCGAGGACCATCCTCGGCCCGGCTACGAAATTTAACATTTAATTCTCTCAAATTAAATAGAAAAATTTCTGCCCTGGCCGAGAATCGAACTCACGACCTTTCGATCATGAGTCGGACGCTAACCCACCACGCCAATCCCCCCAGTATCTTCTTTATGTATATTAGGATATCTATTTCAAATAAATCTATTTCTATAATAAATTGGTATGTGGTGATTTTTGGGGTCGAAGATCATGATTTTTTTGTCAAAATCCACGAATTCAACGTGATGGCCCCCCAAGATGGCGACGAATTGTGTGATTATAGCCTGATTCCATTCAAAATTGATGTGTGGGGGTTTTTGGGGTCGGACATCATGATGTTCTTGTCAAAATTCAATATGGCGGCTCTAAGATGGCGATGTGTTTTGTTATTGTGGCCCGATTTCATTCAAAATTGGTATGTGGGCTTTTTTGGGGTCGGAGATTATCAATTTTTCTCAGAATTCAATAAGATGACGGATTTCATGAATGACTGAAAAGATTGATTTGTTGAAATATGAATAGAATGTTCATAAAATCAGATGTGGAATCATCTGCGACTCAAAGATAAATTTTAGTCACTATCTTCTATCTTTCAAGATAACCTCTTGGGGTTATTATGTTGAAATAATAAACATTCTCATTTGAATATTGAATAGATTTTTTTTTCTGTGAATTGAAAAATCCACGATAAAAATGAAGTTATTTTTGTGAATATCTAACAGAAAACAACTACTTCCCCGGCTAGAGCCACGCTGGATATTGAACTACATCTGATAGATATTTTGAAAGGACCCTAACTAAAAAGAAAAATCTGAAAGTTTTTTTTTTATTCTTAATTAAGTACTCATATAGATGAATGAGACAAAGAAAGGCGTTTTCCAAGAAGGATCACTGAGAATGTTTCAATTTTCAACAATAGTATGCTACTCTTGAATCGAGTTCATATTTTTTGACTTACCCTTGTACATATCGTTTTCTTGAATTCTACAAAAAATTAATCCTTTTGAGAAATAATGAAAAATTTTCGAGTCATAATTGTACAGTGACAAAATACTAGTCTCCCCCAAAAAGTTACTAGATATTTCAAAATATTTTTCGTATAGCAAAAAAATATTCAAATATGTTGCAATAAATCTTTGTATAATAAAAATTTTTTAACAAAAAATTAAACCGACGAATAAATCAACTGAAAAGCAAAAAATAAAATGAACCTTAGTCTTCTCCCTGCTATCATTTTTCGCTTTACCTAATTCAATTACTAGTTTGTTTGGCGCCGACTCAAAATTAGTTACTCAATTATCATTAAGACTAAAAAGGTTTATTTTATTTTTTGCTTTTTAGTTCATTTTTTCGTCGGTTTAATTTTTTGTTAAAAAGTTTTTATTTTTCCTACTTAATTTTTGATTCCAAAATACTTACTTACCTAGCTTACTTCAACTATTAACTGTTAAATAATATGATTATGTACTTTAACTATTTATTGTTATATAATATAAATTATTTTTGAAAGTTCTGGTTAGTTGATTCCATCACTTTGTATATAATTCCATCCTTTCATAGAATGTAATTATTGTGACGGGTGTAGGAGGATCTGTCAATGTCATCTACATATCCAATGTTCACAAGTGAAAAATCAATCATCCCCTATTTTTCAACCCATGGTGGTGAATTATTTCATTTCAAATGGAATATGATCAACAATGAGGTATACCATATCTAATAAAGAAAGAAACATCGAAATCGGGAAACCCACTACAATGTTATGCCTGATAGAATCGGTTAACGGACCAAAATTCAGAGGGTGAACGATCAATATCCTCCATTTTGCTACCCTTAGGGATGGATTTTTTTATTTCAAATTCAAATGGGACCAACTTCGAAGTACACCCTATCCAATGAAAAAAGAATCATCGGAATCGGACACTTCTGTGAAAAGTTATGCGTAGTCATACATAAAAAAAATATACGCGTCTAATAGTGAACCTCCTCCTTTTTGGTTTCGTCGGTTAATAAATAGATATCAATATAGTACATAAAAATCCTATAATGATGATGAAAAGTACACAAGGCATCTAAGTGATAACCCTATTAATATTTCTTTTAATATATTCAACAAAGTTATGTTCAAACTCAAAATTATAAACCCCTGTAATACAAGGGTAGTATCACCAATGAAACAGTTATCCTCATTTTTGCCTGGAAACCAAATAATAATAATAATAATATTTCAACTTTTGAAAAAGTATAATTTGTTCCTCTTGCATACATTTTGCACATACTGCATCAATTCCACACATATTTATGGTCCTTCGAGCCGGATTGGGTTTTGCAAAATAGGTTTGGTGATTTTTCCTTTGATTAATTAACTTAATTCCCACATTCTCGCATATTCTCAATATACTCCATTTGCAACATTCGTAACCGCAACATTTTTTATACAAATTTGCATCATTTCAAGGTTATATTAAATTTTTTCTAAATTTCATACAAATATCACAACTCTGGTTTAGGCTCAAGATAATGGGGATTTAGATTGACATAATGATATTTTAATTAAATTTGAAGATGATTTGTTTCAAGTTCATGTCAAATATTAGAATCTAGAGACAATGTATGGATGTTTCATCTAGCAGAAATAATATCAGGCTGCCAAAAATTGAATTGATATTTCATCATTCATATCCTAATAACAAGCATTGATGTAATGCTTTTGCATTTCATAATAATAATTTATTGCACTTAAATTACATATTTCAAACATATAACAAAATACAAGAGTAATATATACAAGCCAGTCATCAGAATGTTACTTCTTCTGGTGTTACTAAAAGTCCGATCATCGGACTCCGATGCCTTTCAAATTTTTATATTAAATGAGCCAAAGTATCATACAGTACAAGTATTGTTTCAGGAAAATAATGTGAGCGAATGTAATTTGCATGACATGAAGGTTGACTATTGCTTGTCCACTCTTGAATAGAAATTTCTCCAGAATTGAAAATTGCACAACAAAATCAGTAGCCAATGTCGAACTACAAACAGGATCTCCTCTTTGGATGAGAAAATAAGAACACACTGTTTTTTATATATTCATTTACTTAACATCAACACCCATTCCACTTATCAACTATGTCGTCAAATTAATTGTGCTATGATTTAGTTTATTGTGATTCTTCAGATATCTCTTCTGTTTAAAGCTCAACCCACACAAACCACACGAAAAAGGCTTCTCGTCCGAATGAATGAGTCTATGTCTCTTCAGCTCATACTTGATCCTAAAATGCCTGCCGCAAATGTCACACGGATAGGGCTTTTCCCCGGTATGTTTCGTGATGTGTATCATCAAAGGCGGTTTAGTCCTGAACACTTGTTCGCAATATGAACATTTGAACGGGAAGGAATCGGTATGGGAACGATTGTGCACGAATAACGAAGCCTTCTGCTTGAACGACTTCCCGCACAGGTCGCACACGTAAGGTCTTTCGTTGGTATGTATCCTTCGATGTTCCTCGACGTTTCGGCGTGTTGCGAACATTCTGCCGCACAAATCGCAGGGAAAGTTTTTGATGCCCTGGTGGGTCTCTTTGAGATGTCGTACTAGGCCTTGGGACACACGGAAACACTTCCCGCACAAGTGACAGGTATGGGGGCGCTCCCCGGTATGTATGCGCATGTGCCATACGTAAGTGTAAGGCGAATGAAGACACCTGCCACACTCTTTACAGTTGTAGTATATTTTTCCATCAACAATGATTTTAGCCGAGTTGACGAGCTCTTGGTCAATCTTTGTGTTTTTTCGCTTGTCTTTTTTATTGTTTTTTTGTATGTCGGGCTTGAATTCTTCGTCGGGCTTGAATTCTTCATCGGGATGAACCTCTGAAATGTGAACGACCATTTCTTGTTCGTTTAAAAATACCATTTGACACATCTGACAGCCGTAGACGGTTGAGTTTGATTCCTTCTCTTCCGAATGTTCTTCCTCCCCTTCGGAAACCTCTTCTATGTCTTCCTGCTTGTCAGTCACACTTTCTTCTACTTTTGGTTCCTGTATTTCGTAAACAGTTGAATCGAGCGGCAAATAGCGGGGTTCTAGAGTAACGAAATCGGTTAATCCTGCATTGTCTGTTTCATACTCTATGTCGGGCACTTTTTCCTTCTGTTCTGTTTCGTTTTGGACGAGAACTGTTTCTTCGGGTTCATCCCTGTGGACAAAACTTACTGGTTATATAAGGTAAGAGGTGGCGTCCTGTAAAGAGTGTAGGAGATGGTTTTGGCACATTTCAATTTCATTACTACCTGGAAGTCACTTTTGGTGGAGTAAAATGGCAGACTAGTCGGAACATAAAGGTCCCCATTTTACACACATACTTTTAGGAGTAACATGCTTTTTTCATTGCCAAATTATGCTATAATTTTTTTCATGGAAAGGAGGTTTTGTCATGAGTGAACATAAAATGCCAATATCGGATTTTTGTTACACAAAATAATTTCAAATAGGGAGATATTGAAATGGTATAAATTTAAAATACCTCAGTGTCGTTATAATCCTGATCTCATTCAGAGCAGTTTTCATTTTATTCATAATACGCTAATAAAATATCTTGCAATTCTATCAAATCATTTGCGATTTGGGAGGCAAAAATATTATATTGGCATTTTACCTTCACTCCTGACAAAACCTCTTTAGCCGATTCCCCAAGAAAAGTATTACCATTATTTTGCCAAGAAAGTATGTGCAAAGTTTGATGAACTGATGTTCCGAAATGTGAAGAAAATTATATGAATACCAAAAATTTCACTATCAAATGAAATAAATTGTTTTTTTCCAACAATATCTTATATTTTAATGTAAATTTGGAATGTTGGAAACTGCATGATAATTCAAAGAAATGATCTACTTTTTCTCTATCGATTTGAACATTTCCATGACAGGTATCTATTCCAATCAATTTGTAAATACATTGAAAATGAAAAAAACTATATACTATGAGAATCAAATTGATAAGTATAGGTATGATGCTAAACAAATGTCGAAAAATTTGAAGCAACTTATAAAATGTGAGAAAAAACTAATTTTGAAAAAATAATATTTAAAATCAAAATATTGAGAAAGGAAGCTGAAATGGCGAGATATTTCAATATATATTTTGCGGAGAGTATAAGAGATATCATTGAAAGTATACAAAATCAAATATGGATTGAAAACAAAGAAAGAAAAAGTCAAATTCAAATGTCGAAATTCAAAACTTTGAATATCAAAGAATTAGAGAACATTGTATCTAGCATATCGAACAAAAACAATAATGAAATATTGAGTATAAAATTCATCAAGGGCACTTTTGATATTATAGGCAATGCAATTCTAAACTTCATTAATGTCTCACTACAAACTGGTACATTCCCTGAGAAATTAAAATTAACAACAGTAACACCGATATAAAAAATTACGAACAAAATAGAAGTGGTAAATTTTCGTCCTGTTAATACATTTCCCGGGCTGGAAAAGATTTTAGAAATAGCAGTGTATAGACAAGTTGAAGAATTTTTAGATCTCAATAAAATAATCATGTTGAATCAATCAGCTTTCAGGAAAAAACACTCATGTGAAACATCATTGCAACTGACTATTTCCAAAGGGAAAAAAATATGGATCAGGGAAAGTATATTGTGGCTGTTTTTGTTGATTTCAAAAGGGCTTTCGAAACTATCGATAGAAGCATTTTGTTAAAAAAGTTGGAAATATTGGGTTTCGCTGGTGAAGTGCTGGGATGGTTAAGGAGTTATTTGGGTAATAGAAGGCAGCGGACCAAAGTGGGTGATTCAGTTTCTGAGGAAATAACAATTCAATCGGGAGTACCGCAGGGCAGTGTGTTGGGGCCGCTCTTATTCATTTTGTTTTCGAATGACATAGGCTTGAGTAATACAGAGTGTGAATTCATAAGCCTATTTGCAGATGACACACTAATTTCTGAAAGTGATATCGATCTAAATACAGCTATTACAAAAATAATAATACATTGAAAATATTGGAAACATTTTTGAAAATGAACAAACTGAAATTGAATGCTCAAAAAACGAATGCAATGATAATAGCAAATAAATATAAATATGATCAAATAATACCTTGGATTCATTGCAGATAATAATCTGAATTTTCATAAGCATGCCCAGTACATCAAAAATAAAATATAAAAAAAAATGTTTTTCTTTTCAAGAATATCTAGTCAACTCTCCATAAACTCTCGAATTACTTGCTATAATTGCATCATTCAACCACATTTTGATTATTGCAGCTCATTATTAAACTTACTCAATTTGAATGAAAAATCTCAATTACAAAAAATGCAAAATAGAGGGATGAGGATAATTCTGGGATGTAATAAATTAACACCTATAGCTTTAATGCTGGATGCACTGAAATGGTTACCAGTTACTAGCAGATTGTATTATATGACTATGACATTCATCTTCAAGATAACCCAGGGAGGTCAACCTGAGTATTTTAACGAATTTGTTAATTTGAATCAGAACATCCACAATTATACCACTAGAATTAGGGTAGATTTCCATATAAATATGAAAATGGCCACGAATTCTCTGTTCTTTAAAGGTTTAGAATCCTATAATAGACTTCCACAAATGATAAAAAATGCAAGGACAGTAACAATGTTTAAACACAAACTAATTGAACACATCAGAAATCACCCCAATGTTGTTTAGGAGGCAGACAATATTAGTTCTATATTCATGTGAATTCTTCTTGATTTTAAATACTTTACTGATGTAATTCTTTTATAGATACTTACATATTAATATTACTAGTAATGTTAATTTTATAGTCATATAAGGATAATAAAAATCTTAAGTGAATGTACTTTGAATAAGTTAAATGTTTTTACTAGTGTATATTAGGGATTCCTATTTAAATAAACTACTTACAATTCAATTTGATAAAATCATTAGGATATTAACTCATAAAATGATCGAATAATTGCTTGAAGTTTCACGCAGCCTTTAGTAGCAGAGCTGCTCAGTGAACAGAAATAAGTTATTTTTGTATGTGTATGGATAAGACGTGCCCATTAAAATTTATAAATTGAATTACCAGTTCAAGTAAGAACCCTTATTAACCGACATCAGACCATCCTTACACGTTCCTGCACTTCTTTATAGAAATATCCAATGAGGTTTATGAGACATTTTAGCAAGAAAACACCTGTTTTTGTTGAACTTTTTTTTGTAATTCGAAAGTTATCTACCTTTTCAATGTTTTTGGGGCACAATTTTTTTATTAATGAAAATGGATTTATTTATTAACGGATATGCCAATTTACGAAAAATATTCATATTTAAGAGACGATTCTTATTTTATATACATATATAGAAGAGTAGTCTTGACTGACTAGTTGAAGAAAAAATATTTAACCCAGCCCAGTTATTTTGACTGCATCCTCAAGATAGTTTCGTAGATTTTTTTCTATATATATATATATATATATATATATATATATATCTACAAATATAATCATAATAAACTAAGTTACAACAAATTAATGGACCTCATTTGACTGTTCAGTGAATATGTGGATGTATCCAATAAATCAATTATTTCACAATTTTTATTTGCTGATGTAACTACCCTTGTAATTGACTCATTTTGGCCATAGTTTGTACTGTGATGAGGAACTATGAACAGTTCTGAAATTCTTGTTCTTCTGGGATTGACATTTAGATTAAAGAGTTCAATTAAATTTGGACAACTTATTGCTCCATTTATAACCTTTTGCAGGAATCTCTAATCTATTTCAGCTCTTCGATGTTCTAAACTTGATAAATTTAATATGTTCAAAATGTCTCTCCTCTGATATCCAAGTTCGAATGCACACGACCTTAAAAATGTATTTTGAACTCTTTCAATTCTATTGATATCAGCTTGATAAAACGGACACCATACCCCATACAATTATATTCAGTAACTGATTGAACTAGACAGCAGTACAACATTTTGGAAAATTGATCTGAAGATCTTCGAATGATAATTTAAATGGATTTAGAGACAATATTGTTAATGTGTGTCTTAAATGTTACTTTTGAGTCAAACAATATGACAAGATCTCAAACATTATCAGCCATTGACAAATTAACATTTTTTTATTTGGTAAGAGTATTGAATTGGATTCATAATCCTCGAAAATGTGATTTGATGACATTTGTTTATATTAGATTAGCTGACCCGACAGACGTCCTGTCCTAATTTCTAATAATAATAATAATAAAGGGAACTTTATTGAACCGAAACAAATTCAATTCAATAGGCTATCGATCGGAGTCCTTCTGCCTATTACAATTTTTAATATTGATATATAAGTTTGAGAAGAAACTAAACAATGTGAAATTTCGTTTGTTTGAAAAAAAAAGGGCGAATGAAGATATTCAATCATGTCCCTGTTGAATTTTCTCCCAAGTAGTAGCCTGGGGGTGCTGATGTATCCATTGAATTTGTGGGTAAATCTATCGAGAAGCTCTATTTTTTGGGCTTCAGGCAAAAACAATGAAATAGATCCAAATTTCTAAATTCCCTAAAAAAAAAAATCCTGAAAACTCTTGTCCGCGAAGAATTAATTTTTTCTTATGATTTTCTTTGTGTTGTTCCATCTAGGTTATGCTTTCGACTCTGCCCGCTTCCCGTTATCACCTTATCCCGTTATCCTGTTTTCCTGTTTGTGTGGACACGCCCGGGGATTGAACCTGGGCCCTTGGTGTTACAAAACAAACGCTCTATCCACTGAGCTACCGGACCTTTACCTATATTCCTTTTGTTGGCCAAACTTTTCTATATTCTCGAATTTTCCAATTTTTGGGCAACTTTTCGAATTTTTTGTTCGTGAAAATCATCCTCTGGCTATTACGAACATAAAAAAAAATTGCCAAATGGGTCCAGCGCTTACAAAGACATTTTTATTATATAGAAGATGATTATACCATACTAGTCCCACAGAGCTGTGCATACATAGTCCCACATAGCTGTGCTTTATTATTTTTTACAGATCAATATCAAATGACACTGCATACAGATTATTTGTGTAGAATCATCTAACGAACCGGTGTTGAAGGACCCATTTAATTATACTACGATAATGACTTTCTCCGGAAATAGACGAGATAATCCCGCGTATCTGCTCTCTATATTGTGCAAGATTCTGACAAAATATTGAAAAAAAAAATTCTATAGCATTTTAAGGATTTTAGTCTTAGATACCAAATTTGAGAAAAAATTGCTTTTACGAATTATTCTTCAGTATTTTTACATATTGAAACTTGGAGCCTACAGAGTTGGCATTGAATTTAATTGAATTATAGTTTAAAAGAACTAAAAAAACACGCTTATAAATATGAACTAAAAAGTTAAAAAAGTTCATATTGCCTACATAAACGTGTTTTTAAACTTTCCGATTACAGGAGAAAAACCCTTCGATTGATTCATCCACATGGGATTGAAGTTTTTACTAACTTTTGGTGAAAGTGCTGAAACCAGTGCACTCGCCAAATCTTTGTAATGTAAACAAGGCATTTTTTATTATGAGTTAATGATCTTGGTGTGAATTCCAATATGAAATTATTGTATTGTCATTGGTTCTTAATACATATCCAAAATTTCAAATAATTCGTATGTCTGGAAGTAGGTGAAAATTAATTTCAAAGATTCCGTAACATACATACATTCATATGAAGCTAATGAAAGCGTGTTAAAAATTTACTATATTTCTTGATAGTGAGAGTAAACAGGTAAAAATTCATCTTATATTTATATATATATATATATATATATATATATATATATATATATACAGTGTCCGTCATAAAGTTGGCTACATAAGGGAAAAAAAATTGTTATTGAAATTTCTGAAAAACTAATGGCGGTTCGTTTCTGCATGCCTGACAACTGAAAAATCCGTTGTGACCTTATATCACCTGACCTCAGATTTGGCGGGAATAAAAAAAAAAAGTTGTCGAAAAATGGGAAATTGACAAGATATCGAAAAAATGTATTGAGAAAATGTGTTTGGAATCCACCGAGGACCCCATGTACCAATTTTGAAAACATACATTCTTGTTTTATCTGGAAAACTAATCAAATATTTGTGGAATAGACATTTTGCGGGAGATTAATTATGAAAACACGATTTAGTCTTGTCACTAGGTGTAGTCATGCCCTGTATATTGATGCACATGAGCTTATTCAATATTCTCAACCCGTAAATAAAATTTAAACCAACTAATATTTGTAATTAAAACTTAATAATACATTATTTATCCTAATCCTAATCCTAGGTACCCAACTATTTCTGAATCTATGTTCCTCTATCCAGCTACTGAAAACGAAATAATCCAACACATTAACTCGCTAAAAAATAACTCTTCTCCAGGAATAGATGGGATTACTTCTAAAACATTAAAACTTATACATTCGTATATTATATCCCCACTCTTATATATAATCAACTATATATTTGAAACGGGCATAGTCCCAGACAAATTTAAAACTTCAATAATAACCCCAATCTATAAAAATGGTAATGTGACAGATATCTCTAATTACAGACCCATTAGCATAATAAGTAATTTTTCCAAAATTTTCGAAAAATGCTTAAAGATTAGACTCCATGATCATCTAAATAAGCATAAAATATTACATAAAAATCAATTTGGATTTAGGGAAAGTAAAAGTACCTCTGACGCAATGTATGAAGTTGTTAACTCAATAAAAGACAACTTGGAAAGAAATACAAAATGTATTGCAGTCTTCTTAGATTTAGCAAAGGCTTTTGACACGGTCCCACATAATAGACTCCTCGAGGTATTGGAAAATTACGGGATCCGTGGAACCGTGTCAGAAATTTTCAAGAACTACCTCAGTAATAGAAAACATACTGTAAAAATTAGAGACTCAGTAAGTGAACCTTTAAATACGCAACTAGGCATCCCCAGGGCACTGTATTGGGGCGGTACTCTTCATCACATACATAAATTCACTACTAAGCCTTAATATAAGTAAATCTACAATCTCATATGCAGATGACACTGTATTGATCTTCGAAGACGACTCTTGGGATGGTGTAAAAGTAAAAGCGGCAGAAGGTGTACAAAATGTTAAAGAGTGGCTGGATTTTAATAAACTCTCACTTAATACAAAAAAAACAAAATACGTAGCATTTTCAATCACAAATTATAATAGACCTAATTACAATAATCTCAAAATTGAGAACTCTACTGATCTCATAACAGAATGTGACAATATCAAGTATTTAGGTGTTACCATCGATAAACATCTTAAATGGGATCTACATATCGTTGAATTAGTGAAAAAAGTCCGTAGACTCATATACAAAATGTACCATATCCGTAAAATCCTAAATAAAGAACAACTGATTATTGTATATAGATCACTAGTAGAATCCCTTATAAGATATGGCATATTAGTATGGGGCGGATCATATGAGAACACCCTTCATCCACTAAATGTAGTCCAAAATTACATACTAAAAGTTATGTTCAAACGAGCTAAGATCTTTTCAACCAGTTTATTATATAATGAAAACATTTTAAATGTCAGATATCTTTATTTCATAACAATTTCAACATTCTACTACAAAAATAGTCAATATCTACAACAAATATCTCATTCTTATAATACACGAGCAAAACATAATGAACAAATAGCAATCCCAATGTTAAAAAAAGATTCCTCGCAAAGATTTGTGAATTATTTGGCACCAAAAGTTTTTAATATACTCCCTCTAGAAATAAGAACATCTAGCACTGTGAGACTATTCAATAAGAATTGTAAAAAATATATTTGTACAAACTACAATAAGTTTGAAGCTTTGTTATGAAAGCAATTTGTAAGCTTGAGAGATACTCAACAAATTTTAGGTTAATTATTTATGTTACCGATTATCATTTACACATTAGAATATATTATAATTATAAAACCAGATACTCGACCAATATGTTAAATTACAATATTCTAGTTGATCGATACTTGCACATACAAGTGTCATACACTTAGGTGCAAAAGAAAAAATTAAATGCAACTTATTATTTCCATAGTTTTTAAACATATGTTGTAACTGTATATTATGTGAGCAATAAATGTATGTGAGCAATAAAAAAATAAAAAAAAAAAATTGAATTTAGTATTGTTTAGGTGGATGTGGAAAAATGAAAAAAACTCCATAAACAAACAAAGCACAAATTTTTAATATTCTAATTGACCACCTTCGCTCTCCATACATAGAATTGTTCTGGAAAACATTTCGCGGCGAACATTTTTCAACATAGTTCTGTTGATCAGATAAAACAAGAATGTATAATGTTTCTTAGTAAGGGTAGAGGAATAAAATGGTATTTTTGTTTTTTTTTTTCAATCTGGTTCAAAATTGGTACATGGGGTCCTCGTTGGATTCCAAAGCTATTTTCTTCAATAAAAATTTTCCCATTTTTCGGCACCACAGACAGCTTTTTTGAAATTCCCGTCAAATCTGAGGTCACGTGATATAAGTCGCAACGGATCTTTTAGTTGTCAAACATGCAGAAACGAACCGCTATTAGAGTTTTTCAGAAATTTGAATAACAATTTTTTTTCCCATATGTAGCCAACTTTATGACGGACACTGAAGGATTTCTGGGAATATTTTTACTTTTCAGGTAGACTAAAGAAAATAACAAAAAAATCATGCAATAATAAAAACATTTTTTCTTCAGCAGACGATATTTTGTCTCCTTTCCTATGTTATTTTCTTTGATCATTTTTATTTCAAGACTATAAAATTAGGACTTGAAATTTGTGGAGGGCTTTAATGGAGATATTTTTTTTATTTCACTGACACCTAATGAAAAAACATAAAAATAGGCCTTGTTTTATGCAATCATACAGAGTAAGGGCAGGAATCACAAAACGTTTTCCTGGGATCTTTATGTACTGAAGAATAACTACGATGTAAATTACAAATCTGGACAAAAAAAAAATGGAAAAATTGCCCCGAAAATTCGGGAAAGTGCTTTCTATTGGATTTTGGTATGAACTCAAGACCATTCACGATAACGAAAAAAAATACAAAGGAAAGTCGGAAAATTAGGACAAACCACAAAAATCATATTTGGTTGTTTTTTTTTTATAAGTAAGGGTTTTTCCATGGTACTAGACGGCATTGCAGCACATCAACTTGTATATCGTTCAAGTATTTTATATATTAAATAATAATAAAAGTACTTTATTGGTTACCCAATAGGCTACCGACCGGAGTTTTATATATTATTATTTTCAAAAACTGGTTAATTGGAAAACGGGAAAACAGAATTACGGGAAAAGGGGATAACAGGAAAACGGAATTTATTTATGGGTAACCCCATTTATTCAAATATTGGTATAGGTAATGTAATTGAATAATGTATAACTAAAAACTTATTTGAAACTAAAGAATAATACCACACTAATTAGAGGGAAATAGAAAACATATCGCTATATAAATCTTCATTTAAGTGAGCCGATTGAAGATGATTTAAAGAGATCCTCTTTGGAATAAAGGAATAACGGGATAAGTGGAAAACAGGATAATGAAAAAACAAGATAGTGGGAAAACGGATTTTTGCAGAATAACAGGAAAACGGAATAACGGAAAAACAGATTAACAGGAAGCGAGCAGAGTCCCAGGCATAACCTAGATGGACAACACAAAGAAAAACCTAGGAAAAACAAATTCTACGCAGATTAGAGTTTTCAGGAAAAAAAAATTAGGGAATATAGAAATTTGGACAGGACAACGTCTGGCGGGTCAGCTAGTAAATTATAATAATGAAACAATGATTGGTACTCACTTCTGTGTATGCTGTGCATCAGTCTCAACATAACTCCCTACACTCTTCAGTTGCCCTTCCGTTACGAACTGATAACTTCTCAGTCTTCGGTCGGCTTCCAAACTGGTTAAGAACAGGTCGTGCCAAGCTAGAACAGTAGAAGCGCACTGCCAGCAGCACTGAAGCGGTAATTCGTCAGTTTCGGACACTTTAATAGGAAGGTACAAGTTCATTTTGTACGCCAAATCATTGCTCATACCGTTTTCGCTATATACTCCTATGAGTTTATCATTTTGATTAGCGCAAAGTCTGCAAATTACATTTACGCTGATGATTTCTGTGAGGACTTCGTTTTCTGGCGACATCATGACGGCTTCTTTGTTTTCTTCCATGGTTCGAATCTGCTTATGTGATACTATTTCCAAAGAATTGCAATACGGTGATCCGTGTTGCTCACTTTTGAATTTTCCTGCGATAAACAAATTTTATAGTGTGAATTTGGTCATTTCAAGCCTTTTAAAAGAACCATCTACACACCATCGAAAATTTCATATAAATATGGCAGCTTGACAGTTTTGACATTGAATGAGAAGGAAATATAGGCCTTTTGCAAAGTTGACAAACCGCATTCAAGATGAAATCGAATTTAACAGATTTCCAATCATGTAAAAAGCTGCTTTGCAATTGAAAATTCAGCTGGCAAGATCAGATCAGAGCGTTTGCGCGTTGCTACATGAGGTCAAAAAGAATAAAGTATGTTGAGACTTTTTGTAACAACGTACGAATTATGGTCAAAGATTATAGTTCTACGATTTTTGTTATGGTTGACTGCAATAGGAATTGCCAACCTCAAGAAAAACCTTTGCCTCTCCAATTGTGATAATTTCATCTGGGTTGTGTGTAGAGAATCACAACTGAATCATTTATTTTCAGTCCCAAAGTGTTTATATTTTTGTATATAAAAAAGTTATATTAATAGGGAATTTTGTGTCTATTCTCGAGTGTTGGTGCCCGTCCCAATCTGATTCGTGTATTATCGATTGTCATCTGTCACGATGCCATTTGAACCTAAACACAGAAAAACACCACTTGATTTCCGTTATTATAAGTTTTTAGTTAGGTTTTGCGTTACCAACTGTTCACGTTTTTAGACACAAAATATTTATGAATGACAGACACCTTTGATATAAGAAATATATAAGCGCTTCATGATCAAAAGTTATTGAATTGGTATATTAAATTGGCGATTTCCCATACAACCAAAGTCAAACAATTGCCATTAGAGAGACAACATTTTTAAAAGTTTTTTTTTTCAATTTGGCAACTTGTGCGGAACTCCTTATTCTCCTACCAGTCAGTCTTGATGCTATGGCCAATTTTGACACGATTTATTCTTGGTTTTGCTCCAGTGTTTCATTGACATCGCTCTCAAATGTTAATTAACGACTAAAGGTAAACATAGAACAACTACACATACTTGTGTTCATTTTCCAATTTTGCCAACTTGAGTCCCCAATTGCGCAGAGGACTCCAAAATGACATTCAAGACTTTGACAATAGGCAAAAAGCTATTTTGTTCATAAGCGTCAGCTTGAAAAAAATGAATCGTAAAAAAATCAAACCAGGAGTTTTAAATTGCAGTGGACCAATTTCAGTTGGGACATTTGACCATATTGTTATAAAATTTCTAATAAATTGAAATTGAAAGAGTTCTACCAACTATCGAATGTATAAAACGTCTCGGTGAGAACTATCAACCAAAAAGCATGCTATTTTCTATACCGTTTCAAATAGTTATATGAACGAGAAAAAGATGGAAACGAAATTATAATCCTTGAAATTCTATGAAGGAAGTTGGAAATAATTTTATTAAAATACAGTATGACAAGGAAAGACATGTATAACCCGACTTCACTTTCATTGTATTGCTCTAATGGCCAGTTATCAATATTCGTAGTTAATAAATATCTGGCTACAACCATATATGAATTAAGTACCAATATTGATGATAAAGACAGCAAATGTGAAGCCAAAACAAATGAAGCATGACTATCGCTCGGACTCTTTCTAATCGCCAACATTGAATTGATGCGCATGCACGAAAATGGAGGCGTATTGGTTGATGTTCGGTTGCCATAACTACGCGTTGCCAATATGACAAGGAAAGACATATATAACCCGACTTCATTTTCATTGCCTTGCTGATAGCCTATTATGGCAACCGAATATCAACCAATAAGTGTCACGCCTCCATTTTCGCGCAATCGCATCAATTCAACGTTGCCGATTAGAAAGAGTCCGAGCGATGGTCATGCTTAATTTGTTTTGGCTTCACATTTGCTGTCTTTATCATCAATATTGGCATTTAATACATATATGGAATTCACCCTACAACGTGTTCGTCGTGATTTGTGAATCTAAGAAGAAGACGACTTGTTGGATAGTTTGCTTATATTTGAATTTTTTATATTCTATTCAAGGGAAACTATAAGACTATTTTTTCCAAAACGATTTTTAGTTTAATTTCTTGATTTCACAAATGCACTTATTTTCATTGCTTAAAAAATAATGCCTGTAGCATGTAAAATATGTGAGAGTATATTTTCGTCTCAAAGTAGTTTGAATAGACATTTACGAAATATTCACAAAGATATGGGAAAAAATGTGTTATCCTACGATTTTGCAGCATGCAATAACAAGTGCCTAGAAGTTGGATGCAACTCATCATTCAAATTCCCTTTTTAGATATGGAAAGGAAGCAACTAGAGTTCGATACACTAGAAGGTCTCATTCAAATTTTGTCGAAGGAAATGAACTAATTCATTTGTTTCCAGATTTCGAAACTTGGCTGCTCAAGTTTTCCGAAGAGAACAATGTCAGATATTTGCGCAATGAAAAAAACAATATCCTTTATTATAGCTGCAATAGATCAGGTAATCGCCTGTACTCCATACTTTCCAGTTAAATGAGTCCACTATATGCCAAACTTATATTTCAGGAAAGTATCAAGACAAAGGAATCAAGCGCAACAGAGCTTTGAAGAGCCAAGGCTCATGTAAAGTTGGTCACATGTGTACCAGTCAAATAGTAGTTAAAAACGATAATGGGGTATATTCTGTGATTTTCTACGGTACCCATTACGGTCATAATACTGAAGTTCAACATGTACGCATTACCAAAGATAACCGAACAAAAATAGCAGCCAAATTAGCTGATGGAGTACCACTACCAAAGTAATTTTTTTATTTTCATTTGTCACGTCAACATTTTATAACTGGATTGAAGAAAATTTAATTATTCGAATCTTTGTTGTACTTTAACACGTTAAGCCCGCATGGCATTTAACTGATGCCTCACTTCAACGTACCCTTGGGACTGCTAGGTATCATGGTAAAGACACACAGCAACATTTAGTTTCACACTGGGTGGGTGCTATGTTAACGTTACCCAAGAGTACATCGCTGTTTGCAGGTTGAGAAAATTTCAATATACAAAAAAGTTACATCAATGTTTGTGTTTAATTGCATTATTTTAGCAAATAATAGTTTATTATCAGAAATTACAATAATTAATTGAATAATACAATCATCGGGGGAACTAAAAATTTTTGTAGCATTGCGAGTTTTAGAAAAACAAGAAAGACTATATTAGAGAAACGCGGTCCAAATGGTCGTATTTTTTACTATCCAGACTGGGTGACATCCATGTAACGCTTCTTTTCTTTAAAAAAATAAGCTGTCCAAATTGGTTTTTTGACATTTTAATTGGCAAAATCAATGCTTTTAAGAAAAAAAAGCTCCCGTCCCAAGGGTACGATTATTTCTTGATTATGCTTAATGTGTTAATGAAATCAATTCAATTCCACTTATAGAGTCTGGAATTTTCAATTCTGTCTATTCCACAAATGGCAAACCTTTTGGCATTCCTGCAAAAATCCGTTTTTCAAAGGTACCTCTCAAAAAAGTCCGTTAAAATATTTTCAACTGCCAAGGGCCCGAGATCTATTCTGATGATTCCAATTTCAGGATCTTGGACTCAAACAGACAATCTTTTCACATGAATAGCCTAAGCAGAGTGAACTTGCTCACTAGGAAGGATATAAATAACATAAGAAAAAGCTTCAAAATTGCAAATCAAGAGGATATACCTCCACAAGCAGAACCAACAGATGCATTGAATGAAGGTTATGATGTGGATGGAACTCAAATTTTGTTCTACAAACAACCAAATGATGAACATCCTGGCTTCGAAATCGAAGATTATTGCTTAATAATCATGAATCGCTCACAAAAGCTCATGTTGAAGGAATTTGGTAATAACGTCATCACTATGCTTGGAACCGACGGGCTGTTCACAATGATGGTATCGGATGAGTTTGGGGAAGAGTTTCCGGGAGCTTGCATGTACACAAACCGAACTGATATTTCAGTATTTACTTTGCTCTTTCAAATAGTTGCAGAACATACAGGTCAGATAAATACAAAATTTTTCATTTCGGATGAATTGTCGGGTCAATATGATGCATGGCAGAATGTCATGGGTCCGGTTCCTAACCATTTTACTTGTACAACAAACACCGATCAAATCCGGCTTAGAAGTTTGGGGGAATTATTGAACGAAGATACAATAAAAGGCATCAGCAGTCTGCTAAAGTATATACGTGACAAAACTGTTGAAAGAATCATCAAGTTAACAAAGGGTAAAAATACAACTCACATTCGATTAACTCATTCCAATCATAGAATTGCTCTAACCAAATGGTTTGCCTTTGTGACCATTCCGGACGTATCAGATTCGTGGACAATTCTTACGGATACTGAAAATTTTATTGTCTCTAAGAATGTGCACATCAACTTGCCTTGTTGCCAGTTGAAATGTACTTTTTGTAATGTATGCATTCATGCTTATTCGTGTACTTGTAAATATTTTTGTGTGAATAGTATAATGTGTGTGCATATACATTACATGGTGTTACACACATTACAAAAGATTGATAAAAGTGTACAAAAGGATATCAACAAGTCACATGTTGCTGAAGAAGTTGCAGAACATCTGCAGAGCTTATCGAATTCCAATGGAAATTGGTGCATTGTGGACTGTTTGCCAATCCAGATTGATGATGGAGCAACCGAAACTTGGGATTTAACAAATCTACAAGATTCATATGTTTTATATAATGTTAGTTTTGAAAATTCGAATTGTATAGTTGAAAATGAAAATAACAAAGTTAGTTGATATTTTCTTGAATAAAAAGTGAATTTATAAATACAAGGAGGTTCATTTAATATCCTGAAAATCAAGAAGTTATCCTTTATAGAAGCCAAAATATGAACAAATATCTGAAATGCCTAGTTGCGAAAATACAAGGTGATGATAATCATGTTTTTTTGAAAGGTAGAGAATTGTTTCATGAAACTGGGAAAAAATTCAAGACATCATCGAAAATAGCACAAGCAAGATTAAAATCAAGAATGAAGAAATTAGGAGAAATCTGTGGATGACTGAAGTTCTATAATGAAATCTCTATACTGAATTCAAGAATATAATAGATATAAGAATATGTTTGGGAAATTAGTGGATGAAGCTAAAAAATGATATTATCAAAAGGAACTTGAGTAAAACTGAATGGGACAAACTTTGGAAGTCAATAAACAATCTACCAAATAAAACAAAGATCCATTGATAAAAACTTCAGAAAGACGTAGCAAATTCATTCAATTCTTTTGTAATATTGGTGAAAAACTAGCTTGTCATATTCTAGAATAAAGTTAAAAAAATGAAAAATCCCAAGAAAAATTCTCTAAATTCGATTTTTTCAGAAGAAACAACTGAATATGAAAATAGGAATAATTATTAAAGAACTAAAAAATAAAATCTCCCAGGCTATACAACCTAAAATTGGAACACCACAAACATATATCATTAACATGTCAATCATTCACGGAATATACCAAGATCGAAACTTCAGTAGTTACCCCCATCCATAAAAGTGGTGGAAAAAGTGATATCAGTAATTATATACTGTCCCATATCACTCATATCGAATCTTGCAAACATTTACGAGAACATTCTGATAAAACATTATTGTTCTACATAGAAAACAATGTTCTCCAAATCAATTCGTCTTTAGAGAAGGGAATTCCACCCAGACATCATTCTTTCACTAGTTGGCGAAATTAGCAGACCTTATGTATTTTTGTAGCCTTAAAAAATCATTAATAAAAAACCTTTTATTCAAATGCACTTAAAAGTTAAAAATAATTGCTTTGGATGTGTGACGTAGGTCATTCTGTGAGTTACAGATCCAAGAGCTTGTCACACACAAAGTTTTCAGTTCGAATATAAAAGCGACAAGCTTTTGAATCTATAGATAGATATCTTTATTCGTTCTGTTAATTTACATACCTCATAGAAGTGTAGAACATGTCAAATAAATAAATAATCTTAAATATAATTACAATTACAATGATTACGGTAAAATATTTACATGTATGTCGTTTCATACTGCCTGTCATAATAAAATCATTGAAAATGTATAAAATTGAGAAACTTGCACAGATATTAAAAGGGAAAGTAATCAAATCCCAATTACCAGACTTGTCGAATAAACGAAATAATGGGTTTCTAAATAAACATACTCTAATAGGTACTGATATACACTTACACAGACACCTTTGTGTATACACATACATAGTAAGTTGTCTTTATTCGTTCTGTCGAATAATATACCTCATAGAGGTGTAGAACATGTCAAATAAATAATCTTAAATATTACATTAGGGTAAAATGACTTAAGTAAGTATTTATATACATAATAATACATTTAATACATTTAAAAAATTATGAGATTCACCCGCAAATTAATTCCAGTTATCCAGAATAAATTGCAGGATGAATACATTAACATTGAAACACTCACATATTAAAACTAATAAATTTTTTGTATCATAGACTTTCCATATTATGTTGAAAATACTCTTCAATTTTATAAAAAACATTTTTACTCAAAAAAACCTTGAGTCTTTTTTAATAATTCCATTTTCCATTAACCTAATGTTATTTGGTAGCTTATTCCATATTTTCACCAAACTGTACTGCACATTTTTTGGATATACATATATTTAACTTTATCATTTCAGTAAATCACATTTACTTCAGTATTGTGCTTATGAGATACTACCCTGTCATTAAACAAGTATTTATTATTCAAAACAAAATTAATTGATTCATATATATATAAAGAGATAACTGTCAATATATTATTTTCTCTAAATAGGGTTTGCAACTTTCGTGACGGGCAACTTTAAAATTTTCCTCACACATTTTTTCTGAAGAATAAGTACTCTCTGTATGTGGGAAGAGTTTCCCAAAATATGAGATTTCCAATCTAGACGATGATCTATTATCACCCCCAAAAGCATTCACATTAATATTTTCAGAGAGTACATATAAGGCATATGTATATTTTGATAGATCTCGAGTCAACTGATCTATATGAGATTTCCAATCTAGACGATGATCTATTATCACCCCCAAAAAAGACATATTTCTGGATGTTTCAACTACTGCATTGTCGATTACTATGTTTAATGCGTTGGTTTTTTTTCTATCAAAATGCATAATTTGGGTTTTATTTACATTTAACAAAAGATTATTGTCTGAGAACCATCCATTTAACTTTTGTAAATTTTCATTGACCGTTGCAACAGCCGACAATGAGTTATCTTCATTGATGATCAAGGATGTATCATCTGCATACAAATATAACTGACGGAATAATCTACGTCACACATCCAAAGAAATTATTTTTAACTTTTTAGCGCATTTGAATAAAAGCTTGTCTTTAAAAAAGGTTTTTTTATTTTATTTTGTGCTTTTTAGTAAGAACGCCTTAATCTATACATTTTTGTTGAAGCATCGTTATTATGATGCCTTTTTCCTGTAAGTTTTGAGCCATCAAATTCTACAATGAGGAGACCATCTAAAGATTAACTCGTCTGCCATCCTGGAGCTGCCATCTTCAATTTATGAATTTTGACAAAAAAATCAATAATTTATTTATTTATTTAACAACATTTAACAAAGTGTGATAAACTATAAAATATTATTGAACTCTTATGTCTAAAGTCTACACTAGAATTTTACAAAACATTTAGCGAAGTGTGAAATACAAAGTTATAATGAATCCTTATGTCTAGTTACTATATTACTAAAAGATGAAACAAATCTGGTATTAACAAAGAAAATGATGTAACCTGGTACTTACAAAAGAAAATGGTAAGGTAAAGAAAAGTTTCGGAAACGCTATAGCCTTTTCAATTGATTTTTGAAGACCTGAAGTGACACATTAAACAAATCTAAGTTATTATGACATTCATTTCCCAGCTTCAGAATACGAGGAATCGGACTGTTCATAGCATAATTGGTATGGAAAAAATTTATATGAAAAATATCAGTATTTCTCGTATCTTTTTGTTTGATATGAAAAGTTATTAGTTGTAGTATTTCTGGGCAGTTGATCTTATTATTTATTATTTTGAAGAGGAAACTCAAGTTCATAGAAATTCTCCTATCCTCCAATGATTTTATATTTAACTTGGTTAAGAGTTGACTGTACTCATATTCATTTCGTTGAATACCAAAGTGAAAAGCACAATTCCTCAAGAATTTCTTTTGAACATTTTCAATCAAATCTATATTTACATTATAATATGGGTCCCATATAACCGAACAATACTCAAGAATGGATCTTACGAAAGCACAATATAAAATCTTTTTTGTTTTAATTGAAAAATCAGTAGAAATTCTCAACACAAAACCTAACATTTTGAGACTTTTTGCCACAATTTCTGATACTTGAAGATTAAAATTAATTTAATTTAATTAATCTTTGACTAAATTCATAATCTTCGATTCCATAAACCCTGACATACCAATTTTGAATAGAAATGGTCCATAATCACAAAACTCATCCACCATCTTGAAGGCGCCATCTTCAATTTATGAATTTTGACAAAAACCCCCACATACCAATTTAGAATAGAATCGGACCATAATTACAAAACTCGTCCGCTACCTTGAATTTATGATTTTGACAAACATTTTATAATCTCCGACCCCGAAAACCCCCACATACCAATGTTGAATAGAATCGGACCATAATCACAGAGATCGTCCGCCATCTTGGAGCCGCCATTTTGATTTTATGAATTTTGACAAAAAATTCATGTTCTTGGACCCCAAAAACCCCCACATTCCAATTTTGAATCGAACACAGATCTCGTCCGCCATCTTAGAGCCGCCATTTTGTTTTTTCTCCAATAAATTTTTTATAATGCATTGTCACCGGAATTATGAACACTTGTCAAATTTCACGTTAATCGGACTACTAGAAGTGGGTCAAATGTCAGTTGCAAGATTTGTCCCAAACATACTAACGAGTGAAGTTAAATAAAAGCTTGTAAAAATCAGTCGAAGACCATCGATACAAATCCCAACAGTAACTGACCAAAATTGAAAAAAAACGACAATGCCTTTACTAATTACCAATTATTTTGTAGAAATCTAGGTAAACAAGTTCTCAGTAAAAGATTAAGTTAAGTTTATACTCTTGCCAAGTGTCAAGGCTATACATGTGCTAGGCTCGCATTTGCTAGTCATTTACATGCTTGTGAATGTGTCAGTGTGCTCCGAACAGGCAAGCATGGCGGACACCGAACTTGTTTTGGCTATTGCGTTTGGTTTATCATACTTTTATTTGAAATACATACAAAACAAAAAAAAAGGAAAAAAATCCTGTTTTTTCTTTGAATGTTTGCGGAATGTCGTCATCAATATTCCTTTTTTAGTTTTCAATTCTTTTATTGGTTTGTTATTGGTATTGATTCGGCAAGACGATTCCAGGCATCTGCCACTTTCTTCTTATCTTTGTGGTTCACATCTTTGGGATTCCAGATGCAAGGTTCGTTCTGGTAATGTTCCAGATAAAGGATCTAGTTTCCTCGTTCGACTAGCCACTTTTTGCGATCGAGAATTTGCAACAGAGCAAACCATCCGTCCGTGTCCGTCGAACGCGAGATCACACGCAATTTGCTTGTCGCAAAGGCCCTTTGATTCGTGGTCAAAAACAGACACCCGACCAGAACAGCAAAAAGTTTCTCCAAGCACACACAAGCCAAACACCCCCGTTCACACGCTTGTGCTTGTGGACGCTTGCTGAGATTTGGCAAGCACATAAATATTCTTTTAGGATCATTCGATATCTATCAAAAGCAGGACCGCGAGAGTCATGCAGGACCTTACTTAAACAGAATAATCTACTAACTGTCTCATCTTTGTTTATTCTTGAGACAGTTTGCTTGATTTTTAAGAATAAAGACTTTTATAAAGTCAGAGGGCATCACTCGCCAAAAAGGTAATTTGACACTCCCCATTCCTTCCACCAATATAATCAAGAACTCATTAATATATAATGCTGCAAAAATCTATAATCATATTCCATGGAACATAAGAGATATTAAAGACTATAAACGATTTAGATCATCTATGAAGAATATTCTTCTTGAACAGGTTCTTTACAATGTTCAGGAGTTCTTTCAGGTCACTTTTCAATAATCTTACCTATTAGGAACACTATATATTCTAGTTTAGTTATAGTATTCTTATTTGCAATTTAGCTTGACCGTGATACCTGCATCAGGATCTGATATTTTTCACTTTTGTATTTATAAATTAATTTTATATCGTTTTTATTCATATATTTCTTTACATTTCTACATTTTTAATAT
The DNA here is from genome assembly GCA_018342105.1 of Gonioctena quinquepunctata. Taxonomy (NCBI): domain Eukaryota; kingdom Metazoa; phylum Arthropoda; class Insecta; order Coleoptera; family Chrysomelidae; genus Gonioctena; species Gonioctena quinquepunctata. The sequence goes on from JAFIRS010001082.1 coordinate 208,653, forward strand.
ATTTTAACGTGTTGTTCATGAATATAGACTATACTAATCAATTTGTTATGTCTTATATGAAATGTACCTGTATTTAACTGTGACTGTGTTTAAAATGTCTTGAAGTATCTGTAAACTTACCCCCCAGTTTACTTTTTTAATTATTTATGCATCATATGAACTATTTTAATGCATGTATAGCATATGTGTTTTTACATTTTTGTATATAAACTGACTTAATTCTGCACTTTGTCAATGAGAATTCTTCTTCTGGCAATAAAGTATATTTGATTTGATTAGGATTATTCACACTGTAATTAAACGTGCATTATATACTGGTTTTTCCGATTTGAAAGTATGATAATATTGTCATTTAATGCTAAAATATTCATTGATGAAAATTTGTTTAAGTTACATTATGATCGGAATGTCATAAACTTAAATAAAGCTTTTTACTTATTGTCACTGATAGAACGTACCTGCGTCTTGATATTTAAATACCCAAATCTATTTCGTTCAAAATTATGCCAGTGTACTTTTGTCGTGATTTTAAGCATATTATCGTCTCTCGATACCGTAAGACAGCACATTCAGAAAAGAACAAGCTCTATCACTTATTGCTTTCAAGATTGAGATCGAAGATGTCTGTACATGAGGTGTTTTTCAAAGTTGCAATCGTATCTGTAACTGCACTTACTCCCACAGGTTGCATAAAATAGGATGGCACAGGAAAGTTTTTAAACCTCAGTAATTGTGCGATTTTTTCGAGTTTTTTTTTTTTCTGAGAGTCGTCTTGAAATTATGAGCATATACTAAATCAACCATTCTGAATCGAATGCCGTTTGCGAAATTACTCTAACTCTTTTCGTTCTTGAGATACGACCCACTTCAAACTAAAATAAAGGATCCCATACACTACCTATATTTGAAATGAAAGATCCATATATTATTTAAATTTGAAATGAAGGGTCGTACACTACTGAAGTACATATTTTTGGAATCTCCATGTTTTCTACATTCTGCTTTAATCTGAAGGCAATAGGACGATTTCGTTTTTTTGGTGAATTTCATGGGTTAACCCCTTGTGCGATTTTTTCGAGAAATATTTTTTTTCTGAGAATACGTCTTGAAATTATGAGCATATACTAAATCAACCATTCTGAATCGAATGCCATTTGCAAAAATTACTCTAACTCTTTTCGTTCTTGAGATACGACCCCCTTCAAACTAAAATAAAGGATACCATACACTACCTATATTTGAAATGAAAGATCCATATATTATTTAAATTCGAAATGAAGGGTCATACAGTAGTGAAGTACATATTTTTGGAATCTCCATGATGTTTTCTACATTCTGCTTTAATCTGAAGGCAATAGGACGATTTCGTTTTTTTGGTGAATTTCATGGGTTAACCCCTTCTGCGATTTCTGTGAGAAATATTTTATTTTCTGAGAATCGTCTTGAAATTATGAGCATATACTAAATCAACCATTCTGAATCGAATGCGGTTTGCGAAATTACTCTAACTCTTTTCGTTCTTGAGATACGACCCACTTCAAACTAAAATAAAGGATCCCATACACTACCTATATTTGAAATGGAAGATCCATATATTATTTGAAATGAAGGGTCATGCACTACTGAAGTACATATTTTTGGAATCTCCATGATGTTTTCAACATTCTGCTTTAATCTGAAGGCAATAGGACGATTTCGTTTTTTTGGTGATTTCCATGGGTTAACCCCTTGTGCGATTTTTTTGGATTTTTTTTTTTTTCAGAGAATCGTCTCGAAATTATGAGCATATACTAAATCAACCATTCTGAATCGAATGCCTTTGGCGAAATTACTGTAATTGGAAGTCATCTGTTAGGTTCTCACACTTACTTTTCATATGATCTCTTTCACAATTGATTAACGACCATCTAGCATTTGATTTGTTTTCTGCTAGGAGATAATTTTCATATGCAGTTCTTTCGACAGAAATTAGTTGTTTTTCATAGTGTTTTTTTAAATATTTGTAAACCTTCATGTCCAGCATCAGCCCATATTTAAGCCTCAAATCTTTTAGTAATTCTTCAAGCTTTGACTAACAGAAAAACGCAAAATAAGTTTTTGTTTTCTCACTCTCCTGAAAATTTGTCAAAATTGAGATACACTTGTATGTCTGGACACAACAGATACGCTGTGAATTGGATACTGTATACGCTGAAGTCATTTGGGGGGGGTTTGGATAGAAAAAATACAATTTATAGGCTGTATAGAAAATAGTAAATCAATTTATTCTTATACTTTAGCATTACATAAAATAAATACAAAAATTTGACAAAAACTACTCTTTATAAAATTGACTGATTACAAAAAATGTAACCTCGAATATTGCTATGTATACTCAAGTATAAAGTATCAATATATTAATTCAAATATATATAAATATAATTTTATTCATAAATCTTCGGGGTGTTCCACAAAACGCGTTATTGCAAACAGTACGCAAAAACGAAAAATAATCGATAATAATAACGGTAAATGGTTGCATTTCTTGAAACACCCCGCATACAAAATTCAAACTCCTATCGGTAATAACACAAACTGCTTTATTTGAGAAGCACGTCTATCTCAAAAATATATATTCCTATGTATACTTTAAATTTATCTGACAAAAAAGTAATGGAGGGAATATTCTTTCAATTGAAAATATACTCTTTCTCATATAAAAAAGGCATTTCTTGGTTTCGTAGCAAAATATATCTTATAGAGCGTAATGAAACTTTTGAGCACTTTTTATCAACAATATTGGTCCATGTTTAGCACTTATCTACAGAAAAAAAAAAGCCTAACCTGTGAACAAAAATTGTCATTCGATTAATTGTCAATTACACGTTTGCCCACAGGCAAGACTTTCTAAACACAAAAATATTCAAATAAATACAAATACAAACTAAAATGACACAAGGCATTGCTAATACTTAACAATAAATAATTTTTGGTTTGGGTTTGCTCGGGACTAAACATGGTAAAGCGTTGGACACTGTGTTTATACTAGTTCCCAGACGAGTTGTTCAATTTTATTTACTACAGTCCAACTCTGTTTCGGCTAAGCATTCATTAAGTATTATTCCTAAAATAACAAATTTTATAGTTATGAGAAACTCAAAGAGGGATCGGATAGTGCTACCTATTTTTTTGACATTTTTAAATGATTGATGAAATTCAAATTGAAGATAACCCGAAAATTTAATTATTATTGCTAAATAATTCGGGGAATATAAATTCTGAAATTAATTATTTAATGCCTTCATTCATATATTCAAAACTTTGTATACTCTTTATGGCAGTTTCCGATGAATTCATTTCTATCTATTGTATGTTCAAAATATATCTTAATTCTTTTACACGGCCTTTTTCTCTCTCAGACCATCAATTTTAATACAAACAGTCCTCGGTATGAAGTGAAAAAAAATCCATGTCATCCCTTTCTATGATATTTTCATACTTCGAAGCAAAGAAATTGGTCATGATCAATATTGGCCATTCAAGACTAGAAAAATTGCTCGAGATCAGCGACGATTTACTTTCGTTTCACAAAACAACCGAACCTCCGCCAAATATTGATGACGAAAAATACTCTGAAGATCCTGGGAAAAGCATACTTAAATCTCCAGGTTGTGACATCACATCGTGGCTGCTCAACTAAAAGATAAAAATGTGACGTGATAAAAAAATAAAACTGATCAGATAGATAATAATTTTTTTCATTGATGGCGGACAACACGAAATGATGAATTCAAGCACCAAATGCAGGACAAATAACAAATATATGAAAACAATGAACGGGAAGCACAGAAAATATTCACAAATCACGGCTCAACATTGATATAACCAACTTATTTGCAAGAAAAGAAACTGAATTGACTGAAAGTTACGAAAGCGATCTATTATTTCATTGGTTCAACAAAAAATTCTATCGTCATTGCCACTAAGATATAAACATATAATTACAAACAAGTTTGAAGAAAAAAAAAGTTTTATTCCAGCAGATTGATGGTGCAAGGAATGGAAGCATTTTAAATCCATCCATACATAGAATCTCCCTTTTATATTTTTTGATTGAATCTATTGATTATATTGTGTGATAATTGTAATTTGATTAAAGTTTATAGGCAAAATAAAGGTTCATATCTTGAAAATCGGTTAAGTAACATTGCAATTTTACATTAAAATTTTCACAACTTTTGTTTGAGGGAATTGGTATATTAAAAATAATTCTTGAGGATCTCTAAATGCATTTTTGGAAAGAAGTTCCTTTACACGGCTTGTGGTGGAAAATGTAACATAAGAAAAAAGCATTATGCCCCCTCCAGGCGACTCTCTCTCTGTCTCTTTCTATTATATACGAGTATGTGTGACAACTGCACTTGGTCCTATCAGAATTAAATGTCAACGCATTGGGAAATAGGAAATGCAAAATTGATGGAATAAGGGATTTTTAACTCACTACATACAGTGATTTGATATTTGAATTCAAATATACCTTTTTCAGCATGTTAGAAAGCCTCAGTTTTTCAAGTAAGGCAATTAATATTTAAATTGGGTCATTTTGTAGTTGGTAGAGCTTTAATGTGCTCTGCGAATTTCGTGACATTCAGTAGTTTAAAGTGCCGTATAAACCCCAAAGTGTTGAAAAAGTGAATTAAGAACTCCTTCGTTAACTTAAAAACAATAAAACAGTGTGCTCAAAGTGATCTAAATTCCTAAAAAGATTAAAAATAGTGTTTCTAACATGATATCAGGCCATTGTGACCCTTAATAACAACCTCCAAGTACGTGAATTTCCGCAGACCACACACGATTTTTATTTAGATAATCAAATTGAATTATATCTAAATTTTCTATAATTGAGCATATTTCAAAAAGTTAGTTGGAAAAAATTCTGATTTTACAATTATACAAACCAATTAAACTTTTGAATATCCATTGATTATACAAATTGAAACCACATTTATTCTTTTATTTAAAATAATATCCAATTTAATAATGGAAAAAAAAGACAAAAATTGCGATGCATTGCAATGGAATAAAATTTTAGAATGGTCTACCGAATTATTTGAGACATACTTTTTAAATTCATTAAAAAAAACTTTACACATACTTTTTTTTATAATATCAATTTTATTCATTTCTCCAGAATATTATAACTTGTTAGACCTTCCCAATTACTCAATAAATACCTTTTTTTTTTTATTTATTGAATTTTATAGTATTTCAATCCATGGATTTGACTTTTGAATTTGTCTAAATAGCTATTTTTCATCGATTCAACACCAATTTTTTATTTCCCAAATTTAAAATTAATAATGCTTGGTATCTGAATTACAGGGTGTTCTACAGAAACTCGTACACAATGTAGAAATCATAAATATTGCATTTACAATAAATCCAAGACAGGATAAAAAATACTCCCAAGAAATTTCCATCAAATCCCCACATCAATTCAATGTAGCCATTACTTTTAAATCGTACCTCAAGTGTAAATTCCCAGAGAGAACGGCATTAGAAACACTTCAAGATTAATCTGAAGAAGCCATATGAAATTTTCTTTTTTTTTTCGAGGAGAGTAAATTTTCAACCCTTGTGAACTTTACAGCTACTATATCAAATTAACTGGCTGAAGGACTTAGGTCAATGGCCATTTGATTATATTTATACTTTTTTATTCATATATCAATAAAGATCTTTTATTATTATTATTATTGCATTTACATCACTCGGCTTGTCAAAAAAGTTAGGTAGCAATCTCCCAACGGCTCGTACGAAAAAAAAAGGACTCAACAAGATGATTACAAAACAAAAAATCCGAACCCCAGCTCTCAAAGACTGACTAGTTTGGGGGGCCCGCATGCATCCGGAGACGCCATGTCAATCATACTAACCGGAATATTCCTTTGTTGGCTACTACAGGATGGCACTAGGGGTGTGGAGACGGGGGTCAGGCCCGTGCCCCCGCCCATGAGCGAATCGAAGTTGAAGATCATCCCGGTGGAAGGCGTGGAAATGGGGGCTCCTATCACTTCCGAGATGCTTTTCGGCGCTATCGCGCCGACGTTGAGCGTATTGGGCCTGCTCGGTTTGCAGATTGGCACGGTCGAACTGAGCATTATTTTTTTGGGCGAAGGGAGCAGGAAGCAGTCGCCATCCATTTGATCGACGTATTCGGTTTTGACACGCTCGCCTGGGAATTGATTGTTGTGGAAGGGTTTTACGTCGGGGGGACTGCGAGTTTGCAAACGGCAGTGCGGCGAAGATCTGTGTGGCTCCAGGAGGTATTCTAGTTGTTCTTTAAGTGCTTGGAGTTCGTGCATTTCCTCTTGCAGGAGCTGCTTTTTGTGTTCTAACTCATCCGTTTCCTGAAACGAGAAAAAATGTTCAGTGAAATACATACACAATGACAGCACTGGATGATTGCTGGATGGAGACAAACATATTCCTCAAGAGGGGCATCTAAATCCGATTCAGAGTGCCTAATATGTGTGAGAGAAAACTCCCTCCATTTCTTTGATGAATTTGGTAGGTCGAGGCAATCATCAAGCTCGCTCAGATAAAAATGTTCAGTAAATAAATATATATATATATATATATATAAATGAATTTATTTATAGTTTGTATCTGTTTAGTCCCAGCCATATAAACGTATAATTTACAATTCATACCATACATATCAAGTATTCTGCAGTTTGGGATAATAATAATACTAAACTAGTTCAAAAAAGACTCCTCGCAAAGATTTGTGAATTATTTGGCACCAAAAGTTTTTAATATACTGCCTCTAGAAATAAGAACATCTAGCACTGTGAAACTATTCAATAAAAATTGTAAAAAATATATTTGTACAAACTACAATAAGTTTGAAGCTTTGTTATGAAAGCCATTTGTAAACTTAAAAGATACTCAACAAATTTTAGGTTAATTATTTATGTTACCGATTATCATTTACACATTAGAATATATTATAATTATAAAACCAAACAAACACTTATAACCAAATACTCGACCTATATCTTAAATTACAATAATCTATTTGTTGAAAATATAAACAGGATGTTCATAAAATCAGATGTGGAATCATCTGCGAATGAAAGTTAAACTTTAGTCACTATCTGTTAGACATTCACAAAAAAATAACTTCATTTTAATCGTGGATTTTTCAATTCACAGAAAAATCTTTCTATCAATATTCAATTGAGAATGTTTCCCTTTTCAACATGAATACCCCACAAGAGGTTATCTTGACGATGGAAGATAGTGACTAAAGTTTATCTTTCAGTCGCAGATGATTCCACATCTGATTTTATGAACATCCTGTTTATATTTTCAACAAATCAATCTATCATACCCCATGACAGGTTTTAATGTCAGAAAACACTAATTTCAAAGTGTCTCTCCAAAAGAAATGATTCTAACTTTTTCCATCTTAGCAAAGTGAGATTGCTTCTTGAAAATGTGTTTCCCATTTCTTCCGGTCTTCCTGATGATCGTGGAAGCGTGAAATAGATTTTCGTCGACAAAAATGTATTGAAGACCTAGTGAATGCGATGTCTCTCCTAGCCAATGTTACTAATGATTTCTGGTGAGTACTCTCTTTAGGAAAACATTCTTCTTTGCCTCATTCATCTTTATGAGTTCTTAATTAAGACTGGAATAGAAAATCAAATAACTATCTGAATGAAAATGCAAAATTTTCAATTTCAGATTTTTTCTTTTGAGTTAGGGCCTTTTCAGAATATCTATCAGATGTAGTTCAATGTCCAGCGTGGCTTTAGCCGGGGAAGTAGTTGTTTTCTGTTAGACATTCACAAAAAATAACTTCATTTTAATCGTGGATTTTTCAATTCACAGAAAAATCTTTCTATCAATATTCAATTGAGAATGTTTCCCTTTTCAACATGAATACCCCACAAGAGGTTATCTTGACGATGGAAGATAGTGACTAACGTTTATCTTCCAGTCGCAGATGATTCCACATCTGATTTTATGAACATCCTGTTTATATTTTCAACAAATCAAGTTTCCCTTTTCTACAATAATCTAGTTAATCGATACTTGCACATACAAGTGTTATACACTTGGGTGCAAAAAAAAAATTAAATGCAACTTATTATTTCCATAGTTTTTATACATATGTTATAACTGTATACTATGTGAGCAATAAATAAAAAAATTAGTAGAAAAGTTCCCGACCTGAACATGAAGATGGCACCACTGCAGAATGTGTTTGCGCATCTTTTGAAAAGTACCAAAATTGCAGCCATTTTGGACGCGCAGTTATTGTTTGACAATCATTTTGAGTCGATTTGAGTGTTTTTGTGGAAATGGAAAGAATCGAGTATCGAGCAGTCATTGAATATTTGTTTTTGAAAAGCAATACACCTACGCAAATCAAAGACGCGTTGGACGCTGTGTACGGAGATACTGCACCATCATTTACCACCATGAAATTTTGGGCAGCAGAATTTATACGTGGCCATACCAATTTGGGAGACGATGAACGTTCGGGATGTCCAAAAACTGCAACCACTGACTATAACATCGCTCAAATTCACCAAATGGTGCTAGCCGACAATTGAATTCAAGTGGGAGAGATAACAGAGGCTATGAATATGTCCAAAGAACGAGTTTGTCACATATTGCATGAAGAATTGTATGAAAAAATTCCGACCCAACAAAGATAATACAAGACATTCCAAGTGCAGGTCGGAAACTTTTCAGGTCACATCAACGTATTAGGTTATTCAAGTTATTTTGTAAATGATGAGAGTCAGTTAAATTACCTACTTTTTTGAATAATTTGAGGCAAACATAAGGAAGCAGCAACTAGTGCAAATAACATCTATATCATAAACAAAAAGGTTAAATAATATGGGCCAATGTGATATTTTTGTGGAACTTCAGAGTTTATAGAAATGCTAGAAATAAATTGCAATCTCTGTGATACCAACACACTTTAGCAAACTTCCTTTAATTTCTAGAGAAAGTGTAGATAAATCCAACTTTTGGAACTTTTTCAAATCAATTACAAAATTTGCAAGTTAAACCCGTCCCATACTCTTGTGTAAATCATTTTAATCAAAAATTGACCCAAAAAAAATTTTAACAAAAAATTAAACCGACAAAATACCGAACTGAATAGTAAAAAATAAAATAAACCTTCTTAAGTCAATAACTAAGCTTGATATTATTTTATATTTAAAACTTTGCTTTTGTATTTTTTAATTCTGAATAAAGTTGTTCTTAGCTCCTAAACTAATGTAAGTAACTAATGTTGAGTCGGTGCCAAACAAACAAGCAAATGAATTAGGTAAGGCGTGAAATGATGGCATCGAGTTGCGAGGTGACATTCTGATAATGTTTTTGAAGTAATTTAATGATCTTCCTTGATTGTTCGTTTGGCTCCGACTCAAAATTAGTTACTTACATTAGTTTAGGAGCTTAGTTATTGAGACTAAGAAGATTTATTTTATTTTTTACTTATCAGTTCTGTATTTCGTCGGTTTAATTTTTTGTTAAAAAGTTTTTATTTTTCAATTTTTTGTGGCTGAAATCTACTAATTACTACCTACTTGTTTTTTTATTACTTCCAAAATACTTACTTACCCACCTTACTTCAACGATTACCAGTTAAATAATATGATTATCTACTTTTACTATTTGTTGTAATATAAATTATTTTTGTTCTTCTGGTTAGTTTGTTTCATTACTTTGTATATAATTCCATCATCTCATAGAATGTAATGATTGTGACGGATGTGGAACAAAAATAATGACAGTAGCGATCTGTCATTGTCAACTACATATGTGTGTGCCAATGTTCACAAGTGAAAAATCAATTATCCCCTATTTTTCCACCCGTAAGGGTGGATAACTTCATTCAAAATCCAAATATGAGGTATACCCTATCTATTAAAAAAAGAATCATCCAAATCAAAGAACCCAGTACAAAGTTATGCCTGATAGAATCAGTTAACGGACCAGAATTCAGAGGGTGAGTGATCAATATCCTTCATTTTGCTACCCTTAGGGGTGGATTTCATCTTTTAAATTCAAATGGGACCAACTTTGAAGTACACCCTAGCCACTAAAAAAAGAATTATCGGAATCGGACGTCTCAGTAAAAAGTTATGCGTGATCATACATAAAAAAAAAATTATACGCGTTGACTAGAGAACCTCCTCCTTTTTGGTTTCGTCGGTTACAAATACATATAACTCAACGTTACCAAACCAATAGAAGTAGCATGTTCACTTTCTGCAATCAGGGAGTCATCGTAGTACGATGAACTCATTATTTAAAGGTTTCGTGGAGTTCAACAGATTGCCTGATTCTATCAAGGCATCTATTTCACTGATCCAGTTCAAAGACAAACTGAAGGAATTCATCCAAAATAAGTGATTGTTCGACTATGAATATTGATATTAAAACAATATAACAATTAATTATATATCACTTGTGAATTTGTTGACCTAGCTGATCTCACTATTCGTTTTTGTACATATATTATATATATATATATATATATATATATATATATATATATATATATATATTCCTCTTTTAATATGATCGGTGCAAATTTTTTACTCGTTAGTTTATTGCGATTCTAATACTAGATTATATTTATATACTTGTTTTTCCTTTTCTATTTTTACTTTTAATATGTTACATTTGTTTACCCATTGATATTATAGTAAGCATTCCATTCCATATGTCTTTATTATATTTGCATGTCTATACATTGTAATATGCCTTCTTATATGTATATTAGGGTTCCTAATTAAATAAAGATCGATCTATCTATCTATATGTAACTTTTGGGAGTTCAACTAACAGCGCTATCCCCTAGTGGCGTAAGAGAACAGTAACCAAGTAAAGAAGAGGCCTACACAAATGACAAACAAAAATCGTAAGCCACCCACCATTATGAGAGTATTGGTATGATCAACTCTGCGTTTCCTGCACCTCGCCGCTGCCGCTTTGTTGCGCTCCCTCCTGATCCTCCTGCGCTCCTCCTCTTCGGGACTACAGTCGAGATTCTTGGCCGGTTTCCTGCCGCCCATGTTTCTGCGAGACTGGCTACTGCTGTTATTGCCGCCCTTCTGCGAAAGGGGGGGAGTCGATCGGGTTTCGCAGTCCGAGCTCGATTGCGACAAAGAACTGTGCCAGATGGGTTGTTGGGATTTGGGTGAGAAGGTGTCGGCATCAGAAGCCGAGATGTACTGGTTGTTGCCTGCAACAAGAAAGAGTGACTGTTAAAAAGGAGAATAGTCATTCCAAAGAACTTTCGAAACGTCTTTAACAGACCTCAAAATGCTGTAAAAATCAATGTATATGATAATCTTTTATTTTTAGATCCCACTAAAATGTATATACACCTAAGAATCAACTATAACTGTCATACATTTATTAATATTGAAAAACTATGGATAAAATGTATTGCATGTCTTATTAGTTTATAAAACAATCAAGAAAAGCAAACACTCGAACTGCGCTCTTCCCTTGTTCTTCTTTTGTGTTCTATATGGTTAATAAGACATAAATATAAATAAATAACTATAATGTATACTATGAGGCCACTATTTTCGTACATTTCTTCGGTTTTAATGCTTTATCTTTCTCTATACTTGTCAATTCAAATTAGGTTTTAGTTACATCCAAAATAAAATGTATCAAAGGAGGAAAACTACTTATTGTTGGTAGGAAAATTAAACCACATAAAAAAATAGTGACATACTTACATAATGTATATTTTCAAATTAAAAGTCCGAATATAAAATAAGTACATTTTTTCATAAAAATCATTCATTTTAGATTTTTTCCTTTGATATCTTGTGGCTGAGTTAGCCCCCTACTTTTTCAAAAAGCTAAACAGAAAAAATTGCCCATATATATAATAAATGAGTTCATCACATCAGCTTTCATTTGATAATGTACACGTTGGCCTTTTTTTTCAATGGCCAAGTTGACCTACATACAACAAAAAACATTCTGCATAGGTATATATCATGATCATAAAACTATTCCGAATTTGAACTCTCTGGGTAAACAGCTGATTTTATTTTTTATATGTGTCACTGAAAATATCTCAATTTGACCATGACCAATAAACTAGAATTTTTTTTTCTTTAGGACAGATTAATAAATTCGAATGCTTTTACTATAACTAAGAGTTGTCCAAAGAAACAAGTCTGACTCGAAAAACACAAGGAAAAAAATTAAACCGACGAAATACGGAACTGAAAAGTAAAAAATAAAATAAACCTTCTTAGTCTCGAAAACTAGCTCCTAAACTAATGTAAGTAACTAATTTTGAGTCGGCGCCAAACAAACAAGCAAATGAATTAGGTAAGGCGTAAAATGATGGCTCGAGTTGTGCGGTGACATTCTGATGATTTTTTTCAAGTAATTTAATGATCTTCGTTTGGCGCCGACTCAAAATTAGTTTAGGAGCTTAGTTTTCGAGACTAAGGTTTATTTTATTTTTTACTTTTCAGTTCCGTATTTCGTCGGTTTAATTTAATGTTGAAACATTTTCATTTTTCAATTTTTTGTGGCAGAAATCTACTAATTACTACCTACTTGTTTTTTTATTACTTCCAAAATACTTACTTACCCACCTTACTTCAACTATTACCAGTTAAATAATATGATTATCTACTTTTACTATTTGTTGTAATATAAATTATTTTTGTTGTTCTGGTTAGTTTATTTCATTACTTTGTATATCATTCTATCCTCTCATAGAATATAATGATTGTGACGGATGTAGGAGAACAAAAATAATGACAATAGCGATCTGTCATTGTCAACTACATATGTGTGCCAATGTTCACAAGTGAAAAATCAATTATCCCCTATTTTTCTACCCCTAAGGGTGGATAATTCTATTCGAAATCCAAATATGATCAACTATGAGGTATACCCAATCTAATAAAAAAAGAATCATCCAAATCGAAGAACCCAGTACAAAGTTATGCCTGATAGAATCGGTTAACGGACCAGAATTCAGAGGGTGAGTGATCAATATCCTTCATTTTACTACCCTTACGGGTGGATTTCATCTTTTAAATTCAAATGGGACCAACCTCGAAGTACACCCTATCCACTGAAAAAAGAATTATCGGAATCGGACTTCTCAGTAAAAAATTCATGCGTGGTCACACATAAAAAAAAAAAATATACGCGTCGACTAGAGAACTTTCTCCTTTTTAGTTTCGTCGGTTAAAAATCATTTGCTTCGTAATAATCAACATAATTCAAAAACAAACTTGAAGAATTAATAATGCAATTATGAAGAAACATATTTGACTATACTTGGTATGTTAATTTATTACAATAATTACTTTTAATTAGGAACAAAATGAAGACGCTCTTGTATCCTGTTATAAACATTATGTTTCCTCCTTCACAAAGAACCATTATTACTATCATTGACCTTTGTTAGCGAGCACAAGTTAATTTAACCTATATGGCTTGCTTTTCCCTATGATTATTTACTTTATTGTAAAATGAATTAGTGTATACTTGAGACACATTAAACAAAGCCGCAAATATTAATATTTTGTCGCCGTATAAATAATTGTAAAGCTACGCTGACGTCATCTCACTAACCCAGCTACCATCTGACGTAGATCAAGAGAACACAACCTAACCCAGCTCGGATAACAATAAAGCTATCAAAATTTTTCGTAATCCAATGACTTTTTTATATAGAAGCCGGAACATCCTTGGTGACCTAGCTAACAATAGAACCTGTATTAGGCCCGTGTCGGAGATTAGAGTATGACGTCAGTTCGTAGCTTTAAAGTCATTTCTACACCGACGAATTCGTATATTACCCGATTCGTATATTACACAAATAATATAATTTATTTTAATAGAATGAGTGGAACATTGAAATGGAGTGATTTAAGAGTGATTAGTCGCCTTTTTAACCGACGAAACCAAAAAGAAGGAGGTTCTCTAGTCGACGCGTATATTTTTTTTTTTTTTTATGTATGATCACGCATAACTTTTTACTGAGACTTCCGATTCCGATAATTCTTTTTTCAGTGCATAGGGTGTACTTCGAAGTTGGTCGGATTTGAATTTAAAAGATGAAATCCACCCCTAAGGGTAGCAAAATGAAGGATATTGATCACTCACCCTCTGAATTCTGGTCCGTTAACTGATTCTATCAGCTGTAACTTTGTACTGGGATCTTCGATTTGGATGATTCTTCTTTTATCAGATAGGGTATACCTCATAGTTGATCATATTTGGATTTCGAATGGAATTATCCACCCTTACGGGTAGAAAAATAGGGGATAATAGATTTTTCACTTGTGAACATTGACTATGTAGTTGACAATGACATATCGCTAGTGTCATTATCACAATCAATATATTCTATGAGGATGGAATGATACACAAAGTAATGAAATAAACTAACCAGAACAACAAAAATAATTTATATTACAACAAATAGTAAAAGTAGATAATCATATTATTTAACTGGTAATAGTTGAAGTAAGGTGGGTAAGTAAGTATTTTGGAAGTAATAAAAAAACGAGCAGTTAGTAATTAGTAAATTTCAGCACACAAAATTGAAAAATAAAAACTTGTTAACAAAAAATTAAACCGACGAAATACGGAACTGAAAAGTAAAAAATAAAATAAACCTTCTTAGTCGCAATAACTAAGCTCCTAAACTAATGTAAGTAACTAATTTTGAGTCGGCGCCAAACAAACAATCAACGAAGATCATTAAATTACTTCAAAAAAATTATCAGAATGTCACCGCCCAACTCGATGCCATCATTTTACGCCTTACCTAATTCATTTGCTTGTTTGTTTGGCGCCGACTCAAAATTAGTTAGGTACTTACATTAGTTTAGGAGTTATTGAGACTAAGAAGGTTTATTTTATTTTTTACTTTTCAGTTCCGTATTTCGTCGGTTTAATTTTTTGTTAAAAAGTTTTTTGTGACATAATTTTAATTCAAGTGACATATGAAGAATCAAAAGTGCAGCTTTGAAGGTTACTCGCCGATATTTTAAAAAATTTACTACTATTCCTGGAATATTGTCTGTAACGCGCAATCGCCAAATCTGTATCGTCAACTGTTAGATACACAAATTGAATATTCCATGTCAATTGTCAGTTCAGTCAGAGTGCTGCTGCTATTAAAATACTTTTTCCGGCCACCTCGTATTAACGAGTCTGTTTAATCTACACGAAATCGATCGTTAATGACCCCTAATAACGTTCAATTTATCTATTAATATATAATTGTGATGTATGCAACTAAACATACACCGAAATCGACCATTAAGAACCTATTAATGGTCGATTTCTCTCATCATTGTGGTATAGGCAACTGAACATTCACGAATTCAAATACTATACAAATGTCAAATCATATTAAAATGGCCACCATTAATACACTAGTTGATTAAATAACTATTAAGTTGCCTTTTGTCCAAGTTCATCATTGCAAAATAAAATCCAGGAACACTTTTGAATTGGAATTAGAAATAGGTTATTTTCCAAAACATGGAACTGCGCGGACTGTCATTTGTCATGTTCTGTCCTGTCATTCTTCAGGTTATTTCATTACTAAATTTGTTGTATAAAATATGTTCTATTTTTAATTATTCTTACACTGATTACTATTCTTATAGCTACCACTAAACACCAAAATTGACTACATGCACCTTGAGTCTGATAAGACCCCGTACCAATATCTGTTTTGGTTATTGAATGTGATTTTATATATTAGCAATAAATAATATCACAAATCAATGATGAGGAATAACAGCTAGCAGAGAATCAAAAGTGAAAGCATTATCAAGGAAAAATCGAATTCTTTTTTTTAATTCACCATAAACTGTAGATCACCATTTTTTATTATGTGCATATTACATCAGGAAACGATAAATCTCAAATAACTATGGGAATAATACTGAAAAGGATAAAATGTTTCACAAAGAAACATTCATTAAAAGACAATCCATAGGCAAGGTCATACCATACGACTTGTTAAACACCAATGAACATTTTCCTAACAAGGGTTCAACTATTTCTATTGTTAGTGATTCTTGATTTCGAGCCTACAACTTAGGAGTTTTTCAATTGTTCTTTGTCCTGTCAATCTATCGCAGATTAAGGTTATTTCTTTGGAAATTATAAGGAATCAAGGATTTTTTTTATGAAGGCTTATGAAAGAAACTGCGTGTTTTGAGGAATTTTATTGAAATTACCTCAACGTATTCACAATTCAATACAGACAAATATAAGTAGATATCACATGTGACTGAATGGTAATAAACGCAAAAAATAGAAGCCATTTTATACATCCCATTTAGATTTAAGGAATTACCCATAGAGAAACTAAAAATAAAGAGAGTTGTCAAACCTGCAATAAAAGTTGGCACCACGTTTAGACAGTGGCGACATATCTCGCAACTGGCCGAACTAAGTACAGTTGGTAATGCTGATTGAGATAAGGCGGGTTTTTCAAATGTGTTACTTTCATATGATTGATATGATATATATTTTATAAGTGATCGATTTGCCATTCTTGTATTCCATATGAATGGTTGTATCATATGAAATACAGGAATGGCAAATCGATCACTAATAAAATATATTCAGTTATCGATTCGTAGAATCTGTGGTTAAAATAAAGTTTCAAAGTAAATCTTTATTTCATGATATCAAGAACAAAATTAAAGATCTTATAAAACAAGAATAATAAGTTGAACACTATAAAAATACATTTTATTAGCAAACAACAATAAAAATATTCTTCAGTCTTCATCAAATCAACCAAAATAAAAACAAATTACATTTACAACAAACCTTCAATAATTTTGTTCATTTATTAGCACAAAGGAGAACGAGTAGGTATACTTAACAAATACAGTTCAGTTTGATGATAATCTTCGTGCTTCCTCAAATGGTGATAGGAAATGGAAACTGATGGACGGAAATAGGTATCAGTTTGTGAAAAAATTTCTGCAACTGATGGATGGAAATAAGTATCAGTTTGTGAAAAGCAGCTTAAATTTTACCTTGTGAAAGAATATTTCGAGGAATTTCAGCGTCAACTCGAATAACAAAACATTCCATTTTCGACGTTGGGTTCATAATTCAAGTCCATAGTATAATTTCTATAATTAATTTTTCGATGACGATTAACAGTAGAATTATTCTGAAATTATTACGTGGTTTGTCATTTTCTGACAAATGTCGAAATTGGAAAATTATCATGTCAGTCGTCTGTTTATTGCGGGCAGCGCCTCCATGCGCGACTGGCCGTACCAAAAACTTGGTGGTCAAGTTCGCCAATGTTTCAAACAGTCTCTTTATTTTTAATTTGTCTATGGAATTACCTTAGGAGTGACAGGACACGACATTACAAATGACAGTTCTGTGTTTTGGAAAATATAACATATTTCTTCTAATTCCAACTCAAAAGTTTTGGTGATTGCGCAATATAGACAATATTTTAGTTGTTAGACTCTCAAAGTTGGAATCTTCAAGGTCGCGTTAGCACTATTTCCGAATTTAAAACATTGAATAAATGAAAGCATTTGATATAACTGTTTCAACTATTAAAGTAATTCCCAATGTTACTGCTATAACTGAAAAAAAATTGACTAAAGTCTAAAAAACCCGGTGCTTTCACTTGTACCTGTATAAGTTTGGGATAAACTTGGCGAGATCTGCCTGCTTGATAGTGAAAGATTACTAGAGTTCCAAATGGCGCCCAACATCGTATCCAATAGGAAACACACACACGTGCTTTCTAGTATGTTGAGATTTGCACATAAAGATTACCACCTAGAAATCTCGGCAACAAATTTAGAAATTGAAAAAATGTTTTTCGAAATTGAAAACGGCATTTTTTTCATCACATTCAAATACGTACTCCTAGCGCCTCTGATGGACGTATGCATCGTTATCTCACACAGTTCTAACTTTTACCGCTAGTTGCTTCGAACTGTCAACTATAATTTCATCTGCCTTCGTTTATATGTTGTACTAATATTTTTATCATAGTATTTTCAATTGTTACTGAAACATCACATTAATTTGAATTTGTTCGAGTTGAAAGAAATATTATTGACTATCAATATTCCTGAAACAACCACAATTGGCGCTAGTGTTTGGGAGAAGTTCTTCAAGTGAAGGTCAAATCGAGTATGAATTAAGGAGTATCTTTAAATTTGAAAATTTCGACAAAATTTTGGTATTTGAGAAATTATTTTCACAAAATGTAATTCTTGAGGATCGAACTGAGACAAAGAAAAATTAAAATAAAATCATGCGTGTTCCCTATTGTGAATTCACTTATAATATGGTTTCTATGTTGTTTTTCGTAATTCGGTACTTTGCTCCCTTTGTATGGCTACAAAATTAGCCAAGAATATAAAAAAAAACGGGGATACAAACATAGAACAAGAGCGCCGATAGTCAACGTGAGTTTGAGTGACAGCTGTTTGAGTGACCTCAAGCCAATGATAATGCTTGTAGGTGTGTCTATACGTTGAGACTAATAAATCACCAGTTTCAGGAGGACTGAGTAAATGAAAGCCAGTAGCGTATCGAAATAGGTTTTAAAATATTCTATAGTTGTGATGTGTTTTGTTGGAAAATATGGCTTTTTTCCACCATGGGAAAATGAAATTATGATGATCCGATTCTATTAATACATACTTCCTCGTTTGGGGCATATTTTTTTATTTTAACGTATTTTTAAAATATTTAAATATCTAAATAAAATTAGTTATCTCTGCCTCTGCTGCTCAAAGGATTGCGCCTCAACTATCAAACTTAATACTGTAAACAATATCACGCAGTCGGAGGCAATAATATATCTTCATTGTTAAATTAAAGAAGATGCCTCTAACTGAGTGAGATTGTTTATAGTATTAAGTTTAATAGTTAACCCTCTTAAAACATAATTTTCTGATAACATTTTCTGGTCATCGTGTTTCCAGGTTTTTTATGCTACTAGTTCAGGGTTAATTTTCTTAGCGAAACTTGAGAATTTTGAGCCTTTCTACGCCTATATCTATTTCTCTTTATGTTACAACTTTCGTTTTGTCTATTAATAGACACTTTGGGGCATTGTAAATAATTTATGAAACAGAAAAAAATATTGGGAAAACTACGGGCAATTTCAATTAATTTAGCGTTTTGAAGAAATTGGGGTAACCCAAAAAGAATTGCTCTCCGAAGTATAATGATCGTAGTTGATCGCTTTTTTACTTACCAATTGAATGCACTAAAGGTGGTACGAATCCCGCCTCATTCTCGTGGGATTCTGGCTTCGTTTGGAGTTCTATGAAGGTTTGCTCGATGTTTCGTAAAGTAGTGGGAGTTAAAGTTGGTGTCGTTCGAGTAGGCACTCCTGAATTCAGACCTTCCAGAGATATAAACTGAAACAGAAGAAAAATAACAATCAGTACATAAAATGAATGTCATTTACTATGAGACATACAAAAAAATGTTCTTTATCAAAATTGCTGAATATTCGTCATAGTTCAAGGATGGATTTAATGTAACAACCTAAATATAATGTACCATATAAAAACCTTTCCCGATTTAATATTAGGCAAAGCTTATCACACTCGGTATATACGAGGATACAAAAGTATGCTAAACACCAAAGAAACCTAGGACCACAATACAAAAAAAACGCCACGCAAGTTTTCCGGTTTTATTCTAACACACCCTGTATGTATGACAAAGCAGGCTGAGAACTTTCCTCGAGTTTGTAGAGCTTTTTTCATTTAAGCATTAAAAAAACGCTTTATAAAAGTGTCTAAATAACGATGGTACAAAACTAACGGTGCTGGTATATACAAAAAATAAAAAAGTTTTATAATTTTTTTCTCCAAAGTCTCACGTTTTTCCAACAATTGACCATTAAATTTTATATGAAAGTGCTAATAATAAATGCGACAACTTTGAAAACATCTAGTATATACGATCATTATGCGAAACATGCGTTGAACAGTATAACCATATCACAACAAGGAGTTTTTCGATGCTATTCTAATTCATTCCTCTATATAGGACACAAAAGCACCTCTCCTTAGTATGACTCACCCTGTAGGCACAAAATTTTTATGCCATAAAAAATATAAACATCGATTTTATAACCTCTGTATGTATAATCAGTTTGTCTTCGTAAACAATAGAAATTTTCTTTTGGAACAGATGAAACAAGACATGGATTCTGGATTGATGAAAAAGTTTATTCATCTCCTGTTGTTAAAGTGTAATGATTAAAATACTTTGTGCCTCAGGATATTCAGCAAATTCTATTTCTGCATGAAAAGGCAAAAAAAACAACTCAATAGTAGTACAAAATATAAAATATTTCTATGATTTTCACGCAATAACAATTTGGTTCATAATGTAAGTTGCCCACCCTGTACCAAAACAGATACCGTATACCATCTTTCCAAAGAAAATAAACAAAATTAAAAAACAAAAGCTAGTTACTTAGCGCGACCTAAAATTAGATTTACACGTTATTTTGTTGCGAGAATTATTCACGTTTATAAATAGCACATTAAAAGTTATAGGAACTACGAGTAGCATCATATCCAAGTGTTTCGTATTATAAATATAAGTGTGCAATGACAAATTTCCAATGTGAACGCGTTTCAGAATTCTGCAAAATGGGAAAACAGAACCATTAACTCGTAAACTTCATCATCACCGTTGAAAATGATGTGCCATTTTTAAATGAAACAAATAATGTCGATTATTCTCCTGTAATTAGTCCTCAATCTGGTTTTCAGTAAACATTCCAAAAGATATTTTCTGGAACGATACATCTAAATAATCTGAAGAATCTTATAATAAAAAAGCTTTTGACAAATGAAACAATAAATAATAGCATACTAAACACCAAGATTGAGAAGTAAGCAAACGATTTAAGGCACGTAGGCGAGAAATTATCATTATTGGCGTTTGCAGCTTTTATTTTTTTTATATGGCAGAAAACTACTGTTTAATAATAGGAAAAAAGTTATAGAATAATTCCAAAATTAATACATACAAGAGTTTGGAACTCCAAAGAATAGTTTTTCCCTTAAAATTATTTTTCGGTTTGAGGAAAAAACCAAGCCCGTACAACTGCAGCGCAGTAGCATATCACAGCTCACAGGCGCTATATCCATGAGCACGAGATATAGCGAGAATTATGCCGCCCTTCGCAGGATTTGGAAATCGCTAATATTAGAGAACATGTTGTTTACATTGCCAAATACTTCCGTAACAACCATTTTGCCTCTGCAGCATATGCCAAAGAAGGAGACAAAAAACTAGTTTAACCAAATGATGTCAGATGGAATTCGCTTGCCGACTGTTTAGCAGGTTTCGTTGAGTCATGGCCTTTACTTTTCAAAATTGCTGAGGAGAACAAACATTCACTTAAAAAGATTTCCTAACAATACTTAAGTCTATCTCTATCGCAATGGATAGACTACAAAGAAATAGTGCCAATCTTTCAGATGTTGTGGAAGAATGTAAAATATTGGAAACCCATTTTGACAAAACTGACATAACTTTAAAACATATGCAAAAATTTAAAAGGCGTTATGAACAGTGTATAACCCTATATCATTTGTTGGCATATCTTCTTGACCCAACAAAAACTCAGCAAACACTTACAGAGAGTAAAAAAATGTTTGCTTTAAAAGCTGTTATATCCAAATAGTGGTTTACTACCACCCATAATCACCAAAAAAGTTTCTTGCCAGATCAGAGCCTTTCACTGATATTATGTCTATGATGATATTCTTTAGAATGTAAAACCCATAGATTGGTGGAAGTCACAACAAAATATATCCATTATTCAAAAAGAGTTCCTCATAATTAGACAATTATTTTGTGCTGTTACTTTCGCATCAGACGAAAGAATTTTCTCAACATTTGGTTTAGTCCATCCATTCCAAACTCAGAAATAGATGAGGAAGGAAAAAGCGCAAAATTTGTTTTTTTGTACAAACACTACAATTAACTAAAATAAACATTATTTAGAAACAGTGGTATAATTTTTTTAATATAATAAATCATTAATTAAAACTGAAAGATTTTTTATTTTAACTTATTTTTATTTTAATCACGATTTAAATTGAAAAAATCATGTGATTTCAATCATGTATTTATTTACATCAATAATTGATTTAAATAGTTTCAACCCTGTAAATGCCACTGTTTAGAAAATACGTCACTTCCGACAGTTTTTATGATTTTTACTAATAACTCTTTTAATGCGCATTTGTCAGGAGAAATATAGGAGTACCTTTTTATTTTCTACAAAAAAAGTTTCATACGATTTTTATAAAAAGATTATGTCCAAAGATATAAAAAAAAATAAGAACAAATCGAAAAATGAGTTTCGAGTGATACTACGCCACTGATGTGCTCCAAGGTTTTCGAAAATGAGATATGGAATTAAATCTCTTTGCACTTTTTTTCTCAGTAACGTAACCTACAATTTCTTACTTCCGGTTCAATCGGCGGGGATAACAACAGTTTTTGCGGGGAAAGTCAAAATGCCCTAAACGTTTCTGCCGAGAATGTTGGATGTGGGCACTTTATGGTCGTATAATGGGATCGAAAGTGCTAGATTTAAAATAAATAGATTATATTCGCAGAAATAATGCGTTTTTATGCATGAAAACAAAATCCTTAGGGTCATTTTCAGTTTCACTTTTTTTATTATTATTTTTTTGCACGGCCATTTTTAAAGAATATTATTATATCTGCAACAAGGTACTCCTTGATTTTTTTCAAGAGATATTCACAAAAATACCAGAAACCATCGGAACTGACAAAAAAAAATCGGCAAAATCAAACAAGCCGATAATAAAGTAGAGAATACCTCCGATATGGCCAAAACTAACATTACACGATTCTACTGAAATTTGGCTATAACTTTCATACAATAAAATAATGTCAAAATCCATTATTGAATGAAAACAAAAAAAAATGGAAGGAAGAGAAACAAGACCATGATTGTTTACATCTCGCCGACGAAAATAAACAAACTTTTACCTGCTGATACAATAACTCTTGCGCAAGGAAATGTGTGATTTCCTTCTGGTCCAGGAACTCCATATCTCGCGCCGGAAAAATCTCACACAGCGATAAACAAAAAGTAAATGAAATAAACAATAACTCGGTATCGTATAATCGATAGTACTATCGAAGTCGTTCGTTCGTAAAAAAGAAAAAATGTAAACTTAAAAGTCGAGCGCGACTTTCCCGAGGCTCGACTTGTCGAATAATGAAAATGGTCGCGGAGCGGGAATTTTCGTCGGTCGCCTATGCCCACTGGAGTTTTATTTAGATTCGAGGTAACGCAAGTTCGCAAGTGTTGTTATTTATATCCTTCGAACTACTCCGAGCGCTCTGTCGCTTTTCTCTATTTGCTAACGCTAGTTATTATTATCGTTATTGCGGGAAATACCGGCGTTTATGATCTGTCAGGTCCTAATGCGCGGGTTCGGACGAAA
Source organism: Gonioctena quinquepunctata (assembly GCA_018342105.1). NCBI lineage: Eukaryota > Metazoa > Arthropoda > Insecta > Coleoptera > Chrysomelidae > Gonioctena > Gonioctena quinquepunctata. The sequence continues at coordinate 232,211 of JAFIRS010001082.1, forward strand.
GTGCAACTACTTGTTTTCAGAGCTCATGCGTTCTGATGTTGATTATACCAGACAAAGGAAATTCGAATCGGAAAAGAAACTGTAGTCTATCGCGCACGGGCGAAGATTGTCACCGACTGTTTTGTCACTAATTTAATTATTATAGTTTGTCTCGTTGGAATGTGCGAGTTCTTTAGCAATAGACTTCATTATAGTGACAAAACAGCCACAGTAACAAAACAGCCACAGTAACAAAACTCACTGGCCCGCTAGGCCTAATTAGCTGAGGAAACTGAGGATACAAAGTTTACTGAGCAAAGGAAGCGTTACCGATGAAAGCATGACTGAGCGAAAGAAAGCGTAACTGGGCGACAGAAAACACAACTGGAGAACGAAAGGAAGCGTAACTGTGGAAAGGAAGCAAAACTGTGGAAAGGAACCGAAACAGTGGAAAGGAAGCGAAATTGTGGAAAGGAAGCGAAATTGTGAAAAGGAAGCGAAACTGTGGAAAGTACAGAAAAGAGGCGCATGTAGGGAAAGGAAGTGCATGTAGGGAAAGGGAGCACAAGTAGGAAAATGAAGCGCAAGTAGGGAAATGAAGCGCAAGTAGGGAAAAGAAGCGCAAGTAGGGAAAAGAAGCGCAAGTAGGGAAAAGAAACGCAAGTAGGGAAAAGAAACGCAAGTAGGGAAAGGAAGTGAAAACGGGTAATCATGCAAACTGCGAAACTGTAAAAATGAGGCGTAAGGAAAAAATTTAAGGGGAAGGAAAAATTAAATAAAATTGTACTTTATTGTGTGAAGAAAATAAATCTTGTTGACTGGAAAGTAGGGAAAAGAAGCGCAAGAAGGGAAATGAAGCAAAACAATGAAAAGGACGGTAAACTGCGAAAATAAGGCACAAGTAGGGAAAGAAGAAAGCGCAAACTGGACAATAAAGGGCAAATTTGAAAATAAAGGCAAACTTGGAAATAAAGGGCAAACTTGGAAAGAAAGCGCAAACAGGTAAAGGAAGCGCAAACAGGGAGACGAAGCGCAAACTGGGAATGGGTGCTCAAACTTGGAGAGGAATCGAAAACTGCTAGAGGAAGCGCAAACTAGAAAACTGTGGAAAGGAAGCGAATCTGTGGAAAGGAAGCGAAACTGTGGAAAGGAAGCGAAACTGTGGAAAGGAAGCGAAACTTTTTTTTTTATGTTCTGGTTCCCACGAAAAGGGATATCCTGTAATGTTCAGAGAACATCGTGGGAACCAAGGGAAAGAAGGTAGGAGTTGGTGTTCTTCTTAAATTTCTGGAGGTTGTATGCCTCGGGGAACACCTCCCTAGGCAATGAGTTCCAAAGCCTCGCTGTTCGTTGGATGAACGAGTCTTTGGAAAGTGATGTTCTGCAGGTCTCCAAAGTGACCACGAAGGGGTGTGATGACTGAACTTGACGGGTTAGTCTCGAAGAGACTGCCAAAGCAGGAACGATTGTTGATATTTCTGAAGAGCATCGCCCATGAAAATATCTATAAAATAGAGACAAATCGCCAACTTTTCTACGGTGTTCCAGACAAGTGAGCGAGTTTGTAAGCGAGGCATCACCGACGAGACGAATTGCCCTTTGGACAGAATCAATAGCCTCAGGATATGTTTAGGTGCCGCGCTCCAAATATGGGAACAGTATTCCAGGACAGGTCGGATCTGTGCCTTATAGATCATAAGCAGCTGAGTGGGGTGAAATAGCTCTTGGCACGAAACAAAACCAAGTTTTTGGGATGCACTTTTGGCAATGGACCTCACGTGATTTTCCCAGGAAAGGTTATTGCTGATAGTAATACCAAGCATCCGTTTTTTGTTTGCATTAACATGGATGATTAGTGGTATGGTTACTCCTGACAAAGTTATGTTAGGCACAGTGAGATCGGCTTTTTTAGAGAAAAGACATGCTTGTGTTTTGTTTGCATTGAATTCTACCAAGTTATTAGATCCCCACTTGAGAATTGTTGCTAAGTCCATATTTATATTATTAACATTTCTTCCTCGTTCATTTCTGGTTTCACGGGCTGATATAGGGGCCCTGGAAGAGAAAGCGGTATGGAGGGTACTATCATCGGCAAAGCTGTGTACTGGACATGAAGTTGCTTTCAACAGGTCGTTGATGTGAAGTAGAAATAGTGTTGGTGCGAGAATAGATCCTTGCGGAACACCAGCATTTATGAGTAGAGTGTCAGATGAAACTCCATCGACCACTACATGGAGAGACCTGTTTGAGAGAAAACTAGCAAGCAGAGAAGGAAACGAAACTGTGGAAAGGAAACGAAACTGTGGAAAGGAAACGAAACTGTGGAAAGGAAACGAAACTGTGGAAAGTACGGAAAAGAGGCGCATGTAGGGAAAAAGGAAGTGCATGTAGAAAAATGTATCGCAAGTAGGGAAATGAAGCGCAAGTAGGGAAAAGAAGCGCAAGTAGGGAAAGGAAGTGCAAAAGGGGAAATGAATCGCAAGTAGGAAAAAGAAGCGCATAGCACATGGAGAAAAAAGCCTACACGGGGAAATGAAGTCTACATGGAGCGCTAACTGAGAGAGGAAGCTCAAACTGGGAAAGGATTCGTAAACGAGGAAATGAAACAGACGGGGAGAAAAGCCTAAAGCGGGAAATAGAGTCTACAGGAGAAAAAAAGACTACAGGGGAAAGGAAGCCAGGGGAAAGTCTACTGAGGGAAATAATCTACACGGGGAAATGGAGCCCATATGGAAAAGGTAATTACAAAAATCGCACATATGGAAAAAAGCCTACGTGTGGAAAGGAAGCCTGCACGGATAAAGGGAACTTACATTATTATCATTATTGCGCGTTTGAAGTTGAAACAAAGGTGCAACTACTTCTTTTCATCAGCTGATATGTGCGAAAGAAGGCAAAGGAATAGTAACTTGCTAAGAAGTGCGTTACCTAGAATGAGCTCAATTGAGCAAGCGTCACTGCGGGAAAGAAAATATAGCGTACCCATGAAAATATATAAAAAAGGAAGAGTAAATGCGAAAAGGAAAAAACCAATTATATATGCGCTCTTGAATGGGATGTTTTAATTTTCAACAGGTCTATATAGTAAATACCTATTTCTAATATATGAGATGAATATCGTGTCAAAAAGCTTCTGAAATGTTGTCTACGATTTAAAAAATTCTGGGGAACTATTGATGATAGGTACAGGGAAAAATATATGGAGTTCCAATAATATATCAAAGTTATTGTTGGTTGAAATATGATAAAACATATTGATATTTGTATAATGTTGAGAAACAGCTAACAATGAAAAAATAACCCAAAACATTATCAGGTCAGGAATTTATATTATACGACGTTTCAGAACTTAAAAGACAAAGAACCAACTTGTTTGTTTTCACTTTCAGACGGCTATTACCTACAGCGGAAAAAATTGATTAAAGGTCGAGTAGCGTTCCCTATCGAAAGTAAACAAGATTATTAACGACGGAAAACACACAAACCGATAATTAAAAAAAGCATGACAAATTTCACGTCGAATGAACTGAATGGAAATCCGGATAGGGGCAAAAACAAATGCCACCTACACATACGTACAAATCTGATATGCAAACATTGTTTAATTGATAGTTGAAATAGTAAGCAAACTTGGAAAAAGGCGAATCAACTTTTTGATTTCACTGCGGCTTGTTGGGGATTATTTATCTCTATTCGTTGCAAGTTTTACCAGCATATAAACTTATTCCATCAGCAACAACATTGACGAGGCGATAAGAGGAATTGAAGCGGCAAAAAATAAACACGTTATAAAACACATAATTACTACATATCGCATAACTCTGTAGTGGCATAAAATACCTCGTTAGATTACAAAATTCGCTGTAGTAATTCGATACTATGAAATTTGGTGATAATCTCTCTCACCAATTTCAAAATATTCGTCAGTAAAATCAACTATTCAGTACAAATTTCAGGAGGTTATGAACCGATTCGAGGAGTAACAAAGCATACATAACGCTGCTTTTGTTTTTACCTCGTTGCAACCAAGTTGTATACATCGCTTCGAATCCAAGGCTAAGTAGGTTGGCGCTGAGCCAAAACAAAAACAGCGCTCTTATTGTTTCGTCGGTGTTAATTTCTTCATATTGGCATAGCCTTTATGATTTGCTAATGAGTTTGTTCCCTTAGCATTACCATTCGCGTTATTGGCAAATTAGGACGATTAGCAGAGAGTATTTAAAAAAAATTCGGTTCAGCAATCAGTTTATATTAATTTTTAGGAGAAAAATAAACAAGTAAAATACGTTTTTTCGTCGGGGTCTTCATACCTTATACCCGTCAGACAAAACAAAGTTGTCGCTCCTTTTATAAACGATGTCATTGCCTCCATAGAGAGAAAAATACTTAACTTCCTGTTGTAAAAATATAAAATTTTAAAACTCTTAAAATTCCCATTTTTTCAAGGAAAATGCAGGAGTACTGCTTGTAGAACTCATCGACTCCAATTCTCCAATATCAACGCAAATTCATGAACAAAAATAGTTAATGACAATAATGAAATATCATGCACATGTGCAATATGTTCTATGTGATACACTTCTTGAAATGCTTTTAAACGATACATGTTTAGGCTCGATAATTGGATACGAAAATAAAGAACTCAAAGTCTTCTTCACAACGGAATCAATATAAATTGAAACACAATTGGTAGACCACAAGCGAAAAACAACTACTTTCCTGGCAAATACCACGCAGAACGTCGACTGATATTCACCTGAAAATATATGCAAACTTCCATAAAAATGAAAATTGATTGAAAATGTTTGGTTCTGATAAGCTCGATTATGTTTAATTCATGCCGGGTCCGCCTAACAATCCGCATACCGGTTTCAGGCTTTTTGGCCCTCATCAGTACGGAGTAGTCACCAGTCAGAGATCCGGAGAGCTCTGGCCGAAGCGAGACCCAACATAAATATAATTGGATGTTTTTAAGTCTGTTCAAATACATAAATAAAAGATCTCCCTATAACAAACAGTGTTTTTCAATTTTAAATTTAAGGTTAATGTATATAATAAAAATGAATCTTGATTCTTTATAAGCGCAACACTTGAGAACTACTGGACCGATTTGGCTAATATTTTTTTTAAATATTCATAATAGCCAGAGGATGGTTGAAAGAAAAATTGGAAAAGTTGACCGGAAAATTCGGGTAGGTATATAAGAAAGTTGGCGAAGAAAAAGAATATCGAGTCATTTATTACCAAACGAGAAAATAGCTCAGCGTTTACACTGTCGCCTACCAAGCAGAAGGTCACAGGAACGAATCCCGGTCAGGGTAAATTTTTTATTTTATTTTCTAAAAACAACGACTTGACCGATTTGGCAAATTGTTTTTTGAATGTTCGTAATACCCCGAATAGGGTTTTTAGGAAAAGAAAGGATTTTTAGAAAAGTTATTGGAAATTTCTTTGGCTTGGAAAAGTTTTCAGGAATATATAATTCAACCCATTCGGTCACTGCGGTCATTTAAACGAACATAGAATTTGCATGGCATCAAATGACATTGAATTTTATTTTTTCGCCCTAATATATCATATTAGAAGAACATTTATTTGCATTTCAATGAACTTTACCGCCATCTTTCAGCGACGGTTCAAATGTTTCATGTAGAAATTATTTCTTGCGGCTGTTTTGAAGGTTATGGTATATGCAAACTTTTTGGCGGGAATTTTGTGATACAACAGGTGAGTTTTTGGAATATAAAAATGATGTTAGGTAGGATTATGATTCTGACTTCATATTTCTTACATACATTTTACATATTCCTCTTTTTTTAGTAGTAGGGTGTAACATGGCTAAACGGAGAGGTCTAACAGAGGCAGAATTATTAGTAATACAGGAAAATTTATCAGATATTGAGGTGCTCACCGATGATGACCTAGATTTTTTTGGAGAATCAAATTCACAAGGTATTGTTGTAGGTAATAGTTAGTTGAAAATAATTTGATAATATTTTAGGCAAAATCGGTGATAATAATAATAATGATGGAAGAATGTATAGAAAATGAGAATGAAGATGTTGATTATGATGCCCAAGATATACAGAACAAAGTCGACGAAATAAAGGAAGGAGATCAAAAAAAGCACCTTTTTGTTTTTTCAGTAATTTTTTTCACTTGACTGTCATTGAGTTTCATTGAGTTATTATGTTCGTTATAAAGACATTTTTTTTTCGAAAACTAGTGACGTCAGAAGGTTCTGGATTTTTCAAAAAATCTTTAAAAAAATCATCCATTCAATATTTTTGCTTACATTGTTTTCCTCAAAAACAAAAAGTGGTGACCGAAAGGGATATAATAAAAATGAATGTATGTTTGTGTTGGTAAGCTCATTACTTGAGAATAACTGGACCGATTTGGTTATTTTTTTTCTGAAAAACGGGATAACAGGAAGACGGGATAACTGGAAAATGGGTTAACGCCATAACCTAGATGGAACAACACAAAAAAAACATAGGAAAAAATAAATAGAGAGTTTCAGGAAAAACAAAAATAGGGAATATAGAAAGTTGGACAGGACAATGTCGGGTCAGCTAGTTGCTAAAAATGTCTGTTCTCATCTTCAATACTTTGTGTAGAACATTTTATTAGTATTATCTTACTTTTAAGCGTTTAAATTAGCGAATTTATTGTAAATGGGGTTATCTGTCCATGCATAAATAAAAAAAATATAGAACTCCGGTTGCGTGAGTCATACTTGACCACTTTACTATTAGCTTATTTTTACTACTGGTAAGTTATCCACTATTTGAATCGAATAATAAATACAATACAGTTCGAAACGATTGCAGGGTATTGGACAAATGAAACTAACCTATGTCTTTGCAAACGTTTCGCGAATATATTGTTCGCTTCTTCAGAGCTATATATAATAAGATAAAGTAGTGTTATAGCCCATAAAATAAAGGCGTGGAGTAATAAACCTTCATTTAGTATGCAAAATCCAAATGTTATGGGTTTTTCCTAGCAGTTCGTACTTATATCTACCTGGATTTAATACGATATACGGACGATAAGCGGTTTATTACGCCATGCCTTTATTTTACGGACTATAGTTAACGACAACATTGAAACAATATGGTTTCTCAGAAGGTAAATCCACTTGTACAATCAATCAATCAATATTTATTTCCATTTTTTCGACATAGTTTACATGTATTGGAATTGTCATTTAGTTAGTACAATTACATTAGTATATCTAAATAAAAAATTACACTTAAAAACAAGAATGTATATATATAAAAAAAGACATGCATAGTATATATAGAAACCAACAATAGACTAATAAAAATATCAAAAAAGAAACACTTTCGTCAAACATAATTATCACAAAGTCTAATTATCACAAAGTCTAGTTTTGTATAAAATCACCTATACTATAAAAACATTCTTTCAATAAAAAAATCTTCAACTCATGTTTGAATGAAGAAAATATGTTAATACCCTTCAGTTCTTCCGGAAGATTGTTAAATATTTTGAGTCCAATATGATCAGGAGCACATGAATTTATTTTTTTTCGAGCTAAATTAACATGAAAATGGTGCTTGTTCCTTGTTTCATAACCATGAATATCAGAATTTCGTATAAAAGTTCCCTTATTTTTGAAAACATGGACACAGGTTTCGAAAATGAAGAGGCATGGAAGTGTCAAGATACAAAATGTTTTGAAAAATGTTCTACACGATTCTCTGTCAGAGATTCTTGCGATACATCTCAAGATTCGTTTTTGTCCAATAAAGATATCTTTCGTACCTGGTGCATTGCCCCACAGGCAAATGCCATATCTGAGTCTTGATTCAACTTCAGCGTAGTAAACATTCAACATCTGTTTCACTTCTAGTACAGAATTTAGTTTGGAACATAATTGTTGGCAATGGGATTTCCAGGAGAGGTTTTCATCCAGAGTCACCCCCAAAAACCTAACCACATCATGTGTATTGCACATAGTGTTTCCTTCGATTTTAACTTCAAGGTCATCAATAGTTTTTTGACGGGAGTGAATTCTTAACATCTGTGTTTTTTTAATATTGAAAAATAAGTTTCTGCTATTGAAAAAAGATGATACTGTATTAAGTGTTTCAATACATTTCGATATTAGGTGTTCACTATCTGTGGGGGACAAAACCAATGAAAAGTCATCTGCATACGCAGTATAATCTGCGGTACCAATTATAGCATCTAGGTGATTTACATACAAAATGAATAAAATTGGGCCCAAGATGGAGCCTTGGGGAACACCCATTTCGACTTCCCTACCACTCGAACGTATGGTTTTGATTTGGCTTTCGTTTTTGAACTGCATCGTGACAATTTGTTTCCTGTCTTTTAAAAAAGATGAAATCCAGTTTAATGGTATACCTCTTATGCCTAAACTCTCCAATATATCTAGCAGCTTCTGATGGTTCACACAATCGAAAGCTCTGGTCAAGTCGCAAAATATTGCTACAGGGCATTCATCCTTATCGATAAACTGGGCAATGCGTTTATGGAACGAATACATTGCCGTAGATATAGACATTTTATGACGGAAACCGTGCTGACTGTTGCTTATGACTTCGTGTTTTTCCAAGAATGATGAATGATGAAAGTCTAACCAACCTTGCTATGTACAAACTACATAACCGAGGTTGCAGGTTGACTCTGTCTATACTGACTTTTCTAAAGCCTTTGACAGAGTCAACGATAGCCTACTTCTTGCTAAAATTGAAGCGCTTGGTATAGATGGGAATGTTTTACAAGTAATCAATAGCTTTCTGACTGGTAGAACTCTGTCGGTGAAATATACAGATACGCCCATTGAGGTTCCATCAGTGGTACCTCAGGGATCCCATATGGGCCCACTGTTGTTCAACTTGTTTGTATCGGACATAGGGTATGTTTTCAAATATTCAGAATTTCTTATGTTTGCGGATGATCTGAAACTTTATCGAGCAATTTATTGCCAGAAAGAGGCCGAATTAGTACAAAAAGATCTAGAAGCTTTTTCCGTGTGGTGTACAAATAATTTACTTGATGTTAACATCGATAAGTTCCACAGCATTACGTCCAATATTTTTTTAATACAGTGACCGGCAGAAAGTACGCATCATATGGGGATTTTTTTTTAAATAATATTTTGACAAATGTCTATACATGCAATCGCTTCTGCATCAAAAGAAACCCCAAAAGATGTTGTACAGTGCCGTTCGTCTTTTCTTGTTTGGAGGGAAATTATAAAAATTTAAAAATTATGTCTCAAAACACACTTATTTGGGAAAATATTGAAAAATGTTATTTGGAAAAGTTGTTTAGAACGACATTTTATAGCTATGTACAAGTTTAGAAAAAAATCAGAGATGAAAAAATAAAAATAAATTTTTGCTATAAAAAAAAATTCAATTAGGAAAAATACATTTCTGACAAAGAAACTCATTAGTAAAGCCCAAGAGTAATATTTTGAATAATATTTTGTAAAGATTCACCAGCTACTTTTATTTTATTCGAAGAAAAGTTTTAATCTGTGGATTTGCCATGTGTTCAGCTGCTTCATAAGAGGTCACAGAAATATCTTCAGGACATTATAATCCCGATACTGTTTATTATTGACAAAGAACCATGTATCTACAGAATTTTAATATGAATTTTTTATTAGAACAAAAAATTGATTCAATTTTTTACATAATTACATTTTATAATAAAATTAGAAGCTGAAATAATTATAAACCAAACAATTTAATGCATACTCGAAAGTTTGTAATCAATTTATTTTTTGTTTGAATAAAAACTTCAATTTGAAATTATGTAGATACAAGGACCTTTATTAATAATGAACAGTATCGGGATTATAATGTCCTGGAGATATTTCAGTGACCTCTTATGAAGCAGCTGAATACATGGCAAATCCATAGATTTAATTTTTTTTACGAATAAAATAGAAGTAGCTTGCGAATATTTACAAAATATCATTTAAAATATTACTGTTGGCCTTACCAATGAGTTTTTTGTCTAAAATGTATTTTTCCAAATTGAAATTTTTATTATGGCAAAAAATTGATTTTTATTTTTTTATCTCAGATTTTTTTCAAAACTTGTACATAGCTATAAAATGTCGTTTCAAACAACTTTTCCAAATATCATTTTTCAATATTTTCCCAAATAAATGTGTTTTGAGACATAATTTTTAAAAAAATTAAATTTCCCGCCAAACACGAAAAGACGAACGGCACTGTACAACGTCTTTTGGGGTTGCTTTTGATGCAGAAGCGATTGCACATATCGATATTCGTTAAAATTCATTAATAAATGAATTTCCCATATGATGCGTACTTTCTGCCGGTCACTGTATAAACTGAATAATATAGCTCTTAAGAGAGAAAAATATGTTCGTGACCTGGGTAAATTTGATAGCGAAATGAGTTTTAATCTTCAAGTATCAGAAATTGTGGCAAAAAGTTTCAAAATGTCAGGTTTTGTGTTAAGAATTTCTACTGATTTTTCAGTTGAAACAAAAAAGATCCTATTTTGTGCTTTCGTAAGATCTATTCTCGAATATTGTTCGGTTATATGGGACCCATACTATAATGTAAATATCGAGAATGTACAGAAGAAATTCTTGAGGAATTGTGCTTTTATCACTTAGGTCTTTAACGAAATGAATATGAGTACAGTCAAATCTTAACCATGTTAAATTTGAAATCATTAGAAGATAGAAGAATTTCTATGAATTTGAGTTTCCTTTGCAAAATAATAAATGGTACAATCAACTGCCCAGAACTACTTCAACTAATAACTTTTTATATCAAACAAAAAAATATCATAAATTCGGATATTTTTCAGTTAAATTTTTTCCATACCAATTATGCTTTGAACAGTCCGATTCCTCGTCTTCTGAAGCTGGGAAACCAATACCTACCATAATAACTTAAATTTATTTAATGTGTCGCCTCAGGCCTTCAAAAATCAATTGAAAAGGCTATAGCGTTTCCGAAGCTTTTCTGTACCTTATCCTTTTCTTTGTAAGTACCAGATTTGTTACACCTTTTAGTAATGTAGACACTAGACAAAAGGATTCATTAATACCTTGTATTCAACACTTTGTTATATGTTTTGTAACTGCCGTTAATAAATAAATAAAAAATAAAATAAAACTTCAATATTGAAATACAATGTGGAAATTAAAATGTTTAAAATTGGGATAACTAACAGATCCTCAAACAACTGGTATTCAAGAATAGATAAAACAATTTGATAAAAGTTGAAATAAAAAGTTAGAAATAAATACAATACAGTAATATAGCGGGTAAAACTTTGTTTTTAGCATTATTTAAATTATGTCCTTCTCAAATTGTGGAACTTAACAAAACTCCTAAAACAATGCCGCGAAATGAAATATAATTGTTATTAGTATATCACCCAACTAAAAGATGGGAGCAACAAAGACAGCAGAATTAACCATCCCAAGATATCATTTTCATTCATGAACACAATATTCCTCAAATTCCCTCGACTATGCAGATTTACCACACTAGTGGGCACACTTAGTTGTGTACCTGTTTAGAAACCCGTACTCTTCTCGAGGCGTTACAAATTCATTCACAACATTCCCACGATGACTCACTCGCTTTTCCAGGTATTCCTCGATAGCAATTTTCTCTCGACGATCCACGCCAACCTTGATTGGCCTTACGACGACGATTCTGAGTTCGTGTACCAGGTGGGTAGAGAAACAAACGCGGAAAAAGAAATAAAAAAGCGCTGTCCGGTGAGTCGATCTGGTATAGCGCAATAGGCAGGGGGCATACACCCAAAAATATGTTAACAAATCGAGCGCAATGCATATTTATTTGGTGGAAAAGCGCTCGTTTACCTAAAGCCGCCTCCACTGCTTTTCAAATGCTTACGTGATTTTTCTGAATAATATTATTGAAAATACAAAAACTAATGAGTCCAAAAATACTTGACAAACTCAAAAAACTAAAAACAAAAAAGGTAATAATTACAATGTCCATCTGTGATAAATCTGGAAGTGTTCAGCTGAGCATAATCCAGGACTATCAGGACAAATAATGCAACCTTTTCTAGTACTTTCGTATTCCATTTCTCTTGCATATATATGGCACAAATTTTGCGAAGAGCTCTCTTCTTTCCAACTTCCCTAGGAAAATCTACCATACCATACAGGACCTTGGACGTTGATGGTTTGACGTTATATTTCATTTTTCTCTATCCTTCACTATATTTAGCTAATATTCCGTGACAGCACAGTTTTGTAAATTTATACATGGATATTTGTTTGCAGTGAGAGTTGCTAATATATATATATATATATATATATATATATATATATATAACTTTTGAATTCAAGAGCATCTGTATGTAAAGCAACCTTGGTGGACCAAGTATATGATTTTCTCAAAGGAGAATAAGGTTCCGTGTCTTGGTCTACGGCATCAACTGATCCCATATTCTGGTTATAAAATTATATATGCTTCGGTTTATTGTGATAAATTTGTTATCCACCAACTAAATAACTCTCCTTTTCACAAAATCGTGCTGAATGTTCACTAGTCAAGAGATATACATCTTTTCTGTCTTTGAACCTCACCAGAAGAAGCATACCTTTACGAACAAAACATGATGTTCCGATAGTTCCTGTAATATATGAATTTTTTGTGAGTAAAAACTCGCCAAGTCGAACAGACATATACCAGTTATCTATTATAATCTCTCGGTGGCTATTTAGGAGATTTTTTGCAAGAAATACAACAATTATCTCGGAAAATGTGAGGTGGTTGGTACCATTTATGTGTGATATGTCATATATATCTTTGCCTATACAGTGCTTCTCAAAAGTCCCCTCCCCCCCTCTTATTTTTGGAACGATTATACATAAACAAGTGAAATTTGGAAACTGAATATTAAAAGTTGTAAACTTCCCTACTAGTGATGATAGATGACGAAATCGTCAAAGATGACGTCACAAGGCCATTGTGACCAATAATTTTAAATGGAACCCTACGGCAAGCGACACCTCTTTTAAAAGGTATCGAAAAAACCTATTCAATGATACTAATTTTGTTTGTGTTTATGGCAGTTTTAATGGCTCATTAGTGAACATTAAAATTTAAATTCCATTCAGTATGATATCAATTACAGATTTAAGAATCAGTATCTACTTAAAGAAATTGCTCGAAGTGACCTCCATTCACTTCCTGACAGTGAAATATCCTATTTTTAAACTCTTCTCGTACTTTTGCAAATGTGTCTGCGGAAACAGCGTCACGTTGTTTTAAAACGTCAATATTGTCGAGTTCAGTGGCGTAAACCTTCAATTTAAGGTACCCCCACAGAAAAAAATCCAAAGGTGTAAGGTCCGGTGATCGAGCTGGCCATTCCGTTGAACCTCGTCGTCCAATCCATCTACCACGATACTCCTCATCCAAATATCGTCTTACTGCACCGTGTGGAGGAGCACCATCCTATTGGAATGTTATTTCCAAATTGCCGAATTCATCTGGATTATCTTCCAAAATTTCAAGGATTAACGGTTCTATTGCGTTTTGCAACAGCTCCAGATAAACCTCACCAGTTAAATTAGTATTTAAAAAATGAGGCCCAACGATGTGGTTTCCCAGGATACCTGCCCAAACATTCACCTTCTGGGGAAATTGGGTATGTGTTTCACGAAACAGGTGAGGATTTGCGTCACTCCAATACCTCACATTCTGTGTATTTACATTTCCATTTAGATAGAAAGTACTTTCGTCACTAAAACAAATTGTTTTGACATAGTTTGGCTGTTGGTTAATTTTAGTTTCCATATTTTCACAAAATTCTAGTCTTTGGTCTGGGTCGTCGTCTGAGAGTTGATGAACCATTTTTAATTTGTATGGATGAAATTTGTTTTTTTTCAACACCCTGAGCACTGTACTTCGACTGACTTCACAGGTAGATGCAACGTGAGTTGTTGAAGAAGTAGGATTAACTATTACTTCTGCCAGTATATAAATTTTTTTCTCATCAGAAATTTGTGGTCTGCCAGATCGTTTCGCATCATTAATACTACCCGTTGTTTCAAACTTACGAAGAAGCTCCCTTAAATAAGTCCTCGAAACGGGGCGATCGGGAAACCTCTCATTAAAAATGCGTTCTGCTGCATGAATATTTTGTCCAGTTTCACCAAGAATTAGGATCGCTGCTACTTTATCACCTAAAGCACGTACCATTTCGCTTCTTGAAGCACTTAAACGTTCGGCTCACAACAGTTTAACAAATTATTAAAATGTACAAAAATATTAAAAGTACCAAAAGCTGCTAAAACAGTTAAACGTTCGATCAACAATACACAAATTATTAAATGTACAAAAACTTGGACAATTACAAAAACGTCGAATTAGGGAGACTAACAAAAACGTCAGCTTATTTGACAACTATCCAGAGGCGGAGCTTGAATTTGGAATTTAAGTATCAACTGATTTAATTCATCACAGCTTTGCGTTTTTTAAAAGCGAGTTGCCAAAACTGCCATAAACACAAACAAAATTAGTATCATTGAATAGGTTTTTTCGATACCTTTTAAAAGAGGTGTCGCTTGCCGTAGGGTTCCATTTAAAATTATTGGTCACAATTGCCTTGTGACGTCATCTTTGACGATTTCGTCATCTATCATCACTAGTAGGGAAGTTTACAACCTTTAATATTCAGTTTCCAATTTCACTTGTTTATGTATAATCGTTCCAAAAATAAGAGGGGGGGAGGGGACTTTTGAGAAGCACTGTATACAGACAAAAATTCCACGTGTAATTCACGCAATTCAGGAGAGAAAATAGTTTTATCCCAAATCTACTGCGCTTCGTTTTTATGTATTGTCTGAAATGAAGTCGGCCCTTGTACAGCATAAGTTGTTCATCTATGGCAAAAACTGGACCAGCATCAACGAGATTCATACAATTTTCTCTAATGCGAGCCTTAAAAACTCCCAGTTTAGTGAGTGGAGCACTTTTGTCTCACAAGATCTGGCGGCGAAAATCGAATGAATTTCAATATGGATACAAATCTATTGCGGCTCATTACCATCTTATGAAACACGCGAGGCCCACTATACAAAATATCCGTACTCCAGTAGTCTGAAAGCTGTGGACATTTCACTAACCCAGTTAAAAAAGTTCAAAGAAAAAAAACGTGTTCATCCTTTTTCAGTGTTTTCCATTTCAGTCCACAAACAGTTTGAACATTATTGGCTTCAAAATTTATTTCAGCCCGTCTGTTTGTCCACTCACAATAGTAGGGCTTGTGAAGGACTCAAAACACACTACAGCATCCTTACTTTCCTCAAAATCGATAGCCGGGTTGAAGTCATATTCAGAATGATACTCTTCAACAGGTTTTGGTAAATGATCGGTGAAAGGATTCACAACAGTGGTCCATCCGACCATTTGAATACCCTACATAACCTCATCTTCATCTGTTGCAGAATAATCACTCTCAGTATCACTGTTACCACTGTTTAAAGTAAGCTATGAAAATGAAAATTATATTATGTTTGTTCAGTGACATTTCTTTAATGGAATAATCAAACTGGTTTACATTGAGGAAGAAAAAGTTCAAATATACATTTGTTATATACGAAACAACAAAAATAAACGTGCAGCAAAAAGTGCATATAGGGTGTTGTATCCAAATCGACCAACACCAAAAGGTAAATCATACCTTCAGTTTCAGTAGAAAAAAATGTGTAACTAGAAAACCAGAAAGAACAGCTAGATATACTGCTATTCACGGGTAAAACACGTATAAAGTGCCCAAAAAACATGGCGAGAGTTGAGGCACGCCTACAAAACAAATTATAAAATGAAAAGGCCTATATGAGGACCTTGAGACTTCACACGGGAGTCAATTTGCCTGAGCTGAAAAGATAGGGAGACTAGAGATCTAGAATTTTATATAACAAACACGTTACAAATACAACAGCGACTGAAACGCATAAAACAACTTTGCCGGCGTATTAACGAGTCTGTTTAATCTACACGGAATCGATCGTTAATGATCCCTAGTTCTCTATTAATGTACAATTATGCAGCCAAACTTACACCGAAATTGACCATTAATAACCTACTATTAATGCATCATTGTGGTATAGGCAACAAACATACACGAATTCAAATACTATTCAAATGTCAAATCATATTACCTTCGCACTGTCAAATTTATGTATTTTAAGATCCAAATATTTCTCCTAGTTGGAGCAAATGGTTATCGAAAATTTCACGTTGGCCCCAGGAACCAGGTCGACGGATTTTTTTTTTGTAATCAACTCGTATATTAAAATGGCGATCAATTATCATTAACTCGCTCGCTTCGCTCTCGCGTTAAAATATCTCTAATACTTTTACGATTAAATAACTATTACGTATTTGTAATCGTTCAATCTTCCTAATAATTGGATCTTTCAGTTACTTATTGTGCTTTGTTTGTGATTGAAAATTGTTTATAATTTACCCAATTTTACTTTTTTTGGCAAAAAACCGACACTTTCGTGACACGAGTATGTCATAAAAGCCTAGTCACAAGTTGAAGGCACAAAAAATTACTTTACGCTTCTACTACTGCATTCGCGTTTCGTTTGTGTATATTCCGCCCACCTTGTAGACGTTCGCTTGGTATGTGGAGAATTTCCGATTGTCGACCTACCGATGACTCAACAACGAAACTGTACCAGTGTCTGACATCTCCAACCCAGCGGGCGATCCTAGTAGCCTTGCTTGCGTACGAAAAGTTGACCCACGACCGTGGCCGGTCGCTCCACTGTGTACCTTTTCGGTAATCAACCCGAACTCGCCTATCATTAGGCGGGAGGCCAACTACCGTTTTCGCTCACGAAAATATAAATGGCAAAAAATAGTGCCCAATGGACTACCTAAGTCTGACGTCAAAAGTGGGTGGAGCTTAGCGAATCTTTCCAAACAATTCAGGCATTTTTACCCTTTTTAATGATTTTATTATCATTATCGAGGACTTCATTTATAGAGGATACTTTAAAACATGTTTTGAAGCCATTCTATATCTGAAAGATGACGAGTAACTATATTTCAATTGAAAAAATAACATAACCTCAACAAACAACAATTCTTGAATTTTCATTAAAAACCTTACCTACCTGACTGACACATACTCAAAAATATACACAATTATCCTTATTACCAACGGAAGCAGGAACAATAAACATATAAATAATTTCTTATGGCGTTTTAACATGTAAAATCGATTTGTTTGGAAAAGTTCGCTAAGCTCCGCCTACTTGTGACGTCAGGACTTAGGAAGTCCATTATATTTCTACATCCTTAAAAAAGTTGCCTCACCTTTGAAAACACCCTATATATAGATTGGATTGAGTAGAAGAGCAGAGTTTCCCGTCTATAACCATCTGGAAATGGTCAGAATATGAACTAATTTGATTTTTGTGATTGTTTCCTGTGCCTGCCAAATAAAATGAAATTATCGGGGATAATACCATAAGTGCTTTAAAAATTACGATAATTCTGAAAAAAACGTGTTTTTTTAAAACTGCACGAGTTTATTTTTTTCGTTGTTTTAAAGCATACATTTTTTAAAACAACGAAAAAAATAACCCAGCGCAGTTTTTTCAAAAAAACACGTTTTTTTCAGAATTTGTTTAATTTTTAAAGCACGAATAGCATTCGGTAGAAAATTTCAAGAATACAAAAAGGTTCATATTATTTATTGTTATAGTTGATACTACAATTATTGTAAGTAATATTGTAAACATTTGTATTTGTCTTCTCCGTAACTGAAGTTGATCTTGAACCTCCTCCTGGCGCGCATGGTTGTAGATTTTCATTGCCACGCATTTTTTCAACGATAGCCTGATGGTGTTCTTCATCTATCTGTAGATAGCTCGCAATAGATTTGGAGTTGGCATGTCCTGTTATTTTGATAAGTTCTTGCTCAGCAACTCCGCTCTTTGCAAAATTTGACACCGCTGTTGCCCTCAATGAGTGATTGGTAATTTTTTTTCTTTCCACGTCTAGTCCCACCTGGATTGCTTGTTTCTTAGTCCACTTTGCTATCTCGTTGTGCCCCACAGGATGTTTTTGAACCATTGATTTCTTACTTTCCAAAATGGATTGAAAGTTGAAAATAAACGGTCGCTTTCTATGTGTTCTCTTTTCGATTTTAATGCGTAAAATAATCGAACTGGACAAAAATTATAGTTATTTCTATTGATTACTAACCACTTAGATGAGGCACATGGCTTGGATCCGCCTTGGGTAGTTTTTCCGAAAATCGGATTGTATTCAATTCTGTTTGTTTTTTGGCCTGAGTTATCGAGTTCTTCCTTGAAAAACTGTAGCTTTGCTCTGCATCCTTCGCCTCCTCTCCACGCCAATTCATACGACAAAACAAAGAACACCTTCTTTTGTAGTCCCTCTGGGGTTCCTTCGTCACAACTGTTTACTAGTTTTTTCAGTTCTTCGAATTTCAGAGAGTTGAGCTCTTTTCTACTATCTTGAGCCTGTAGGTCTTTCTCTTGCATTTTTTGCGTCCCATGCAGATTTAAACACGACATCTTGGAATGGGTCAATTTTTATACCATATTTCTGGAAGTATTCTTCCATAATCATTTTGGCGGTGACATTCCAAATGGTTTTTAACGGTGCTTTCTTTGTACTCCTCACCCTTACTTTTCTTCATGTTTGAGCCCAGTTCTTCAAGATTTTCGCAATTTCGCATACTGGCGTTTCTCGTTCCAATGTATACCCTCTTGTTGCACAAAAATCCATGAACTGATTTCAGACAAACTTCTTGTTTTTCTTTGTATTCGCTGGAGTCGTTTTTTCGATTTGCGTGTCGATTTCAGCTTCTTTGAAAGTCCCGAAACGGTTCATTTTAGACGTTAAATGACTAAATTATAGTATCTGTTTTCTTCAGGTACCCGTTGCTATGGTCGTAAGCATATCTGTTACTTTCATGGCAATCGCAAAACATACACTCCCTATTTTTAAGGTAGTGCCGCCACGAGACAGTTGAATTAGGAAATTATTTTCGACGGAATCAATTTTTTTTAAGGGGGGCACTTGCCCCCCCCTCCCCACCAATCGCAGCAAAAAAAAACATTTCAGACCCGCCCCCCTCACTAGAAATCATACGTCATGGGAAAAAATTATCGTTTTTCTATAAAACTTCAATGGACTTTTTTGTAGTACTCTTTTTGAACTTTGGGGGAGGGGATCGTTAAAATCGATGGGGTCAACTAGGAGGAGTTTTTTTTTTCGCTTTCAGACCCTCAAATGGTCCCCCGTCCTTCTATAAAAAGTCCCCTGGCACAATCCGCATTTCTCTATTTCTCTACGACCCCCACTTTAGGCTGTGCGCTTCTCCGTGGACTATTTTGAATAACGAGAGTAGTTTTGATTATATCTGTCAAACTAGATGGTCAATCACTTTGATTTTTTTTCACAATATCTGTGATATCCTGCTCTAGCTCCTCCTCGTTTTTCATAAACTTCTTAATTTTAGTACTAACGGTAGAACTAATAATGTGCGCTTCCCCGTGGACTATTTTGAATAACGAGAGTAGTTTTGATTATATCTGCCAAACTAGATGGTCAATCACTTTGATTTTTCCACAATATCTGTGATATCCTGCTCTAGCTCCTCCTCGTTTTTCATAAACTTCTTAATTTTATGTTGAAAAGGGAAACATTTTCAATGGAAGATAGTGACTAAGGTTTATCTTTCAGTCGCAGATGATTCCACATCTGATTTTATGAACATCCTGTTTATATTTTCAACAAATCAATTCTTAATTTTAGTACTAACGGTAGAAATAATAATGTGCTGTTTGCCTATGCATGGTCCATATGTTACGTGTTAATTGAGTCAACTTCAATTATATATATATCTCGGGTTCGGGATGGTGAAACTTGTTAAAATGTTATAGAGGTGTTGTTCACATGATAACAATACGTATGCCAAATTTTAATAATTTCCTAATTCAACTGTCTCGTGGCGGGACTACCTTAAATCGCGTCACTGCAGTTGAATTGTCACCTAGCGCGCTGAATTACAGCGATAATCCACATAGTAGGTGGATTACCGCTGTAATTCAGCGATAATTCCACACATTTTAACACATGAGTGAAATTTTCATCTCCCCCTTGAGAGGCACTGGCACAACCATTTCGTTTCCTCTAATCCTCGTTTATAGACTTTGTTACAGCTTCTAGATCACCTACTCCAGGGAATAGGCAATCAAGCGAGTCAATTCGCCATTTCCTTATCCGCGAAAAACACTTTCGTCTTTTCCCTTGCCGCTCATCTGTTTCGCATATGTCAAGACTGAACAATCATAAAGTATATCGTCTTCTCAGGATATTGTGGTAAATGCGGCGCCGATAATTCGCTAAAAATATTCTTTCGAGTCGCGACTTCCAAACTATTCCAGAGCGATACATTTTTTCATCTATGTATAGTCTTCTCACATATTTATTCCAGATGGCGGGGATGGTTTTATTTCGCGCTGACACGTGCTCGATATAGGTGTGTGTAAATAAAAAACGATTACACATGTACTGAAATACCGACCGCATAATTGAATGGGCTTAGAAAACATATTTTTATTCAAATTCCAACCACTTGAATCTTCTCTTTGGAAAACCACCAAATTTCAAAGTTAATAGCCCTGTAAAGCGATTTTCTAGCGTCGGGAATAATAGCTATTATCCCTAAAATCGTTAATACTTTATTTATGGCGCCAAAACACTTTTTCTAACTATTTTTTAAACTCAAATTTTACCCGCGGGCGCCAGATTTTATAGTGGTTTACTCCACTTACCAGGGGTAGCAACATATGGACAAATGGAATGTCCAGGGGTCTGGTTTCTTGACTTAATTGAAATTTCCAAAGGTCTGTAGGCTTTAATTACAGCCCTTGGGACTGGACCTTTGAAAAGTTACCAAATGTAACCACAATATAACAATTTTATGAAAACTTTAACTTATGCAATTTTCACAATTTGAATTTATTACACAAGATTATGAGAACTTGAACAATATATGTTATGCAATAAATTTAACAGCTGAACGAAAATTGATCAGTTTATAAGTTCCAACAATGGACATAAACTATAACACCTCTAACAGAATATACTTTATCTTACTTTGTCACCCAAGAGACCGATTTTCCAATTTTTTTACAATCCCAGAAAGTGATTTTTCTGGTGTGCGTGGGAATCAAATTCGTCCAAGTATCTCGAGGGAAACCAAAAATTTTGTTAACTTGAGATCTAATTTATTAACGCGCTAACTGCTCTCGTTCGGCCATGCTTCACAACTTGAGCAGCTAGAAAAACTGACATATTGTGACCCTCGACGGAACCTGAGATCGTAACTCGAGGTAATATGAGTTTGAATGGTTCATCGATCTCGTGCTATAGTATATTGAAATTCCACAACAGCAAAATAGATGCAAAATGTCAAATTCACTATTTATTTCAATCGAGTACCAAAACGCTATCAATCCTATTAAACTCTAAATACCTGCCAGAGTCAGAAATGAAACAAATGCCGGTGGCAATCCTCCCGAGTACAGTGGGATTGTCAATTAATACAAAATAAATGAAGTTAAGACGGTCAATTGGGGAGACAGCCTACTATCGTAGTGATAGGAATTATTTATTTATATTCTTGGTTCAACAACAATAACCCCACGACATAAATCAATCCGAAATAACAAATAATGCATAACTTGATTCATCGTGAAAGTCACGGGACTGGGATATTTTACACTTGTGCGATTATGCACAGCTGAATCGCACTTTTTCATGAAATATTTCCAATGCACGCAATAAAATCAATTAGGCGTTTGGCCAACCTGATAAACTCAAACGGTTTTCAAACACAGTGGTGGAAAAATATACATAAAGGGCATACATGTCTTAATGACTCGATCAAATCAACAGGTTATCAAAGGTTTACACACAATGTTTTACTTACGGGATACCCCCTACTTAAATCAAACTTTTGCATGAATGCTTATACTTTACGGAAAACTATTTTCTTTGACTCGCGACTCGCAGAACGATTTCAATCACTTGTTCAGGAGAATAACAAACTTCTTCTCGTAAAAGAGCGTGTGCTCGACACGGAAGGAAAGAGAGCGATCCTAATTAAATCTCGGCTTTTATATCCACCGGATTTAAAAGAAATATCGGACAAAAACCGTATAAAGAAATACCCTCTTTTTGTCTGATTCACATAAGAAATGGACCAAAAAGCAGCTTATCTTTTTGTCCCCTTATGAAAAAGCATACTACGTTTTTACTAATATGAATCTAGCTTTTTCTACCCTCATAGTAAAAACAGTACGAAAAGTGTTTGTCTTTGTGTACAGTGGAAAAAAAAACATTAGAACTTTCTTTTGCTCGGTTTTGTGATCGTTCCAGTAGCTTTGTTTGTTTACACTTATTTTCCAAACACGCATTATTTTGTTGCCAGACCAAAGTTGTTTTCAAAGTTATTTCAAAATTTTGGTTAGCCGTTCGCAGTAACGGAGCTCGGAAAAAATGCTTCGTTACAGCCCCTTCCGAATCCGACCAGCAAATAGGCGTGAAGCAGGTAGTTTTGACATGAAAAGGGAAATCAGGGAAAACGACACAGTATGGATTGATTACTTCCATATCATTTGTATCTAGCCCAACGTCAATAAAAGCAATTTCTTTAATTTCTTCATCATTCGTAAGAGAGAGAGAGAGAATCAATATACGGTCAAAAAACAGCGACTTATTAATTAAGGGCACGTACGGGTAAATACGCAAGGCGGCACCACAACTTCTTCAAAGTTCGTAAATTTTGCACACCATCATTTTTCATGATATGCCTGCGTTATTTTATTTCTGCGTATATTCTATAATCTTGCGTAAAATAGCGATTAGATTGCAGATAGGTTATGTTTCCTTTTCTTATGTAATCAGCATGGTTAGCCAAGATTGGTTGTTACTGCTTGTGGTATTGGTGGGTGCCACCTTGCGTATTTATCGCCTTGCGTATTCACCATCTTATCTAAGGACCAAAAATCAAAATGGGTTTATTTCCATTAATACAATGGCTAAAAGCTTTGGTAAAAATTTGTGCATAGAAATTACATTCATATTATAATATATACCTTGTCACCCCATTATGATATGATGGGGTAGAGGGAAGTGGGAGATCTGGGAGGTCTTGTACCTAGTGTCCCGCACTAGTTCTAAAAGAAGACAGTGGGGGGCACACCCCCGCTGATGTTGACGGATGTACCCTTATCTCTGGCGAACTTTCTCAGATATTTGAGGTGTGATCTTCTGTTGCACCTATGCACTTGTTTTCGTGGTGTGTTGTTTATAGAAAACGATATTTGTCTTGTGCTATTTTGTTAGTGCTGGCTATATTATTTAGGTTGTATCTGACCGAAAAAGTTAGGGCAAAAAACTGACTTACGATAATTGTGTTTTGATCCCTTATGGGGTCCTTATTTACGAATTATTCTGGCCGTTCTATATGCCTTTCATAGAAGAGGT
Organism: Gonioctena quinquepunctata; assembly: GCA_018342105.1. Classification (NCBI taxonomy): domain Eukaryota; kingdom Metazoa; phylum Arthropoda; class Insecta; order Coleoptera; family Chrysomelidae; genus Gonioctena; species Gonioctena quinquepunctata. The sequence continues at coordinate 255,784 of JAFIRS010001082.1, forward strand.
ATAAGGCCTCCTTGTTTTCTGATGGCGTTATGTCCGATATTCCTCTCGTTAACGGACTTTTATGAATGAAGTATTTGTAGAACTTATACGATAATTGATGTATATACCCAGTGATTGATGGTACTTTACTTATTTCTTTCTTTTTTGTATGACTTATATCGGGAGGTAAATAAAAGTGAAGCTGCCGCTGCAGTATTCTGCGATTTATCAAAGGCGTTCGACTGGAATACTGTTGCGAAAGCTTTACCACTATGGTTTTAGGAGGGTCTCCCAGAAATGGGAGATGTAATATCTTTGGACAATAAAGTATATTCTCTCTCCCTCACTGTTAGTGACGAGCACCTTGTTCTGCATCCTTTCCAACTTTAATAAAGTTTTTTTTGGAAGGCTCTTACAATCTGCTTGTAGATAAGCAGCTTGCTTTCTAAGGCTAAATTTGAGTTTCTGGCAATCAGACGGTACACATCCGCTTGATGGCAGAGATGTATTGAGAATCTCAAGGAGCGGTGCTTACTTTACTGTCAATTAGAGTTCGGAAATGCCAACTTAAAGAGCCCCATGAGTGTCATCTTGGCAATTAGGTTAGTTATAGTTGTTCCTTGAGGCTCTTTCAGCATCTTTTACACACCGTGCAAGATATTCTTGGGGAGTGGCCATAAATAAAGGCCTGTAAGTCTATTCTGGATAACGTAGCTGGTTAAACAAGTTTATGTTTATTATTTGCGTTTAACTCTCTTGACTGTACGATTACTTTTCATCATTTGAATGATAGGTTTCCACTTGGATATCAAGATGGGAGGCTTCAGAGATCTAAACCCGAACCTTCCGTAGTAATTCTGCAATAACGTAGGAACATATAGCAAGTTCAGGCAATGAAAACTATCAGCGGGATAAATCTCACCCTTTATTGCCCAAATCTTAAAAAATAAATAGCAACGAGTAAATTGCCTCATTTTTTCCCCAGATATATCTAATGATTATTAACGAGAACTAAAACGCGTTCTATATATCAAGATATACAGATTGCACATTTGATTGAACCTTACTCCATCATATAATTGCATAATGGCAGGCGATTATCTTTATTGAAAGCATTTCCACGAACGATAACAGATAGGTACCTATAAAAAATATTATGTACAATAAATTACGGTATTGAAAGCCAAGATAAGGCTCTATGAAATCGTTCGTTCATAGAGCTGTACAATTCAATAGCACATTCCAATGAAATCGATTCGGATTAAGGATCTTTTAAAATACCGTTCCCTCATTGTAACACCGTTTATCTATATAAAAAATATTTAATTCTTTATAAAAGAAAGGTTTACACCAGCACCACTTCTGTAGTGTATACCAGAAGGGCACCGTGTTGCCATTTGAGTAGTGTATGCCCGGATTATTTTATTTGCGAATGGACTCTCAGAGTCTCTGAAGGACACATATTTTGAATGTCTCAACAGTCTTGTCCTAAATGAAGCTTGTTCAGGTCCTTTGCTGGTTTGTCATATTTTTCTGGTTTTGATTGCCCATATATACGGCTTGTGTTTTTTGTCCCACCTCCTGAATTGATTTTGGTTTTTCCCTACCAGATTCGTATTGTTAAATGTGACGTATGAAATCTTATCCAACATACTGTACAACATTCAACTATAAGTAGGAGAAACTGCCAGATTTCGTTAGGGCATTTTAACGGATCTTTTTCTATATTTTGAAGTCGGCACTATCAACAGGAATAAACTAGGCTCAGCGATGCTAGAATATAAATTCCGAAACACATTATCGCATTCAGGATATAATATGTAAAATAAAAATACTGAACGATCTTCCAAGAAAGTTTAAAAGCGATTATGGTGTGAGACAAGGAGACAGAAAGGCTGTCTTGTTCATTATTAAGTGAAGCTTGGCTGGCCGTAATCAATTTGATAAGCACATTTCGTCAGGCCCTAGTATTATTTACACTTGCACATTGAAGAATGGCATATATTTCCGATAAAAAAGTATGTTGACCATGTGGGCAGTTGGACGCACTATACTCATTTATGGACTCGTCTGTGTATTGCAGAACTTTAGGCATATTTTAAATATCTTACGATTTAAGAGTTTAACCCAAATCTAGTAGCGCGCTGCTCTAACCAGATATGCATTGAGTTATTTTTCTTAACGCGTTATCGAACCAATGGCCAGCAAAATTTATTTTACAATCGACTTGCGACTGCTTCTGTTCGAGGAATGGATTTTTTTTTTCAAGTTGTTTGGGTTCTTTTTGTCTCATCTTTCGAAAACAAGCTTTCAGTCTCGTAGCATTTTATAGTTTAGGTAAAACAATATATGTCAATGTCCTTCCATCCACCTTCTATCAGGGTAGTCATTTTTGTATTGCTTGTACGTAAGTCCTCCAATGAACTACCCATGCAAAAAGTAATATCTATAGATAGATTCCCACATTGTAAATATCTGTATACTACTACTAGTACTAGTTCAACTTGAGACCTGCCGTTTGGTGATACGTACGCTATTTTTGGTCACTGGAAATATTAAGATGCCAACTTTTTTTCAAGCAAAACATCACCAACACCCTTTATGACGTTTTTCTAGGACTTTTTTCCGCGAAGTACTGGCGCTTTCCAAAATATTCCCCCTTCTTTACAATGTAATCACATCAACGTTGGTAGATGCAATATTTGCGTTTCGTTGACTCTCATTCCGGTTACGCCTTTCCAAATATTTCCGCTCAGTTGATTTCGATATTTCGAACAAATTCAGTCGTTACGTGCACTTGCATCTAGCGAATGACTATCACTATCATGCCCAACTGAGAATCCGTCGAGTTTGAATCGGTTGCGTCCGCTTCTTTTCTTTCCGAATTGATGGAAAACCAATCAATCTCACGAAATGAAGCTTCTTTCTGCTCGCGGACTAGCTGTGAGAACTATTGGTGTCCCTAAGAAGAGCCGAATACAACAGCATGCAAGAAGTCCAAATTTTGGTAATTAGATGGACGGACTTGGAGGGACTGCAAATCAACCCTCAAAAAGCCATCGAAGACGGAAACTAGAAGGCCCAGAGCTCACAAAACTCTGAGAAGAAACTCTACAGATGATGGGACAGGAGATGTCAAATATCTCGTCGTGTTGAAAAGGGAAACATTCCCAATTGAATATTGATAGAAAGATACTGGACTCCAACTGACCTGGAACCAACATCTCATGAAAGTGACCTGAGAAACGAAGAAAAACACTAAATGTGGCCAGACGCTATTTTGGGAAAAATGGGCACTAGGATCGCACATGGTGATACACTGATTGTACAACGTGGTGGTTAAGCCAGCCATAACGTACGCTTCCTTGGTGTGATGACCAAAGTAGTATAACAAACTTGGCAAGGTTGCCTGCGTATGTATTACAGGGACGATATCAACGCCAACGGCAGCCATGGAGACCCTGCTGAAAGATCTAGTACGCAGACATATCTGAGACGGAGAAGAGTGCGGGAGCTGGAGTGTTTTCTAACCCAAGGACTGATTCCACACCTATTTTTTTCAGGCAAAGGTACTCGAGGCAATACTTCAATGTGCGAAGGAAAATAATAGGAAAGCAATAAAAGAGGAGCAGATCCATATTCTCTTATTCAGCCAGGCTTCAAGTAGCCAGGAAGTGCCGTCCCAACTGGTATGGCAAAGAGGAACTGATAACACAATAGAACGAAACCCAGTCAAGCTGATTTGGTTGCTGGGACATCAGTGAATTACAGGCAAAGAAGAATCCGCCAAACTTGCCAATAGAGGATCGGAAAAAGAACCAGATCCAAGACAGGCCCTTGAGGTACCAGTACAAGCATCTGGATCCTGGAAAAACATAAATACTACTTACTGGCATAATATCCCAGCAAACAAACGGGAAAGAGTATATCGAAGGCCTGTGCCAGAAAACATACTCTGAACATGGAGCAATTGGAAATCATAACAGGGCTTATGACTGGACTTGCGCCAGTAAAATAATTGCAACAATAGATCGCAGAAGAAAGCCAATTTTTGGGCAACCAATCGGCGAACCAAAGCTATACAAATTACTGCAAATAAAACAACAGGTAAGATACAATGGGCCACAAAAGGACTCGGAGATTCTCACACTACCAAGAGGTTTCCACAACGAATTTTCTCCACTTACCCAAAGAAAAAAAGAAGAGCCGCTTATTTATAAACTGTAGTCCTTTCAATATTCTTCCAGTTCGCTGCTTTCCTCTTCATCTGCAATGATATTGACCTGTGCATAGCATCTATCAACAAAACTTCAGATTCTTCACAAACGAAGGTAAATATCTAGTTACACCATGATGAGCAGGGTTCTTGAGAGAAAGAAAGTTCGGAATTGTGGCAATGATTTAATATAAAGTATAATACCAATACACCATACACAGTAGTACAATAGGGAGATGATGTGTCTGACTGTCGGTGGTGACAGCATGTTTTACAATTATACAGAGTGATCTTGCAGTTATCACACCTACAGGGTTCACATAAATGTACAAAGTTATTTATTCCAACACACTACACATGCACTCTGAATATGGGAAAAATACTTTTCTTACGTGTTTTTGCCTCCTGAACACGAATGCGGCAGTCTCATACCGTTCCCGAGTTGGCACTTCTTCAAAAAAAAATTAACCTCATTTTCAAGCACCGTTTTCTCGCACAAAAATTACTTAAAATACCTCCTTCTTTTTACCAGCATAAACAATACACCCTAAATCACTTATTTTCGGCACAACTTTGCACAAAATATCGTCGTTTTTATCGAAAAAAATCCTCCTTACACAGTTCCAAATAAATAATATTCGTTCCTTTGCCAGAAGACCTTTGCCTTATTTTTCATGTTGGTGATAGGTGAATCACCGCCAACTTTTCGAATTCAAATGTGAGCAATAGTTTCCCCTTCATTTATGTGTGCAATTGTTGTGGGCGGTGATTCATTCATTACCAACATGAAAAATAATGCAATTTTACTAAAGGTCTTCTGTCAAAGGAACGAAAATTGTTCATTTGCAACTGTGTAAGAAAGAGGATTTCTTTCGATAAAAACGACGATATTTTGTGCAAAGTTGTGCCGAAAATAAGTGATTTAGGGTGTATTGTTTATGCTGGTAAAAAGAAGGAGGCAGTTTGAGTGATTTTTGTGCGAGAAAACGGTGCTTGAAAATGGGGTTAATTTTTTTTTGAAAAAGTGCTGTAACTCGGGAACGGTATGCGACCGCCGCATTTCAGATTCGTGTTCAGGAGGCAAAAACACGTAAGAAAAGTATTTTCCCCATCTTCAGAGAGCATGTGTAGTGTAACTAGATATTTACCCAAACGAATGGGGTCGACAAAACGCAACTATTGCAACGTATAACTTTTGATGAAGTCCGAGTTAAGGCTGCCAACATCGTAAAAATTAAAATAACCAGGTGTTTGATGGTTATGAGTAGTACTCGTGTGATCGTGCCTTCGTGCAAACATTTTCTGAAAACACGTGGTTAAGGAGTGCGAACGATGAAAAATTACCTAGTTTCGAGCTCTGAAAGTAGGTAGGGTAGGTTCGCCAGTTAGCCGGCCCCCTCCAGTAGTCGACCAGAATCTACTTTATTTTATAATATTTTGAAATACGTGCGAATTTTGAGATGCTAGTATACTTAAAAATCATTTGTTGCCTATCTGAAATAAAACTATCAGCTTCTCTTTTCCACAAACCCATCCTTATCCCTGTGATTCCCGCTCAAAGTTAACAGTGTTCACTAGACCAGTGTTTGAAGTAGTTAGTTAACTTGATTCAAGATCTAGAGCAAAGTGTTTGGAGGCGAGTTTAAATTCACACATAACTATTTAATGTATTTTGGTGTGTTTAGATGGTGGAAAATTCTTTCAAAATGTTATTGTTTCGTTCGTACAGCCACATTTCATAAATTTTTTCTTGAAAACAGGGGGGCCGGCCACTAGCATAAAGATTTGTCAGAGTAGCCAGAAGCCGGCCACCCCGGCCGACTACTGGAATATGAGCTATATTTTGTTTCTGTCCCTTTCACACTTGTCCATTTAGGTATCAATTCATTTCCGTCATCATTATACAGTACGAAATGAGCTGATTATCAACACCAGTAGTCGGCCGAGAGGATTTTTTAAAATGAAAAGGTGACAGCGGATAGAATTGAATGGCCGACTACTGGAATAGACGTCAATCGCTGAGTTCTCCAGTAGTCGGCCGTAACATTTTAAGCTGGTTTAAGTTTCATTTTTTCGGTTAAAATTTGAAATTTCAGCTTTTAGATAGTGAAAAACCAGCAAAAACGAACGTTTAATCAACATTCTGAAGAAAATTTGCAAAGAGCGCTCAAAGCTGTAAGAAATGGCGCTAAAATTCGCAAATCCTGTCGGAACTATGGGATTCCGCGTACAACACTGCAGGATCGGATCAAGGGCCGAGTTGCCAACAAGCCGCGAAAAATTGGCCCAGATCCGATTTTAAGTCTGGAGAACGAAAATAAATTGGTTAAATGGATAAACAATTTAGCTAAATGTGGGTTTCCAGTTAAAAAACAAGAATTGATTCAAACTGCCCAAAAAATAATTGGGGAAGAAAAATAAAAACGTCATTTAAAGAAGGGAAACCCGGACAAATTATCTGTATTATATATCAGTATACCTAATCAGTATCAGTTCAAAAAGTTTTTTATTTTCATTTCATCGTTTTGTTTAATTTTGTTATTATAAAGGTTTTATTGTTTGCATTTTTTATCAAGGAGTTTTATTAAAAAACAAATATTTTATATATTGTTTGTATCACGGGCACAATTCATCTACAAGACAGTAATATTATTTTCTTTGCTTATGGTTTTGTGAAATTGACTCTACCTACCCATGGGAAGAATTTTTGCTGAAGAAATTAGTTATTTGTTTAATTTTTTCTAAGCTTTTTTCTTTTTTCTTTTATTTTCACTGTCATTATTACTTACCTACTTGGATACTTGTTCTTAATAATTTTCAAGAATAAGTAAACCGCAGGTGACGAGTGGCAAAATACTTCTGTACGGACCTGGTGATTAATTGCCAAAACTACCAGGGCCGACTACTGGTCCACGCCTGGCCGACTAGTGAAATATTAACGGCCGACTACTGGCACAAGTGCTCAATTTTAAGAAAAAAAATTAGAGAAAACCTCTTTAAATTCAATCTTTCTTTTTCTTCACCCTTTAAAAACTGAATTTGAGTGCTACACGCTAACATAAGATTTTTCAAATTTACTTGAAAGAGCTGTCTGCAATTAAAGGTGTAAGTTAAAGTTTAACAAAAAAGGCCGACTACTGGCGAACCTACCCTATTTAAGCGCGCCGCGTACAGGATATTTACCATCGCTGGGTTATGGCGTATTTTATTTTTGCAATCAGACAAAGGTAAATAAACTCCGAGAGGTCAAATAATCTAAATTACTCGAAATGTATGTGATGCCAAAAAAATGTGTTCGAAGTCGGAAGACTAGCAGATATTATGCAAATTGGAACGTTATCTACGATCATTGAAACATGAATAGACTTGTTACATCCTGCCCGCTCTTGTTGTAGCGTTGGCACCTACCGCAACTAGGATACACTCAACCTGATTGGCTGAAACCTCCACCCTAGCTGCAAAGAGCTGATTCTCAAGGACAATCAAAAATATATCAACCGACATACTCCCTGTATTGTTTAAAAAAAAAAGAATTTAATCGCACCTCGTAAAAGCACGCATATAATAACAATTCCAAGAATATATGCCTATATAATAAAAACCCGTTGAAAAATCAATCAACAATAACACACCCAGATAAAACGCAGTTACCTACATATCGAATAATATAAAACTTGAATTGGGGTCTTGTTTACTTTCAAGACGTGAGAAAAAAATCTTTCGAAATTGCGTGTCGTAATATGGCGAAATACCAACAAATAAATAGCTCGATAAGACCGCTAATAACGACACCTGATAAAATCCAAATCAGAAATTCCGTACACCCGGTGTGGAAGAAACAACTTTTATATCAGGCTATACAGCGATTGTTTGAACGGAAATTCCGAAACCATCTTCGACAGGAAAAGGCGTGTTTGTGTTTAAACACTGATAAAGCGATCGTAAAACATCGCGAAATCCGCAACGAGAACCCCGCGCCGAATTTCAACCCCCCCGACTCACCGTCCAGCAACCCGCGAAAACAAAAGAATACCTCTTCAAAACAATGGGACCAACCTTTGAACGAAAGTCACCAACACACGCACGTGCACCACACACACACACACCAAACAAACGAATCTAAAACAATAGATGACAGAAACAACGCGCACCACGATACAGGCAATACAACACTGACATATCGCCGAATGCTTGGAATTGTTTTCTGGGTGTCAGTTTCTGATAACTCATGTGACGTTGACGTCACAAAAGCGAAGTGTGCTACGGCTTGCACGGTTGCCGAACTGCTCGACACGGCGGATCTCGACGGAATGTTTTTGTTCTGATCGATTTGTAATTGCGGAATATTGCATTATCTCTAGAATTAGATGAACACCTGGGAGCTATCGCCACAAAGACATTCTATTCCGTCTATATTTGGTGCTGCCTCGAATACAGGGCGCGAAGGTGAATTAGATAATGCTTGTGCAATGGACTGTCATCGATGTTATTTAATGTTGGTTATAAACGGTATCGAAACAAACGTACGAGGGTGGATTGAAAAAATTCCGATCCAACATTTATTCTTCAAATTCATTTGTATTTTTCTACAAGGTCTCCTTGTAAGTCTACACACTTCTCCCTACGATGCTCCCATTTAACGAAAATCTCTGTCGCGACTTTTTGCTTAAGGAATAGAAAAAAGTCGCTTGGGGCTAGATCTGGTGGTCAAGCAGTTTCAACCGTAATTCGTGGATTTTCGCAATGGCAATTTTTCTGCAAAACTGGCCGTTTTTCCGCAATTTCTGCCTTCAGCTTGTCAAGTAATGATGGGTCCTGTAATGGTTTTTCCTTTTTGAAGATAATCGATTAAGATAACTCCATGACTATCCCAAAAAACAGTCGACATCACTTTCCCAGCCGGAAATTTATTTATTTAACAAGTACGCAAGATGTTTTCACGGACGGATCGTAATATGAAGATGAGTCCGCGAAAGCCATTTGCGTACGTGTTGCATACTAGTTATTTGTATGCCAAGGCCGCGAAATACCTTTTTGGCGTACCGAAAGAAAAGTTGAAAAAAACGAAGTGCAGTCTTCTTCACAACAAAAGTTCAATATAAATTGAACCAGAAAATGGTGGATCACAGGGGAAAACAACTACTTTCCTGGCAAATACCACGCAGAACGTTGAATGATATTCACCTGAAAATCCATGTATACCTCCATATAAATGGACATTGAATGCAAATGTTTCTTTCTGATCAGCTCGATTATGTTTAATTTATGTCGTGTTCGCCTAACAATCCGCATACCGGTTTCAGGCTTTTTGGCCCTCATCAGTACGGAGTAGTCACCAGCCAGAGGTCCGAAGAGCTCTGACCGAAGCGAGACACAACATAAACAGAACCATCATCGAGTCTATAACACCTATAGGTACGCCGGAAAAGAAAACTTTTAACTGGCGGTACCTAGTGACAGAAAGAAACACTCCGAAAATCTCCCACCTCGATAGGTTTCTAAATAAAAGATTCCTTCTCAGTAGGAGTGGCAAGCCCGACTAGCATATAGTGAAAGATAAACGCCATGTGAAGTGGAATAAAAATAGAAAAAACGAAGTGCAGTCTTCTTCACAACAAAGTTCAATATAAATTGAACCAGAAAATGGTGGATCACAGGGGAAAAACAACTACTTTCCTGGCAAATTCCACGCAGAACGTTGAATGATATTCACCTGAAAATCCATGTATACCGCCATATAAATGGACATTGAATGCAAACGTTTCTTTCTGATAAGCTCGATTATGTTTAATTTATGTCGTGTTCGCCTAACAATCCGCATACCGGTTTCAGGCTTTTTGGCCCTCATCAGTACGGAGTAGTCACCAGCCAGAGGTCCGAAGAGCTCTGACCGAAGCGAGACACAACATAAACAGAACCATCATCGAGTCTATAACACCTATAGGTACGCCGGAAAATAAAACTTTCAACTGGCAGTACCTAGTGACAGAAAGAAACACTCCGAAAATCTCCCACCTCGATAGGTTTCTAAATAAAAGATTCCTTCTCAGTAGGAGTGGCAAGCCCGACTAGCATATAGTGAAAGATAAACGCCATGTGAAGTGGAATAAAAATAGAAAAAAACGAAGTGCAGTCTTCTTCAAAACAAAAGTTCAATATAAATTGAACCAGAAAATGGTGGATCACAGGGGAAAAACAACTACTTTCCTGGCAAATTCCACGCAGAACGTAGAATGATATTCACCTGAAAATCCATGTATACCGCCATATAAATGGACATTGAATGCAAACGTTTCTTTCTGATAAGCTCGATTATGTTTAATTTATGTCGTGTTCGCCTAACAATCCGCATACCGGTTTCAGGCTTTTTGGCCCTCATCAGTACGGAGTAGTCACCAGCCAGAGGTCCGAAGAGCTCTGACCGAAGCGAGACACAACATAAACAGAACCATCATCGAGTCTATAACACCTATAGGTACGCCGGAAAAGAAAACTTTTAACTGGCGGTACCTAGTGACAGAAAGAAACACTCCGAAAATCTCCCACCTCGATAGGTTTCTAAATAAAAGATTCCTTCTCAGTAGGAGTGGCAAGCCCGACTAGCATATAGTGAAAGATAAACGCCATAAGAAGTGGAATAAAAATATAAAAAAACGAAGTGCAGTCTTCTTCACAACAAAAGTTCAATATAAATTGAACCAGAAAATGGTGGATCACAGGGGAAAAACAACTACTTTCCTGGCAAATTCCACGCAGAACGTTGAATGATATTCACCTGAAAATCCATGTATACCGCCATATAAATGGACATTGAATGCAAACGTTTCTTTCTGATAAGCTCGATTATGTTTAATTTATGTCGTGTTCGCCTAACAATCCGCATACCGGTTTCAGGCTTTTTGGCCCTCATCAGTACGGAGTAGTCACCAGCCAGAGGTCCGAAGAGCTCTGACCGAAGCGAGACACAACATAAACAGAACCATCATCGAGTCTATAACACCTATAGGTACGCCGGAAAATAAAACTTTCAACTGGCGGTACCTAGTGACAGAAAGAAACACTCCGAAAATCTCCCACCTCGATAGGTTTCTAAATAAAAGATTCCTTCTCAGTAGGAGTGGCAAGCCCGACTAGCATATAGTGAAAGATAAACGCCATGTGAAGTGGAATAAAAATAGAAAAAAACGAAGTGCAGTCTTCTTCACAACAAAAGTTCAATATAAATTGAACCAGAAAATGGTGGATCACAGGGGAAAAACAACTACTTTCCTGGCAAATTCCACGCAGAACGTTGAATGATATTCACCTGAAAATCCATGTATACCGCCATATAAATGGACATTGAATGCAAACGTTTCTTTCTGATAAGCTCGATTATGTTTAATTTATGTCGTGTTCGCCTAACAATCCGCATACCGGTTTCAGGCTTTTTGGCCCTCATCAGTACGGAGTAGTCACCAGCCAGAGGTCCGAAGAGCTCTGACCGAAGCGAGACACAACATAAACAGAACCATCATCGAGTCTATAACACCTATAGGTACGCCGGAAAATAAAACTTTCAACTGGCGGTACCTAGTGACAGAAAGAAACACTCCGAAAATCTCCCACCTCGATAGGTTTCTAAATAAAAGATTCCTTCTCAGTAGGAGTGGCAAGCCCGACTAGCATATAGTGAAAGATAAACGCCATGTGAAGTGGAATAAAAATAGAAAAAAACGAAGTGCAGTCTTCTTCACAACAAAAGTTCAATATAAATTGAACCAGAAAATGGTAGATCACAGGGGAAAAACAACTACTTTCCTGGCAAATACCACGCAGAACGTTGAATGATATTCACCTGAAAATCCATGCCCTCCATATAAAAGAAAAGTTATCGCCGAGGCCGCTTGCGGCCGAGGCAGGATAATCTTGAGGTCGCTGAAAAGTTTCGCTGTCATGGCATACACACTATTTTTCGTACAATCGTCGAAATTATTTAACTAGATAATTGCGAATAAATATACTATTGCTATGGTCGAATATATACAAACCATTTTGGCAGTTCTTGACAAAACGCAAATATGTCTGATACTGATAGTGATATTTTAGTATCTTGCATCTTTCGGTTTTAATTCCTGAAAATTCTAAACGGCAGTACGTAAAATGTTACAGCGAGTTTAAAGATTGGTGTGACAAACATAATGTAAAATAATCCTTGACATTTTCGTATTTTAGAAATGTCAAATTTGGAAGTGACGTTTGGTTTGGCGGCCGTTGCTTTTGGGAAACGGCCGCAAAATTGAATTTCGCGATCTGTGTTGAGAACGCGAAATGTTCATTTTGCGTGCGATTGCATGAAATAGTTATTTGTATGCCAAGGCCGCGAAATACCATTTTACTGTACCGAAAGAAAAGTTATCGCCGAAGCCTCTTGCGGCTGAGGCAGGATAATCTTGAGGTCGCTGAAAAGCTTCGCGGTCATGGCATGAACACTATTTTTCGTGCAATCGTCAAAATTATTAAACTAGATAATTGCAAATAAATATATTATTTCTTTGAAATCAACAGCAGTTCGATTCAGTTAACAAAGTCACAGCGTTGCTATGGAAATGATATGGTTGAATGTATACAAACCATTTTAGCAGTTCTTGACAAAACGCAAAATGTCTGATACTGATATTTTAGTATCTTACACTCCTCCAGAGCTAAAAAGTATTGTAAACCTGGCGCTTTCCGTTTCAATACCTGGAAATTCCAAATGACAGTACATAAAATGTTACAGCGAGTTTAAAGATTTGTGTGACAAACAGAATGTGAAATAATCCTTGACATTGTCGTATTTTAGAAATGTCCAATTTGGAAGAACGTTTGGTTTGGGTAACGGCCGCGAAATTGAATTTCGCGGACTGTGTTGAGAACGCGAAACGCTAATTTCGCGTGCGATAGCACGAAAAATATTTTTTTGTATAAGCTTTCCAAAGAATGTTTCATGTAGGAACTATGATTTTATTTCTGCTATCCGCAAATATATTTGTAGGCGCAGCACTGGCAGAACACCGTGTGAAATATCGATCAAATTTTTTATTACCGTCGTCTCAAATATGTCAACTAGTCAATAACATTTGCATTTGTTATTATGTTATTTATTGTGTTTTCAGTATTTTTTTCCAGGATCCAACTATACAAACGTATTATGGGGATATAGATAGTTGAATATAATAAACTTGTAAGTAAATATGACAACCATTCTGAAAGATACTCAAAATTTGAAAGGAAATTGCAAATGTAGACAGTATACATCAAAATCCTGTGTTCCCCTAGTTTGACATTCGAATCGTGAATGCTAGATGTCGCCTCCTTCGTGGTAATCCTGAATAGTGACATTTGGAATAAATGAAATATAAAAGTCATTTTTCTTCGAACTTAACCACGCAAACCAGGTTAACTATTGTATGACGTCACGGTAGACTTCGGTTTAACTTGTGAAGGTTGACAGATGGCAGATTTGGTTTTTGTTGTTGAGGGTTAATTTTTTTTATTAGCGTTGATTAATATTTTGTTATCTTCTCTTTACTTATGTGTCTTCGAGTTCTTGAAAATACAATGAAAATGAATGTGGCAAATTTATTAGTACTGGAATTTATAGAAGATATTCAGATTTCATCACATCCTGCTTTAGTGTCCATCAATTCATCGGGAATACATTTTATCAATATCTGGATTATGCAAATGCTGGAAGATGATGAACATAATCTGATATAATCTCTCCACATATACTTCGTATGAATCCATTATATATTTTCAATATACTTTTACACTGAGATAGGACCTTTATCTTTATCATTCCTTATGAATAAACAAAAAATCTAACCTCCAAGAAGATAACTACTCTGTAAAACTATCTCAGTGAGCTGGTTTGTGTGGTTGGTTAACTATTACGTCATAGTTTGGAATACACTTCGAGGAATATTGACAGGTTAACTTATTGCTAACCCGGTTTGTATGGTTAAGTTCGAAGAAAAATCACTAAATTCTTATCATCCAATGAATACAGTATCAGAAAGTATTTATCTTGGGTACGGTGGTTTCATGAGAGCGTAAAGAATAGCTTGCTTTATGTTGAGAGAGCATTACAATTTTTCCTCGAGTCGCTCGAGCAAGGGATATCGACGTCACGACACAGAGATAGGAGAGTCAGAGTCGATTCGCTGTGCGCTGTGTAGCATTGCCACGTGGTCAGTTAATGTGTCGGGTGGGGTAACAGGAGGCGGCGCACAGCAGTGCGTCTCTCTTGTTTATGTGGTATTATCATATCATTGCGTTCCTTGTTGCTCGTGTAGATTTCTGTCCGTACCCCAGATAAATGTCTTCCGATACTGTATATGTAGGTTTAGGTGTGAACATCGAAACTTCATTTGAACCCAAACTGAATAGAGTAAGATCCCAGAGCCGGCAAACCTTCGTCATTTTGGCAAAGCTGACATTTTAAGTATGTACTTGAGAACGTATGCATACTTGCTAGCTTGAAAGCGGGGCCCTTTTACAGGTAGCAGGTACAAATGTACATAAAATAAATAATAGTTTAAAAAAACTGAAAAACACGCTTTTATAGAAAACCAGACCTAAAAAATAGAAAATAAGAAAAAAATTTATTTTATTTTTAAAAAAGCGTGGGGTGCATGGTATCGCCTCGGTGTGTAATGTACTTTATAATTATTGATACCATGCACCCCACGGTTTTTTCAAAATAAAATAATTTTTTTTCTTATTTTCAATTTTTTTAGTCTGGTTTTCTATAAAAGCGTGTTTTTTTAGTTTTTTTTAAACTATTATTTTCATTATTTTTTTGCAAATAAAAAAATGGAATAATCTTATCAAATTAGGTAATCATAATCTCCGACCCCAAAAACCCCCACATACCAATGTTGAATAGAGAATCGACCATAATCACAAAACTCGGCCATCTTAATTTTCCATTTTACAAAAAATATAATATTCGACCCAAAAACCCCCACATACCAATTTTAAATCTGACCATAATCACAACACTCGGCCGCCATTTTAAAGCCGCCATCTTGAATTTTCCATTTTCACAAAAGAATCATAATATTCGACCCCAAAAACCCCCACATACCAATTTTGAATAGAATCAGACCATAATCACAAAACTCGGCGCCATATTTTAAAGCCGCCATCTTGAATTTTCCATTTTCACAAAAGAATCATAATATTCGACCCCAAAACCCCCACATACCAATTTTGAATAGAATCAGACCATAATCACAAAACTCGGTCGCCATTTTAAAGCCGCCATCTTGAATTTTCCAATTTTTACAAAAAAATTATAATATTCGACCTCAAAAACCCCCCCATACCAATTTTAAATAGAATCAGACCATAATCACAAAACTCGGCCGCCATCTTGAATTTTCCAATGTTTACAAAAGAATCATAATATTCGACCCCAAAACCCCACATACCAATTTTGAATAGAATCAGACCATAATCACAAAACTCGGCCACCATTTTGAAGCCGCCATCTTAAATTTCCCAATTTTTACAAAATAATCATGATATTCGACCCCAAAAACCCACACATACTAATTTTGAATAGAATCAGACCATAATCACAAAACTCGATTGCCATTATTTTTTTTCTTATTTTCAATTTTTTTAGTCTGGTTTTCTATAAAAGCGTGTTTTTTAGTTTTTTTAAACTATTATTTATTTCCTACTTTTTAGTGTGGTTTATTTATAAAAGCGTGTTTTTTTAGTTTTTTTTAAACTATTATTTTTATTATTTTTTTGCAAATAAAAAAATGGAATAATCTTATCAAATTAGGTAATCATAATCTCCGACCCCAAAAACCCCCACATACCAATTTTGAATAGAATCAGACCATAATCACAAAACTCGGCCGCCATCTTGAATTTTCAAATTTTTACAAAAGAATCATAATATTCGACCCCAAAAACCCCCACATACCAATTTTGAATAGAATCTGACCATAATCACAACACTCGGCCGCCATTTTAAAGCCGCCATCTTGAATTTTCCATTTTCACAAAAGAATCATAATATTCGACCCCAAAAACCCCCACATACCAATTTTGAATAGAATCAGACCATAATCACAAAACTCGGTCGCCATTTTAAAGCCGCCATCTTGAATTTTCCATTTTCACAAAAAAATCATAATATTCGACCCCAAAAATCCCCCCATAACCAATTTTAAATAGAATCAGACCATAATCACAAAACTCGGCCGCCATCTTGAATTTTCCAATGTTTGACAAAAAATTATAATATTCGACCTCAAAAATCCCCATACCAATTTTAAATAGAATCAGACCATAATCACAAAACTCGTCCACCATTTTGGAGCCGCCATCTTGAATTTTTCAATTTTGACAAAAGAATCATAATCTCCGACCACGAAAACCCTAGGATACCAATTTTGAAGCGAATCGAACCATAATCACAAAACTCGTAAGCCATATTGGAGCCGCCATTTTGTTTTCTCTTCACACAAAAATTTCTTAATGCATTGTCACCGGAATTATGTACACCTGCCAAATTTCAAATCATTCGGACGTCTGGAAGTGGGTCAAAATCGCGCCCAAAGGAGTCGGTTACAAACAAACATACAAGTGAAGCTAATATAAAGCGTGTAAAAACTTCCTTAAAATGATTAACTCGTAAGATAATAGAGCGTTTCCACACTTTATGAACGCACTGTATAACCTGGCCATGGAATTTTTCCTACTGGAAACAGCTAATTATCAGTCTGTTATTTTCAGAGCACTTCATATGACAAATACCGTGGAAATCGTTGACAGAAGATTCATAAAGCATTTGATGCTTGCTACTTGTATATTTCTCGACGAATAATTATGAATAAAGTTTTGGAAAACTTGGCAACATCGCGGTAATAATGACGTACTTTGATACCGTCCGACGTTTAAACAATGATGAATAAAGATTAAGTACGAGAAAAGAGACGAGGAATCTTCTGGCGATGGAAAACTACCTCCAAAGGGATAATGCATACTTTTCTCTCCACTCATTTTTCTTGTACAGGTACGGGTTGTTATCCACTTCATAGATGATGTGATAAGATAAAAAAATTGAAGTTTACTGATACGCGTTTCTCAATAGTCACAACTAACTATTTATGTGGATATTTTGGAGAGTTAGTTTGATACAAAAAAAAAATTATAGTCATTAGAAAAATGATTAATAAAAAACTTTTTTAAAGACAATCTTTTATTCAAATGCACTAAAAAGGGAAAAAAATAATTGCTTTGAATGAGTAACGTAGGTTATTCCGTGAGTTATAGATTCAAAAGCTTGTCGCGCAATGTTTTCAGTTCGAATACAAAAGCGACAAGCTTTTGAATCTATAATTCACGGAACAACCTACGTCACACATCCAAAGCAATTATTTTTCACTTTTTAGTGCATTTCGATAAAAGCTTGCCTTTAAAAAGGGTTTTTATTAATTATTTTATTTTGTGATTTTTAGTACTTAAGTACGCCTTAATCTAAACATTTTTGTTAAAGCATCGTTATTACGAAGACTTTTTCCTATAATTTCTGAGCTATCTAGTCGTTCAATGAGGAGACCATCTAAATAATAACACATCCGCCATCTTGGAGTTGCCATCTTCAATTTATGAATTTTAATATTCCTCGACTAAATTCATAAACACAGAGATCATCGGCCATCTTGGATCCGCCATTTTGATTTTATGAATTTTGAAGAAAAACTCATAATCTTCGACCCTAAAAACCCCCACATACCAATTTTGCATCGAATCGGACCAATAACCTATTTCTCGTCTGCCATCTTGGAGCGCCATTTTGTTTTTTCTATAACAAAAATTATATGAGTAGCCATTTAAATTTCATAAATTTTGGCAAAAAGTTCATAATTTCCGACCCCGAAAACCCCCACATACAAATTTTGAATACTTAGAATCGGACCATAATCACAAAACTCCTCCGCCATTTTTAAGCCGCCATCTTGAATTTATGAATTAAAAAAAACATAATCTCCGACCCCGAAAACCCCCACATACCAATTTTGAATCGAATCGGACCATAATCACAAAACTCCTCCGCCATTTTGGAGCCGTCATCTTAAATTCATAAATTTACGAAAAATTCATAATCTCCGACCTCGAGAACCCCCACATACCAATTTTGAATCGAATCGAACCATAATCACAAAACTAGTCCACCATCTAGAATTTTTTAATTTTGACAAAAATTCACAATTTCCGTCCCCGAAAACCGCCGAATACCAATTTTGAATCGAATCGAACCATAATCACAAAACTCGTGCGCCATCTTAGAGCCGCCATTTTGTTTTTTCTCTAACAATTTCATAATGCATTATCACCGGAATTATGAACACCTGCCAAATTTCAGCTCAACCAGATGTCGGCAAGTGCTCCAAAAATGGATTGAAAATTTTGAACTGGAAAGAATGACAGAACGAACGAATGACAGAACGAACGAATGACAGAACGAACGAATGGCATACGAACGAAGCAAGTTAAATAAAAGCTTGTAATTAGAAAAGGATGGTTATGAAGAAGTTATGACAAATTCTTACAGATATTGCTGAACATGTTCATGAAAAAGTTACTGTGAAAATAATAAAAAAGTCGGTTACAATAATTTTTCCAGAAGCTTACAGCAAAACTATAGTCTTTATAGTTCTTATCGTTTTTGTTACTGATCAGCCTAGAGGGATCTGCTCTTCTTTTAGTACATCGCTTGCGCATTAGTATTTAAAACTTGTCAAATGACCAACCATGAATTTGTTTCGGATACATATTTTAACTAAATACTTATCATCTACGGTTCATTCATCAATGTCCATTACATTAGTTACTTTGAATGCCTTTTGGGCTGTGTGCTAACTATAAGTTATGCACATGTCAGTCAACTCTTCATAGAAGTGGAAGGAAAAAATACACTGTCTGGATACATTTCATAGAAAAATCTAATAGAACTGAAAGCAAATCTGGGAATACAGCTATATGCAAAAAATGTAGACATGAAATGCAAGGTCTTGTCGAAGGATGAAAGTTCACTGGCAAAAGTGTATGTAGTGTAGTAAGTATACTAACAGCATATTATAATAATAATAAATAAATGTATTTCTTTAAATTTTATTTTTATTATAATTTTCCAAAGATATAATACAGGGTGATTTTTAAGTTGATGCTTTTTTTAACCCAACATAGAATTCAAGAAAATAAGCCAATTTATCAAATAAACTTATGTCCGGAAATGCGTCGTTTCAGAGATAGAGGATGTTCTTTTACTAAAGATAAAGATTTCGCTTTAACTGTAAATTTTGTCTTTTTTTTTAAGGTTGAGGGTACTTCACAACCTTTACAGTCATTTTCCAGTCTTTCCACTCCAGATTGTAGGAAAAGCAGTATTAGAAACAAGATCAGCAAGTTCTAGTTCTGGATCTTTGTCATCTTTTGTCGTACGCACTAGCAAAAATACTAAAGACGAAATTGACAAACAGATTGCCAGAGCCCTACAAACAGCAGTTTTAACTGTATGGAGCAACCGGAAGAAAGAAAATATATGGCTCTTTTACAGCCTGGATACATACCACCGTCTCGATATGATGTTTCTAAAATATAATGAAAAAAAAAAAACAAATGTTTTGAAAACTTGTCGGGAACTTTTGTGTGTCTGTCACTTGACGGTAGTAGATACTCTAGATACTTCTGGGAATCCACATTCTTCTGTATATTTAACAAAAATTGCAACAGCGCTCATAATTAAGCTTATAACTGAATATGACTGTACAGTATGTAATTTTGTCACAGATAATGCAGCTAATATTGCTGCAATGCGATATCAAAAAATATCTACTACTGAATTGAACCTTATTACATATGGTTGTGCTGCACATATTTTAAATTCACTATGTAAGGATTTGGAAATCGCTAATAGTAAAGAAGAACATGTTTTTTACATTGCCAAATGCTTCCGTAACAACCATTTTGCCTCTGCAGCATATGCCAAAGAAGGAGGCAAAAAACTAGACATGATGTCAGATGGAATTCGCTTGCCGACTGTTCAGAAGGTTTCGTTGAGTCATGGCCCATACTTTTCAAAATTGCTGGGGAGAACAAAAAGGAAATTGACGATATTATAAGAGGAAAAATTTCAAGGATTCACTCAAAAAGATTAGTCGAATATTACCTAACAATACTTTTAAGCCCATCTCTATCGTAATAGATACACTACAAAGTCTTTCACATGTTGTGGAAGAATTTAAAATATTAGAAAACCATTTTGACAAAACTGACATAACTTTAAAACATGTGAAAAAATTTAAGAGGCGTTATGAACAGTGTATAACCAGGTATGATTTTGTTGGGATATCTTCTTGACCTAACAAAAACTCAGCAAACACTGACAGAGAGTGAAAAAAATTTTGCTTTAAAAGCTGTCCAAATAGTGGTTTACTACCACTCATAATCAAGTTTCTTGCCAGATCAGAACCTTTCACTGATTATATTCTTCAGACTGTAAAACCCATAGATTGGTGGAAGTCACAACAAAATATCCCGATTATTCAAAAAGAGTTCTTCATAATTGAAAAATTATTTTGTGCTGCTGCTGCTTCTTCCGCATCAGTCGAGAGAATTTTCTCGACATTTGGTTTAGTCCATTCCAAACTCAGAAATGGATTAGGAACGGAAAAAGCTGTTTCTTTGTACAAGCACTACAATTAACCAACATTATTTAGATACAGTGGTATATTTTTTTTTACATAATAAACCATTAATTAAAACTAAGAATTTTTCTTTTTTCTTAATTATAACTTATCAGAAATTTTGATTTTATTCATGATTTATATTGAAAAAATCATGTGATTTAAATCATTTAATTTACATCAATTGATTTAAATCGTTTCAAGTTTCAACCCTGTCTACTAGGGCGGCAATTTTTTTTGAAAAATCGACATATCAAAAATTGCAATAGATAAGTTGACATAACTTAGGTTGTCTAAACACAGAATCAGGACAATCAAACCATGTGAAAAAAAAAATTGAATTCCATTCAAATTAAGAAAGTTGATACCGACTTTTGGCACACCCTGTATAGCTGTAGGAATATTTTAAGTAGATCCATTATGACAGCATGCCAAATTTCTGATCCAAGTGTAAATTGAAAAACCTCTAAATACACGGCATACGTAAATGACCCTGTATAATAGGTATAGAAGTAATATAATATAGGAAAGCGACAGGTAAACAAAATCTTCTAGGAGATAGGAATAATTATATGACATAACTTACGCCCGTTTGCACCGTAGGCTAATTTCGTGGATTAGTTACGGAAACCTGGATTAGATTGTTGTTTATTATGCACCGCAAGAAAAATCTGGTTTAAGCTTCAGATTTTCTAATCGCTCAACGAAGTGTGGTTTAGCGAATGACATCTATTTTATTTTGACACCAATTTTTCGAGTGTTGAGTTCTTTTGCAAGATTTTCATTATTTTGGGATGAAATGGAGGACTAAATATTCATTGATGATGACCTAGATATCCTCGATATCATCAACTTTGGTTTTCCTCGCGGAGTCTACGAAAGGGGTGATTATTTCGACACAATAGACAATTATTAATTTTTTGAAAGATTTCCAATTACAAAATCTATAGTTCTCAGTTTCCTGGAAAACATAGAAGACGGAATTGAATTCCAAAATGATTTGTAAGTTGATAATTGCAAGGGAGTGTCTTTCTTTGGGTTACATTGGCTAGTAGATTACCCCACTTCATGCAGCTTCACCCAAAACAACTTATTTCATGGATATTACTCCTACATAAATACTTTTTCGGTGATTTGAGGTGTGGTGGTATAACGGCTTCCTCAATTCTTTTTATTTTTATTTTCGTAGAGCCTTTTTAACTGCTCGACGGTCTTATAGCAGAGTATGGGTGCAGTGCTGTTGAATTGTTCCGTAACTCACTTCCAAGCTTGAGAGTTATCATCATTGGAATCTTTGTTTGTTTTTTTCTTTGTCTTCGATAATATTAACGTGTTTTGAGAGTATATCATCATGACTCTGCATCTCTTCCGGGGAAACATTGGGGATTATTTTTGTGTTTTCACCATCAGTCATTTCGAAAATAAAAAATCGAAACTGACAATTTTGACGTTTTATCATCTTCAACTGTCAAAAAATCTCGCGAAACCAACGTTGTCAGATTTCCAATCTGGGTTATTCAATCTGCTGACGGTGCATAGCTACAAGCGAAAGATTACAAAAACGGGATTGGGGAACTAGAATTAGAATTAACAAACGGTGCATTCAGACGTTATACATCATTCTGTATAGTAATTAATGAGTACTTGATTTCAATAACTTCTCATTTACTAGGGTGATTGCGCCAGTTTGCCGGCCACTTCCAGTTGTCGGCCGTTTTTGCCATTTTCATGAAATAATAAGAAAGATACTAACTCTACATATTTGAAAATTCCGCCAAAAGTTCTCTCATACTTTTCCCGACATATTCCTTCATAGAGTTCAGAGACTCATCATTCTTTCCCTGCCAGTTCAAGAGATGGTGGTCGAAGTGAACGTTGTTTGTGCGTTGGTCAATTGAAAAAAAGTAGTGGGACATAACTTCTTCAACGGTAAGTTCAAGTGATTTTTTTCTAGATCTACAAGAAAAAACTTATGTAGGGGGTATCTTTATTTGTTGAACTACCATTTCAATGCGACAAAACTGTAAATGAATGATTTTTTCTTTAAATTGAGGGGTGGCCGGTAGATTGGAATCTCAAAACAACTATTTTCCATTTGTCGGCCATGGTGGCCGAGAACTGGATCATAGAGCTGAGTATTCGTGGTCCTTTAATGACACGGTCCAATGCTATGGACATTTATCGTTCTGTCCTTTTTGAAGTTCTTATGGAAGTTGATTCTGTAGCCAGTTTCCGGCCACTAAAATGTCATATATAAAATAAATATAATAACTTGCTTTTATATGGCCGAGAATTGGTATAATGTGTGCCAATTGTCGGCCAGCACATTTTTCTATAGAATATTTGCGGTCGACAACTAGCATCAAGAACGCCTGTTCTCGGCCACTCTATCAGACCAGAAATCGCAATCGATTTTCCACTTTGTTTTATTGAATTTCAACAAATTTTGCTATGAAAAGAAGAGTGCTTCCAACAATATGTCCGATAATACCTAGGTACATATTATTATACTACAAAATATAAAAAAAAAATGATGCCTCGATAGTTGGTACCTACCTACCTAGGTAGGTAGGTGCCTATGTAGCAGCATTTTACTTAAAGAGGAAGATAAATTGAAAAAACCAAAGACATTGAAAATAGACGCAAGATAAGAGCAACTTTGAAGGCAGAAAGAGAAGTTGCAGGAAAAAAGAATTATTAGGAGGAAGGAAATTGCTGAGAGGAAATCAAAATTGAAATCCAAACCAAAACCTAGGAAGCCAAAGCAAAAATGTTCCATGTGTCACGATGTTCTGATTAGCGACATAGAGGATAGGGGAGAGAAGAATATTGGCTGCGACAGCTGTATAAGGTGGTACCACCTGCGATGTACCAAATCTTTCTTCTCTACCTTATTCTGAGGC
Source organism: Gonioctena quinquepunctata (assembly GCA_018342105.1). Classification (NCBI taxonomy): domain Eukaryota; kingdom Metazoa; phylum Arthropoda; class Insecta; order Coleoptera; family Chrysomelidae; genus Gonioctena; species Gonioctena quinquepunctata. The sequence continues at coordinate 279,618 of JAFIRS010001082.1, forward strand.
TGGGAAAAAAGATTATATATGCGAAAATTGTACCTGATCGCAACTCCATACTTTTTTATTTAGATGTTTCTTTTCTGTGATTTTTTGTTTTAAGAAAAAGTATTTTATTTTTTGACGTTATTATTTTAAATGTTTTTTCATTTAATTTGATATATTTTATATTTTTCTTTTTGTAAACTGTTCTGTTTCATTAAACTCAATAAATATGTTGTGTAAGCTGTTCATTCGAAAAATCGCTAATATCAACCTTATTGATGGGGAACATAAGATCCATGGCCGAGAAAAGGCATGAATGGACGACAACTGGGTAGGTGGCCGAGAATTGGTGCACTAGCAGGTCGAGAACTGGAGTTTGGTGGCCGAGAACTAGCAAAAGTGTACTTTTTGTAGATATTATTTTTTTCTTGAAGGTGTGGAAGCCCTATGGTTCTGTAATATTTTTTTTCATATTACTTATACCTTTTTCTATTCGTCATATTTTTTTTAATTTTCTATCTGCGAATATGTAAATATGGAACCGTATCAAACCTACAATATCCCCTTAAGTGGCCGACTACTGGCGCAATCACCCTACTCTTTTATATTCTCGTACAAAGACTGGACATTTTTTTCGCAGGAGATTCATTTTCATCCACCCTGTAAACGAAATTATCTCGCAAGTCAGCAGGATCCGTTCGTTTACGGAGAAAATCGAAAAGAGATACGGAATATCCACTGCGTCACAGATATTGCGTCACATCGAACTCGCATTGGCTAAGCAAGACCAGTCGAACGTGTGTCGCTTTCTTTTGTCTGGCGGGCGATACTTTTGAATCAAAGCCACCTTTTTATTATATTCTGTATTCCGTGTTCGCGGCTCTTGAGATTTAAGTAGGTCAATGCTTTTTTTTGTAGGACACTGATAGTGCGAAATACCAGTTTTGAGTCGATATTTGCATGGAAGTAACACAATTAACAAAATGTGCAGAATTCGTCAATACAATTTAGTAAAATTTGAAATAAAATTAACCCTTTATCTTTTTTTCCTTTAACCCAAGTTCAGGCACATAATTGTACACATCAGTATGTGAAATGAACATCTTCAGTAGACTGATATATTTTTTCTAAAACCCTTTACGAAAAGACGTCATTTTGTAATAGAATACCTTCAGCGAAAACGAGATTTCCGACGCAAGTGAGAGAAATTCTCATTACGTTAACTTTCGTTTCTAGTGACGAAAGTTAAATTAATATTTTCAATAATTTCCCGCCCTCGTATATAATGTTCTGATGACTTTAAATTATTAATAAACAAAGACAGGAATCATTTCTATAATTAGAATGCATTCTGTTTACTTTTGTTTAATTAAAAAGCAAAATAGAATCGTAAAAAATCTTGAGATTTAAAAACAATTTATACCTATCTACCTAGTTGCCTGGTTTCATTAGTTTGGCGTTCCTCGTTAATTGTTTAGACAGTTTGCACTGAAAGCATGGTTAGTGTTTTAAGTTATCATGATTTCTGATTCGGAAAGTGATTTAGATTTTCCAAATACACCACCAGAAATAGCAAAACAAGTTGAGGAAACCTCTTTGGATTTATTACCAGTAAAATCTAAAAAGAGATATGGAGAAATATATATGCACAATTCATGGATTGGAGAGTTGATAATCACGTAAATTCATTTTCGGAAACTAGGTATGCTGCTTGCGTATTTTGGATGGTTGTCATAAAAATTTAAGTCATTGACGCTATGGTCTATGTTTGTTGATAACCACTTTATCGATTAAAATTAATATCGATATCTAGGTAGCCTTAGTTTTTGGATTTACGGGGGCTTGTCGTTGCCATGAATTAAAAGATTTGACAGTAAATGATGTAAAAGATACCAGCAGTATACGTTACAATACGTAATACAAAAACAAAAGTACCGTGTTCCTTCTACGAGATTTTTAAAATATATATGAACCTCCGTCCACTAGATACCTATGGACAAAATAAATTCAAGATTCTTTATTAACTACCAGAACGGAAAGTGTACTAGACAGATTGTGGGAATAAACAAATTCAGTAAATTTCCTTATGGACAAAATAAATTCAAGATTCTTTATTAACTACCAAAACGGAAAGTGTACTAGACAGGTTGTGGGAATAAATATATTCAGTAAATTTCCTATGCAAATAGCTCAATATTTAAACATGCCTGATCCCCAAAAATATACTGGGCATTGTTTGCGTAGAACTTCCGCAACGCTATTAGTGGATGCAGGAGGTGATTTACTTCAATTAAAAAAACATGGAGGCTGGAAATCTAGTAACGTTGCGGAGGGATATGTTGATCAATCAGTTAGCAGCAAAAATCAAATACAAACCAAAAATTTACAATCCATACAAAATACAACGCTATCCGATTACGGCGCATCTTCATCTGGAGTGACATCAGTTAACAACATAACAGATGATGTGGCAACGTCTACCTTAATACATAAAAATAAAATACAATTTTTAATCGGACAACTCTGTTTCTAAGAGGTTGAATATAGGTACATATTTTCATAACGTGTTCAATTGGCGTGGTCTGTCAGAATGAGTTCATCTTCAAACAACGGCTATTTATCGGTAAGTAATTGAATTTTTTTTTTTTTTTATATGTTCTGGTTCCCACGAAAAGGGATATCCTGTAATGTTCAGAGAACATCGTGGGAACCAAGGGAAAGAAGGTAGGAGTTGGTGTTCTTCTTAAATTTCTGGAGGTTGTATGCCTCGGGGAACACCTCCCTAGGCAATGAGTTCCAAAGCCTCGCAGTTCGTTGGATGAATGAGTCTTTGGAAAGTGATGTCTGCAGGTCTCCAAAGTGACCACGAAGGGTGTGAAGACTGAACTTGACGGGTTAATCTCGAAGAGACTGCCAAAGGAGGAACGATTGTTGATATTTCAGAAGAGCATCGCCCATGAAAATATCTATAAAATAGAGACAAATCGCCAACTTTTCTACGGTGTTCCAGACAAGTGAGCGAGTTTGTAAGCGAGGCATCACCGACGAGACGAATTGCCCTTTTTTGGACAGAATCCAATAGCTTCAGGATATGTTTAGGTGCCGCACTCCAAATATGGGAACAGTATTCCAGGACAGGTCGGATCTGTGCCTTATAGATCATAAGCAGCTGACTGGAGGTGAAATAGCTCTTGGCACGAAACAAAACCAAGTTTTGGGATGCACTTTTGGCAATGGACCTCACGTGATTTTCCCAGGAAAGGTTATTGCTGATAGTAATACCAAGCATCGATATGGATGACTTCAGTGGTATGGTTACTCCTGACAAAGTTATGTTAGGCACAGTGAGATCGGCTTTTCTAGAAAAAAGACATGCTTGTGTTTTGTTTGCATTGAATTCTACCAAGTTATTGGATCCCCATTCGAGAATTGTTGCTAAGTCCGTATTTACATTGTTAACATTTCTTCCTCGTTCATTTCTGGTTTCACGGGCTGATATAGGGGCCTGGAAGAAAAGCGGTATGGAGGGTACTATCATCGGCAAAGCTGTGTACGGACATGAAGTTGCTTTCAATAGGTCGTTGATGTGGAGTAAAAATAGTGTTGGTGCTAGAATGGATCCTTGCGGAACACCAGCATTTATGGGTAGAGTGTCAGATGAAACTCCATCGACCACTACATGGAGAGACCTGTTTGAGAAAACTAGCAAGCAGAGAACACAGCTGAGGGGCAAGCCATAAGATGGAAGCTTGGCGAGGAGTCCCTGGTGCCAAACTCGATCGAACGCCTTGGAGATATCTAATGCCACAGCTAAAGTTTCTCCATACTTTTCAATAGATAGCTGCCATATATGTGAGACGTATGCGAGCAGGTCACCAGTTGATCTCTGATGGCGGAAGCCATATTGCCTATCATTGATAATTCCTGAGTCTTCCAGATATTTCATGAGCTCGATGTTGATGGCTTTTCCATGACCTTCGAAATAATAGATAGCAGTGCGATAGGTCTGTAGTTGCTAGGTAGGGTCTTTTGCCTCTTTTAGGGACTGGCTGTACTCTTGCAATTTTCCAATTGGACGGAAATACTCCCAAATTGTAAGAGTGGTTGAACAACTTGCAAAGAACAGGTGTTAGTTCGGGGGCACATTTCTTGAGAACAATCGGCGGGATTCCGTCAGATCCACAGGCTTTGTTGGTGTTGAGAACCAGCAAAATCTTTCTGATAGTACGTTGGCGAAAGGTGATCTCGGCATGTGACTGTCAATAGGTGTAATGTTCGGGGTTGTTTTCCCGAAGAACCCAAAGTGGAATTTCCAGCAAATAGGTGCGCAAAGATATTTGGCTTTTTCCTGGGCAGTCGTTGCTAGTGTTCCATCTTCTTTGGTTAGGGGAGGAAAAGAGCTGGAAGTGAAGTTTCTTCCACAGCTTTGGCGAAAGACCAAAATGAACGGGATCCGTTGGGACATTCAACAAGTTTTGATCTTATTTTGGCATTATGAGCATCTTTTGAACATTCTATTGTCTCTTTGCATATGCCTCTAGCCTCAACGTATGCTGCTCTGGTCTCAAGTCCCGGATTTTTTTGCCATCGATGGTATGCTGCCTGTTTGGAAGCCACAGCTCTAGAGCAGTTTCTGTTAAACCAGGTCTTATCGGATGATGTTCTTCTTTCGGTATTCGGTATGTAAGTTTGCATCCCCAACATGATGATTTCAGAAATTGTCTCAGCACATCGTGTTGGATATACTGAAGAGAAACAAACTCTCTTCCATGGAAACGCTGAGAAAAACATACGAAGACCTTCCCAGTCGGCCGAATTGTAATGCCACATGAGACGGGGTGGTATTGTGCTGCTCGATGGTAAATGGAAAGAGCATGTTGTGGAGATGAGGGTGTGATCAGAGTTTCCAAGTGGGACACAAACTTCTATTCTATACGGGTCAGGATTTGGATTGGAGATTTTAAAATTTGTTTAGTATATTTCATACTTTTTCCTTATAATCTAAGTAATATTTGTCAATTATGTAGGTACCTAGATTTATAACCAAAAACAATGTTTAGATGTCATCCATATATGGCTTCATATGCAATATTTTCATAAATGTACATTTCATATAATAGACATATCTATATGCATTTTATAATTTAAGTCGAATATTTCTTTTCAGAAACGGATTCCAAGTAATTTTATAACAATTCAAAATATGTCAACGATATTCCCACTGATGAGTCCAAAACAATGTCCTGAATTTGTATTCCAACCACCTCAGATATGATGGAGGAATTGATTTTTTTACTGAAAAATGTGCTAGAAGTACGCTCAAAAAAGCAATAATAACATCAGGTTCGAATTCGACACCTCAAAAAACCTGTCAATACCAATTTTTGTTCAATTAAGGTCAGTATTTCGAAAGTTATTTTAAAAAAAACAAAATGAAAATAAAATTTATCTTGGAAACAAAGCGTTTCCGGAATATATTCATTTGGACAAATTGGGAACACTGTGATTGAAATTATTTGTGAGATTGTCAGTTAGGAAATCTTGGTAACTATAATAGCATTTCTCTAAAAGAAATTTTTTAATACAAACATGGAATATCTTATCACTTCTGATTCTTTTGACTACATTTGGTAACTTATTGAAGCAAGTAATGGCATTATAATGAGGGGATTTTTTATAATTTGACATTTGATTTTGTGGGATTCTCAAGAGATCACCATTTCTTGTATTATGACTGCGTCTGTAGCAGTCTTCTCATATAATTTGGAGTTTTGCCTGACAAACATAATACATTTGAGGATGAAGATAGAAGAGGCTGTCAATATTTTTTTATCTATATTGAAGATTAACCTTATGACGCGTTTCAGCGCTAAGAAAATTCTGGAAAAATCCCTTGCCCTGCCCCAGGCCATAACATTTAAACTTAGATGAGAATAGACCATGGCTAATATATGTTGAGTAAGCCAGGTTCATCCAAACTGGATTTCAACTGCTTTATGGCATAGTATGCTTTATTCAAGTTGGCACAGATATGATCACTTGTTTTTCCCAATTTAAATTGTCGTCTAGGTAGGTACCTAAAAATTTTATTTCTTCAGAAGCTTGAATATCATAGTTTGGGCATAGACCATTTGGAATATTTCGTCTGAAGTGAAAATTAACACTGATCGATTTTGAAGTATTTAGAATGAGCTTATTTCTTTGGCACCAGGTGCTGAACTGATCAATAATGCGTTCTGATTTGCTGATGAGTTGCTCAGCGTTTTCACCCGATATAGTTATCGTAGTATCATCAGCAAACATTGTAACATAGCCTTCCATTATGTGTTGAGGAAGATCGTTAAGGAGAAACAGTAACGGTCCCAGAACAGAACCCTGTGGCGCACCGAGTTCAACAGTTTAGTTTGTAGAGAAAACTAACATTGATAACTACTTACATTTAGGGTGGTTTATTATAGTAACGTTTATTTTTTTGTTTGATTCATTGACTGCTGACATTTGAACCCACAAGATAACGTAATTGTCCTACGAACATTCGAATTAAATGTATCTAATACCGCCTAGATCCACAGCGCCCATTCAAAACATATCGCTCGCTCTACCACTCTATTTTAACTCGCGTATTTAACCTTTCATTGTCACCATCGCACCGATGATCTTCGAGCTCTCAAAATAACCCGGAGCATCTGCGAGACAAAGAAGAATGGATTAATTATCATCGTTTGAGTTGATTAACGTCGTTACATAGTAAGGAACGATGTTAATGAGTTCAACCGGATTGTACCAGATATGTTTTTGTTTTTAATTCATCTTCCACCCACGTACTTTGTAATTGGACAATGAAAAATGCAACTGAAACACCGGCTCAAAGTTGAGATCGAGTGAAATGGGTCATCATTCGACAAAAACATCGGAGGAAGGATCATCATGCAAAATATAATAATAATAATAATAATGAAAGAAGGGAATTTTGTGGCATAGTGGACAAATTATTAAATTAAAGAAAAAAAGCATACTCAAATGGGAGTCGAACCCACGGCCTTATGATCTCTAGCCATACGCTCTACCAACTGAGCCATTCGAGGACATAGGAATCGAAACACACTCGCAAATCCTTTCCTTCCACAATTTAATATTCATGTTAGAAATGAATCGAAAATCGAACTTATCACTGGCCGTCGAGATCCATTACCTGATACTCAACTTCATCGTTATTTGACGATTTCAGTAGCAGATTCAAGCAGATGATAAGTTTAACCAAATATATAAAGTGAAAGTGGAAATATTGCGTCCAATTTTTTTTTTGTCTTTAATTTAATAATTTGTCCGTTATGTCACAAAATTCCCTTCTTTCATTATATGTATTTCGGACGCAATATTTCCACTTTCAAAATAATAATAATGTTTATTTATTGTCAATTTCAATTCATACATAAAAAAATACATGACATGTGAATGAAGTTTATTTAATCAATAAACAGTTTAATCACTGAAGCAGTTAGAGATTTACCGCTTGTTTGTGATGATTCGATATTGTTAAATCCTCAAAATTCCAATTAATCTAATATAATTTAATAATAAAATTCCGATAAAATAAAACATTAAAAAAAAACTATTTGATGTACTAAAGAAGAAATTACCAAATTTCTATTCTTCGGAAACAATTATTATTAGTGACTAGTTAGTTGTGAACATGTTGATTAACAAAGTCTTGAATAAACAGTATTCTATTGTTCGAAATCCATTTTTTAATTTCCTTTTTGAGTTTTCCGATATTTCCAATGTTCTTTATTTTTTGCGGTAGAGTCTGAAAGAGTCATGGTCCGAGATACGATGCGTTTTTTGTCCGATGGTTTTTGCACAACGAGCAGCATTCAGGAGGTTTTCTTTATTTCTTGTGTTATGGGAATGTTATATCCTCTATATAATTTACCGCAAATCAAAATTAAAGAAAAAAATAGAATAATGCGAAGAAAACTTCACAAATCGCCAGATTGTCAGGGATTTGATTGAAAAATGTTGTTATTATCATAGAAACCATACACTGAAAAATAAATATAGCCCCTGTCTATTTGAATCGATTTAGCGTTCTAAGAATGGAAAAAAATTGAAACCCGTCCAACGGGTTCTGAGAAACTCCTTACATATAAACAACACTGGGTCTTCATTATATAAGTATAGATTATCAAAGTTCCATGTTGGCAGTCGGTTACATTTTCCACTTATCTTACACAATGAACGTTTTCAAAGTCTCAAATATCTTGAAAGACCAAGACGAGTGACAAAAAAAAATCCAGGAATATTTTGGGCAAGGATGTTTGGCTGAAAAAATCCGACCAAAAATTATAAATAATTAGACCAATCAATAGAGATTTTTTCGTGACAAAAATACTACCAGGAAAGCGACTGTTCCATCATTTTATCCTGTTATGTTTCCTACTCCCAACAACAACAACGTTCCGTGATTATTTACGGATTATATAGGGAGATTAATATGGTGTTAATTCATTGGAAAAGTTTCAAAAATATGTAGTTTTACGGTAAAACATGTTACAGACAGTAAAACTAAAAGTTTATTGACTGAGTAGTACAAGTGCTACTCAAGCGTATCTATGCAGGCAATAAAACAGCTCATAAAAGTAACTTTTATGCATGCTGTGAAAAAAAGTGATGCTTTACGCACGAGAATAGGTTGAGAACAGTAAATCAAAAGAAACTTTTTCTGTGTGAGTGTAAAAAAGGCAAGAATATTCATGAAATCATTCAAGTGATCTCACTAAAAAGTTCAAAAACTTATGCTATAATATGTAACTTTCAAGTTGTTTTGTAAAAAAAACATCTGCAAATAAACACTATTCTATTGTACACTTCATGCGTATTCTTTTTCTATAAGTCGATTGATTTTTACAATTTTCGTTCCCCCCACTCCTAAACACAGTACCCTGCGCCATATATAAATGGAGCTAGCATGAAAACAAAAAGCGAGAAATTTGCATACAATCGAGGGACATGAAACGTACATCTGACGCAAAATGCGGTTTGAATTAAAATAATGTAAACTTAATTGTTGGTCTGTAAGTGGAAACCAGCGTTCGAACTGAAAACATCACAAGCATAGAGAATTGTTGAACGACACGTATAATTTTATCATTACCTGACGTCACGCAACAAAACTTTTTACTATTACCTACTTGCAGTTGGATAATGGAGAGTGAAATGAACAATATTAAACCATAACCCTATATATATGAAGGGTGTTGGTTCTTTTTGTGAGTAACAAGTCTTCTTTTAGATGATAACGTACATTTGTCGACGTTTCGACGATGACCACGGTCTTCTTCAGGGATTAAAAGGAATAAGCTGGACCATTATTTGTAAATAAACTATTTAAAGAGCAGCAATAATCATCTGCAGCTCCTTCAATAGTTTTTTCAATATAAAGGTCCAGCTAATTCTTCTTAGTCGCTGAAGAAGACCGTGGTCACGATCGAAACGTAGACAAATTAAATGTATGTTATCCCCTAAAAGACGACTTGTTACTCGCAAAAAGAAACGAACAAACAAAACCTTCAGAAACACAAACTCCATTGTATAATTGTATTTCCTGGTTCAAGAAACTCAACACTACTATCCGTAAAAAAAAATGTTTTCCTTTGAAATCCTTGATAAGCCTGAAACTATATAAAAAAATGTCTTGTCTACCAAAACTTCGGGGTTCCCAAAATTAACACGAATTTGAAAAAAATAATTTATATTATTATTATTATTATATCAAGAAATTATTCGATACATTCACAATGTAAAGTCAATATTACAAATGGAATGTTATTATTACAGACAATACCAATACAAATAAGTGGACATTTTTACAGATCATTATGTGAAAACTTTGAAGTACTTAAATATCTAAACATATAATGTGGAAAACAATGGAACTTTCTTAGAAAAACACCTTTTTAAATTCAGAGCGCTATTCTTGAAAGTTATAAAAAAATTAAATTACTGTATAGAAGCAGCGAATTGCAGTCGTGAATTCAACGGATCAAATGCAGCTGAATTATAATTATCAGACTTCTAGAATCAACTCGATTACATCATGATTATTTTTTATCCGTTTTGAATTTGTAATACACCTTCAAACAAACCTATCTCATCTAGATAAATTCATAAAATTTCCCGGTGATAGATAAAAAGTGGATTTTTGGCAAACTTCCAGTTCTCTCAGAATTTATATATCGGATATATCGTGAATAGCGAATAATCTGTAAACAGTAGTTATCTTTTTTAAAACTTTGTCGTGGTTTTATAATCGATCGAAGGATAGGTGTCCACAATGATTATCAATTCCTTATATATTTTCCCCGCTTTTTTATTTTCTGTTGCAAATGTGGAGAGAACATTAACTCAATAATTTTTGTCTTTAAATTGTTCCTCAGCAAAAACAAGCGAAAACTTATATATGGTTCTTATAGCTTAACAATATATAAAGCTACGTATATTAAATCAACACAATTTCAAAGCACTGTCCACAAATTATTCAAAAACACCTTTTCAAGAAAATATCATTCTGGTTCTACGTAAACTGAACTATTGTTTTTAGAAACTCAGAAGGATGGTATGGCTTTCAAGCGTTCCAGCAGTAGACAAAATTAAAAGAAATATAATCCTATTTTTTTCAACTATTCGTAATTTTTTCACAGCAAAATCCTTTTTCCTTTTTAGAAACGCTCGACGCCCTTAATGTATTTTCACGTTTTTGGTGTTGCAATAAATCTTGTATGTATTCTAAAATTGCAACCAAAATTGAAAACTTTTGTAATTATTTCAGGATCACATTGTCAGAAATAATAATCAATTCTGAAAAATACACGTTTTCAGAATATATTAGCGATTCATCAATTAAATTTAAAAAGCTCTGCAAGTTTTTAAATTTAAATTATCAAAATTGTAACATAAATTCTAGATTAAAAAAATGTTATGCAAATCCAACACTTGATAAACATTAATAAAAAAACAAAAATAGAAAAATAAATAAAAAAAATAATATATTTAAAGGGCATTGAAGAAGGTTCAAAATAGGTTTATTGTTATATTTTGAAATTATTAAAGTCTATAATTATTTATTATCGATACTGTTCTTGATCTCTGAAATATCCTCTACAGTTTCATTAATTTTTCCATGAGATTTTCCCGATGTTTTTCCCTATATCGTAAGTAGAAAGGTCTGAGAATACGAGAAATTCCAGCACAATTATATCCTTGCTATTTCTGTCAAGGTAGCGGCATTTTCAAATATTATATTGCTTACATCCCACAACTAATCCTTTTTGGAATATTCTGCATTCGTGAACGGATTTTTCTGAAATTTGGTACAGTTATATAAGCAACGGTTTTGGATTTGATCACATTCCAATCCAATATGGCGGACTTCCGGTTTTTCTGGAAATGCCAGCAACTTTGTTTTTTCAAATGGAACACCCTGTATATTTTTGCATATTCAAGTTCAACCGGTCAGAACAAGTCCAAACCTTATGTCAAATGTCATTTTTTGAAACAATTGAAATTAAAAAAATTTTTTTTCGTGGATAATTGAGATTTGGTCAAGGCTATTCACAATGAGTCGCACATAACAAAAAAACCTATTTTTTTCTGAAAAATAATTTTTTGTATTACTTATTGATGAATCAATTCAGTTACATCACATTTTGATCAAAAATTTTTAAAAACACTGTAACAAATTGGAAAAAAATTAATATCATTTTTGTATTTAGGTGAGTAACAAATTATACATTAAAAAATCTACAAAAAAAAATCTACAGGTTGATATGTTATTAATTATTAAATCATCGAAACAATAACAAAATAAATACCACTTTCTCACTGAGCATAAGGCATAAGATGTAAACGTTCAAATAAAAATGTTCCTCATCCAAATTAAACAAATATCTAGCGTTTCATTATTGATCGAGTCTATCCAAATGAAAGGGGTAGCTTATTCTAGGAGTGTCGAAGAAAAATGTAGTTTCAGGAGAAAATATCCTAACCAAAGTCTATAGGAAAGAAAAATGAACATGTATAGGTCAAATGTTGTTTTCTACGGCTTAGGGTTAGTTGAAAAATTATTCGAACTGCAAGGAAACTCATGAAATAGTTGTAGATTTTTTTATGTATGAAAATTTGTCCCTGCACCGTAATACAAAAATGATATGTAATTTTTTTCCTTAATGTATGTTCTAGAGAGACAGGTGGCCACCTACCTGGGGGTTTAATTTGAAAAAAAAATAATTTTTGATCAAAATGTGATGACTGAATTGATTAACAAAAAATAAATACATTTTCAGAAAAATTAATTTTTTTTGTTATGTGTGACTCATTGTGAATAGCCTTGACCAAATCTCATTTATCCACGAGGTAAAATAACAAAACAATTTTAATTTCAATTGTTCCAAAAAATGACATTTGACATGAGGTTTGGACTTGCTTTGACCTGTTGAACTTGAATATGTAAAAATATACAGGGTGTTGAAACAACAAAGTTGCTGGCATTTCCAGAAAAACCGGAAGTCCGCCATATTGGATTGTAATGTGATCAAATCCGAAATGGTTGCTTATATAACGGTACCAAATTTCAGAAAAATCCGTTCACGAATGCAGAAGTTACAAGGGTGGGCCGATATCCTGTGTCACCCGGTATATGAAACCACTATGACTTTTGTTTGTCGACGACATTGATATATTCTTGTGACCGTAATTTTTTTCTTCTTTATCAAACTGAAAAATACAGATTCCGAAAACCAAGACTACCAAATTTTTCGCATTTAACATAAGAGTACGCTGATTGGCGATATCGGCAATATTATCCAGATCATTATTCAATGGTACTGCCGGTATTCAGGTCACTTATAGAAAAATTGTAGTACAATGGAATATCACCATGAATTTTGCAACGTCTTATTAATCTCCCGAACTGACTAGTGTGAAGTGAAAAGAGAAGTGGCCCCAAAATTGAACCCTGTGGTACTCCAAATAGAACATTTCTAGAAGCAGATATGTTATATCCCAGTTTAACGCTTTGCTTGCGATCTGTAAAACAGGAGCAGACTAGTTGAAGCGAGTCTGTACAAACACCAATCGATTTTAGGATTGATACTATTGATAGTGTACCGTGTCTGACGGTATCGAAAGCTTTACTGAAGCCTAGCATTATTAAGGCTGTGCATCCTGAGTTATCAACTGCCTGAAGTATATAAGGTTTTATATTTTCAGCTACCTAGCCCTTTTTGTGATATATTTACCACTCAAAACGTTTTTTCAGAGAAACATTGTCAATCACTTTTTATGGTTGTTTTTTCTTCAAATGCCTGTTAAACGATTGTAAAATCTCCGATTACAATAACATACACGATCCCGTAAACTAGGTTAGTATAAATGTCGATTTGAACAAATACATAACTTCGAAACGTTATCAAATAAAAGGCATGAATCACAAGAATATCTTCTTGTTATTCGAAAACAACACGTTCGACATTTCGACCAAGTGTTTTAACTTTTCCTTTGTCTTTTTCACGTCTGCGTAGCTCCATATGCGATAAGTTCGTCACGATATTTTTTTAGCGCGAAATATGGAAAAATTATTTAAGTGTGTCAGTGTGACTAATGGCCAAAGAATTTCAGCAATAACAGGGCTGAGGGAATATCATCGTTCTACTTGGAACAATAAACATTTTATGTCAAAAATGTAAATGTGGAAAACATTTTGAGGAAATTTTCCACCATTGTTTTTTCGATATCAAAATAATGAGTCTAAAGAAGCTCACATGAGTGAGTGATAGGCTTTGTACTTTCACATTTCATGAGAGAAAAAGGAACTGAAAAGGACATCACCTGAAGATGTGCATTTGCCGAAACGTCGTGAAATCGTACTGTCTGTATTATCCAATACACAATACAGCCAGTAGATTGAAACATATGCAGTATCCTTGAAAAAGTTGGCATCATATGGAAAAACTTTTATTAATAATTTATTTTGTTCAACTCGGTCGTAAAGTTTCGCTTTAAAAGAGATAAAAAATGGCCTACTCGGACAAAGTCAAATATTGTTCAATTAAAAAAAAAATACGAAGAAAAGTTGTTTTTACCCAAATTTATGAATGTATCTCAAATTTGAACGTTCTAATGCAACTTTGAGTTTTTGCCATTTTTTCAATGTAGGAAATTTCTGAAAAATTTAAAAAACTAACGTTGACAAAACTGTTTTATTTCAGCAGCTGGCTTTATTCTTATTGTTTTTAACTTTTTGATCCATAGTGCAACTATTGGTTTTTTTTGTTGTAATTTTATTTTCTTGTACAGATAGCATTTATTCGATTCTCTGTTACAAGCGTATTAAACTGTCAAACAAAGGCGTTTTAAAGTTGGGGTAGTAACAATTAAATTTTAGATTAATTTGTTACGTAAAAAGTCCTACATTTTGGTTAGACACGTAAAGTAGTTTAAGGATTTTTTGGATCAATTTAGTACTGAAAAAAAACCATTTAAATAAATTACGTCAAACATAACAAAAATTTGAAGCAGTATTTTTATTTTTTTAAAGAAAAACTTATGTTTATCGATATTTAATAATTATAAATTAGAAGCGTAATAAAGCTATACTATGTTTCCTAATGTGAGAAAGTAATAAATCATTATTGAACTGTAAAACCGAGTCGTCTTCGCCTTATTCCATAGGCGTACGATGTTAAATCTAAAGTTTATGTCATTGGATAGCTTATGAAAAACTAAGATAGGAATGTGCAAGTAGATATAGGACATCATGAATGAAACATATCTAGAATTTTCCGGAGAACCCAAAGATGCAATAATATACTGGGTGTCCCATTAGAAAAAACAAAAGTTTATATCATAATTTTTTAATGCGACTTCAATTGTTTTTTTATTTACATTTCCTGGCGGTACAGAAAAAATGCTACAACTTTCCTAATTTAACAATTTTTCTAGCTCCTCAAATAAGGTGGATATCTATTGGTCCAAATATAACCAATAACCCTGTAAAGTTGGTTCAAATATATTTCGTACCAGCTTAGTGACTGTTTATACAGTGCTTCTCAAAAGTCCTCTCCCCCCCTCTTATTTTTGGAACGATTATCATAAACAAGTGAAATTTGGAAACTGAATATTAAAGGTTGTAAACTTCCCTACTAGTGATGATAGATGACGAAATCGTCAAAGATGACGTCACAAGGCCATTGTGACCAATAATTTTAAATGGAACCCTACGGCAAGCGACACCTCTTTTAAAAGGTATCGAAAAAACCTATTCAATGATACTAATTTTGTTTGTGTTTATGGCAGTTTTGGCAACTCGCTTTTAAAAAACGCAAAGCTGTGATGAATTAAATCAGTTAATACTAAAATTCAAGCTCCGCCTCTGGATAGTTGTCAAATAAGCTGACGTTTTTGTTAGACTCCCTAATTCGACGTTTTTGTAATTGTCCAAGTTTTTGTACATTTAATAATTTGTGTATTGTTGATCGATCGTTTAACTGTTTTAGCAGCTTTTGGTACTTTTAATATTTTTGTACATTTTAATAATTTGTTAAACTGTTGTGAGCCGAACGTTTAAGTGCTCCAAGAAGCGAAAAGGTACGTGCTTTAGGTGATAAAGTAGCAGCGATCCTAATTCTTGGTGAAACTGGACAAAATATTCATGCAGCAGAACGCATTTTTAATGAGAGGTTTCCCGATCGCCCCGTTTCGAGGACTTATTTAAGGGAGCTTCTTCGTAAGTTTGAAACAACGGGTAGTATTAATGATGCGAAACGATCTGGCAGACCACAAATTTCTGATGAGAAAAAAATTGATATACTGGCAGAAGTAATAGTTAATCTTACTTCTTCAACAACTCACGTTGCATCTACCTGTGGAGTCAGTCGAAGTACAGGCCACAGGGTGTTGAAAAAAAAAAACAAATGTCATCCATACAAATTAAAAATGGTTCATCAACTCTCAGACGACGACCCAGACCGAAGAACTAAAATTAACCAACAGCCAGACTATGTCAAAACAATTTGTTTTAGTGACGAAAGTACTTTCTATCTAAATGGAAATGTAAATACACAGAATGTGAGGTATTGGAGCGACGCAAATCCTCACCTGTTTCGTGAAACACATACCCAATTTCCCCAGAAGGTGAATGTTTGGGCAGGTATCCTGGGAAACCACATCATTGGGCCTTTTTTTTAAATACTGATTTAACTGGTGAGGTTTATCTCGAGCTGTTGCAAAACGCAATAGAACCGTTAATGCTTGAAATTTTGGAAGATAATCTAGATAAATTCGGCAATTTGGAAATAACATTGCAACAGGATGGTGCTCCTCCACACTATTACGGTGCAGTAAGACGGTATTTGGATGAGGAGTATCGTGGTAGATGGATTGGACGACGAGGTTCAACGGAATGGCCAGCTCGATCACCGGACCTCACACCTTTGGTTTTTTTTCTGTGTGGGTACCTCAAATCAAAGGTTTACGCCACTGAACCTGACAATATTGACGTTTTAAAACAACGTATTGTTGCAGAATGTGAGGCTGTTTCCGCAGACACATTTGCAAAAGTACGAGAAGAGTTTAAAAATAGGATATTTCACTGTCAGGAAGTAAATGGAGGTCACTCCGAGCAATTTCTTTAAGTAGATACTGATTCTTAAATCTGTAATTAATATCATACTGAATGGAATTTAAATTTTAATGTTTACTAATGAGCCATTAAAACTACCATAAACACAAACAAAATTAGTATCATTGAATAGGTTTTTTCGATACCTTTTAAAAGAGGTGTCGCTTGCCGTAGGGTTCCATTTAAAATTATTGGTCACAATGGCCTTGTGACGTCATCTTTGACGATTTCGTCATCTATCATCACTAGTAGGGAAGTTTGCAACCGTTAATATTCAGTTTCCAAATTTCACTTGCTTATGTATAATCGTTCCAAAAATAAGAGGGGGGGAGGGGAGTTTTGAGAAGCACTGTATGATTAGCCCCTAACAATGGACAACGCTTAAGTATGCTCTGTAATTTCCTGTTCCCAGTACAATAAAATTATAAATTTACAATCACCTACCTGATTATCTTTTCCTTACTTCAAAAGTTTTTTTTAACAAATATGTAGATACAAATCCGTCCCTGCGATAAGAGATAACAATATGGTCGGATTTGTTTTACAAATGGAGGGTTTTTCTACGAAAACGATCATAAGCTTAGGAAGAGGCACAGGTAGTTTACCTACTTGTGCCTCAGTGTTTCAAAAATTCGAAATGTTTGCTTACTTTCCGGCAGTTGTTGGAAAAGTTCGTTCTTGACAAATGGCTAGTGTTTCTGAATTTGTTGCTGAGAAACGAATTAGTAGTAAAAGTACGCTTTCTAAAAATGAGAAAATTATTATTCTCAATGTGTTCAATGCTGTCAATGTGTTCAACGATTCTCATTGAGAACCGTTACATTTGAAGGGTTTTCTGGTATATGTCTTTTGTGTTATTTGTTGTGTATGTATTAATATTTAACGTATGGTTTCTGTCATGTCACATAGTACTGCAACATCCCCCTTTTTTTATATTGTAGCGCTGAAGAAGGCGACAAATATTCGCAGTAAAAGTGTAAAACAGAGTATTGTGTTTCAATAGTCCACCTGCTCAGAAAAAAAAAAGAAATAAGTAAATTCTGGACGTGAAAACAAAGTTTATTTCTTTAAGTATTAAGACTGTTTTACAGCGTGCGAAAGTAAAGAGAAATAAATAATTTCACGATTTAATTGAAAATGCTTCGTGATAAATAGCTATAATTATTCTTGAACTTTTGACCAGCACTGTATTCCATTTGAATGAAAATGTATCAATTGCATATTAAATTACGGTTGGCAATGCTGGCATCGATCCGAACTAAAAAAACCGAAATAAATGCTATATCATCGAAAAAACTACTTGGCACCAGTTCGCATGCAAACATTTGAGAAACTTCGTCATTAACAACGAAGACATGAACAGCAACCTTGGGGAATGCCCGCTCGTAATTATATTTCATAACTGCGTTTAAGTTTTTACATCTGAAACGCGTAACTTATGTTTTTTTTTTTATTTCTCAGGTACAATTTATCGTTTGATGATGTTTTATAGAGACAATCTAACGCAATCCGAGAACTGGGAAACAACCAACAGAAATACTTTTGGCTGAGTTACAAAAATGTGCATATTTAAGCTCCTCGGAAAACTTGGAAAATTGGCAGTGGCTGCCATGAAAATAATGAAATTGAGATCCTCAATGCATAATTTGATACCTGTTCAAGCCACTAGCTGAAAAATAACTTTCAATGTTTGATCTACGTTCATCTCAATGCATTGATGAAGCCCCCGTAAAGCTAGCAGAACCACCTTGGGATTTTCGATTTTTTCTGGCCATAATTTTAGGCTAATTTATTACCCTATTGATAAATTTTTTGCTCTTTAATTATGGGAGATATACCGTAAAGCTAGCAGAACCCAACTTTGGTTATACATAACAACTTTAAAAAAACACCTCCGAACAAATCCTCTTGGACAATAATTTTAGGCTCTATTTATGTGAATTTATTACCCTATTTGAAAATGTTTTGCTCAACACTCAGGGAAAATATGTACACTATTTGCATTCTGTCAGATTCCACATTACTACCACTGGAATCCAATGATAACTTGTTATGAATTTAGATCATCCAGCTTTCCCTTATCAATTATATCAATTTTTTTTTTCAATATACCGAATTCTCCTAGCCTGATTTCAGTCCATTAATTCCTATTAAAAAAAAAACAACAATCAGGGACAAAAGTACAGTGTTGTGCATAAAAAAGTCGTACAGCAGTTATAGGCTATTGTGAGTCAGGCTTGTCAATCTTAATTAAACTTATTATCGAGTTTGACAAGTAGTGTCAAAATGGGTCAAATGTGTACGTGTACTACTTTTTTAGAAATCTGGAACATCATAGGCAGGTTTACACCATACAAACCTTGTACGACTTTTTTATGTACACAACTGTACATTATTTGCATTCTATGGGATTCCACATGCAACCTAAACCTTTCCACTGAAAAACAAACGTTATGAATTTGTATCATTCTATTTTCTCAAAATACTGAATTCTCCTAACTTCAGGCTGAAATCTCAAAGTATTCAAAAAACTTTCTACGTAATAATTGTTTGCTCATATCTGGCTAATTGATTACTAGAGTAAACAAAAATAGGTCAGTGAATCTTCACCCAGTCAGGCCACATTATATTTTTACGTATTACGTCCACAATGCTTTAAGTCGCCGGTGAAAAATTGATATTAATTAAAATTATTAGAAAATTGGTGAATAAGGAAAGAAGGAATATCAACGGGAAAAAAACATAAAATCGAATGAGGTTTAGGATAATTATTTCACAAGCTTTTTAACTTGCCCTGTTAGTATGTATGTATCTACATATACTTGAATGCAATTTAATTTCGAACAACTCTCAGTCACTCAATTGACTTGAAATTTGCCAGGTGTTTGTCATTCGGGTGACGATGCATCATGACATTTTGATAAGAAAACAAATAAGATGGCAGACGGGCTTATGATTCATTGTCCGATTGTATTAAAAATTGGTATTTGGGGGTTTTCTGGGTAGGAGATCGTGATTTTTTTATTGGAATTCAAAAATTCAAAATAGCGGATTGAAAATGGCGGACGAGTTTCGTTATTTATAGTCCGATTCAAATGAGGCTAGGAGAACTCGGTATATTGAAAAAAAACCGATTACTTCGGGAACATTTTGAAAAATCGAAAAGGGAAAGGTGGATGATCAGTAGATTCCAGTGGTAGTAATGTGGAATCCGACAGAGTGTCCATTTTTTCCCTGAGTTTTGTGCAAACAATTTTCAAATGGAGCATAAAACTATTGTCCAGAGGATTTGTTCGGAGGTGTATTTTTAAAGTTGGGTTCTGCTAGCTTTACGGTAAAGCTAGCAGAACCCATGATTTTTTTTAAAAACCTATATAAGGAAAATCGACAGTGAGCCTAAAATTATGGTGTGATCAGATTTTTGATAAACATTCGATTAGCTCTTTGGTTCTGCTAGCTTAAAGTTAAGCCTGATAAAATTATGGCCTGAAAAAAAAAACGAAAATGCTTTACGGGGGTACCTATTTTTATGAAATAGATACGATTGCCTACCTAGTTTTCCATTTGGGCCCAATTTAGTGTCTATCAGTGTGTATAAAACGAGGTATAACCGAAACCAAGTAAACGTCGTTGATATCGATTTGATCTACAAAAACCAACATTTTTATTCATTTGCAAATCTGGTAAATGTGCTCATGCTCCCTGAAAATAGCTGTTTGACTTTTCTTACATGATAAGAAAAACTTTCTCTTTCTTCAAGAGGTCATTTTTAGGCACCGTTTTCGCGCACAAATATCACTCACAATGCCTCCTTCTTTTTATCAGCTTAAACTACAAACACCAAATCACTCATTTTCGGTACAACTTTGCACAAAATAGGGCCGGTTTTATCGAAAAAATACTCTTTCTTCAACAGTTACAAATAACCTAACTTTTCACATTTGACAGATGAAATATCAGGCAATCCAAACCACGTGACCCAATATGGCGGTTGTTGGCATACAAACTGATAATCGCCATAAGAACATCATTGTCAGTGGGCTCCTTTGGCTAGTAAAAGTGTATTTTTGGTTCTTTGGAGCTTTTGTGTCGTTAATTAATAATATTCAGATGGAGAGTGATTACATGAAGACATTATTGTTGAAAAGCAGAGGCTTTGTTGAACGGTATGCTTGAAAATACATCCCCATCTTCTGTTTACATTTTTATCAATGTATTTGTTACAGGTATAAAATGAAGTTGAGATGGATCAGTAATTCAGATCCTTTTACAGTGAATTGTTCAATTGTTGGTGCTTCTACTGTTAAGAATATGGATATTATTTCGTATTTGGTAAGTAAGGGGCATTTTTCTTCAGTTGAAGCACGAATTATAATCCAAAATTGAAAAAACTACTCAAATTCGCACAGAAAATCACAAAATAAACACTTTTATCACTATGGTCGCTTATGACGAATCGCAATGTGTGCCAACAGCCGCCATATTGCTTTTGTTTTGACAGGTCGATGGATTGTTTTGACAGGTCGATGGATGTTAAAAGTTAAGTTATTTGTGTGGCAACCTGTACTTAACCTTATATTTGATTACTTGTTTTTATGTGATCACTGAGTAGTTCATGAAGTTTTATGTGGATGTCAGATTTGACAGTGAGATTAATAAAAAGTTTGTTAAAGTTCACGAAACGAAAGTAATAGTTTTTGTATAATCCAAATACTGGGCTTTTTAGTTGAAATACACGAATTATGTTTGTACACTTTAACGATACTGATAAAATTTAGTGTAAGGTGCCTGATTAAAGGGCAATCTTGATAGGATTGAAAAAGTGTGAACAGACCATCCACACCCTTGCAAACTTATGTTTAATGGCATTGAACCATTTCTTTAAATATCAAAAATTTTCGTACCTCATATACTGAAACATAAAAAGATAAGCTAAAAAAGATACTGGGTTCATCTGCATCACCTCGTGGTCACCAGATGTAGATTGATCTTTGGATTATACAAAAACTATTACTTTCGTTTCGTGAACTTTAACAACCTTTTTATTAATCTCACTGTCAAATCTGACATCCACATAAAACTTCATGAACTACTCAGTGATCACATAAAAACAAGTAATAAAACATGAATCAAATATAAGGTAAAGTACAGGTTGCCACATTTGTAACTGTTGAAGGTCTTGAGGTCGCTAAAAAGTTTCGCGGCCATGGCATACGCACTATTTTTCGTGCAATCGTCAAAATTATTAAACTGTATAATTGTAAATAAATATATTATTGCTTTAAATTAACAGCAGTTCAATTTAATTAACAAAATCACAGCGTTGCTATGGAAATGATATGTTTCAATAGATATATACAAAATATTTTTGACAGTTCTTGACAAAACGCAAATATGTCCGATACTGATGGTGATATTTTAGTAGCTCAAAAGTATTTTAAACTCGGCGCTTTCCGTCTTAATACCTGAAAAATAATATAAGTATCTATTTGTTTTGAAAAAGGAAACATTCTCAATTGAATATTGATAGAAAGATTTTTCTGTGAATTGAAAAATCCACGATTAAAATGAAGTTATTTTTTGTGAATGTCTAACAGAAAACAACTACTTCCCCGGCTAAAGCCACGCTGGACATTGAACTACATCTGATAGATATTCTAAAAAGGCCCTAACCCAAAAGAAAAAATCTGAAATTAGACATTCACAAAAAATAACTTCATTTTAATCGTGGATTTTCAATTCACAGAAAAATCTTTCTATCAATATTCAATTGAGAATGTTTCCTTTTTCAACATGAATACCCCACAAGAGGTTATCTTGACGATGGAAGATAGTGACTAAGGTTTATCTTTCAGTCGCAGATGATTCCACATCTGATTTTATGAACATCCTGTTTATATTTTCAACAAATCAATCTATCATACCCCATGACAAGTTTTAATGTCAGAAAACACTAATTTCAAAGTGTCTCTCCAAAAGAAATGATTCTAACTTTTTCCATCTTTCCAAAGTGAGATTGCTTCTTGAAAATGTGTTTTCCATTTCTTCCGGTCTTCCTGATGATCGTGGAAGCGTGAAATAGATTTTCGTCGACAAAAATGTATTGAAGACCTAGTGAATGCGATGTCTCTCCTGCGTCAATGTTACGAATGATTTCTGGTGAGTACTCTCTTTTGGAAAACATTCTTCTTTGCCTCATTCATCTCTATGAGTTCTTAATTAAGACTGGAATAGAAAATCAAATAATTATCTGAATGAAAATGCAAATTTTCAATTTCAGATTTTTTCTTTTGGGTTAGGGCCTTTTCAGAATATCTATCAGATGCAGTTCAATGTCCAGCGTGGCTTTAGCCGGGGAAGTAGTTGTTTTCTGTTAGACATTCACAAAAAATAACTCCATTTTAATCGTGGATTTTTCAATTCACAGAAAAATCTTTCTATCAATATTCAATTGAGAATGTTTCCTTTTTCAACATGAATACCCCACAAGAGGTTATCTTGACGATGGAAGATAGTGACTAAGGTTTATCTTTCAGTCGCAGATGATTCCACATCTGATTTTATGAACATCCTGTTTATATTTTCAACAAATCTATCTATTTGTTGTTAATTCAAGAATTAATGCTGAATTCAATAAAAAATCATCCTTATCATTGTCGTATTTCAGAATTGTCAAATTTGGAAGTGACGTTTGGTTTGGCGGCCGTTGCTATGGATAACGGCCGCGAAATTAAATTTCGCGGACTGTGTTGAGAACGCGAAATACTCACTTCGCGTGAGATTGCACGAAAAAGTAATTTTGTATTTGTTTGTCAATCATTTTTACAGTGAAAAGATGTGCATCGATAGAAATCCAAAAATATCAAGCTTCTTTGCAAGTTGTACAAAAAAAAAAAACTTTTTTCGTTCTTTGAAAGGCTGTTCACACGAAAGTATTTGAGAGCGCTGCCTTTTGACTTCGGATTCGTGTTGATGAGGTAAAATACGTGAGTATTCCCAAACGGCATGGCACAATTCCAGTTACCCCATATTTACCCGCCTATTTTCATGAAATATGATTAATTTTTATGGACACCTAATAAAAAAGGATTAGGTATCCATTTGGGCCCAATTCACTGTCGATCAGTGTATAAAATTAACACCTTCGCGGAACCAAGAAAACGTCATTGATATCGAGTTCATTTGTTCTATAAAATCCAACATTTATTCATTAGCAAATCTTACCTAAAACGTCACTAGATATACCTAAAGTAATCATTAATTCAACAAAAACTGTGATGTCATGACATTGAACCTTCATAATTACTTAATTATGGATACCTAGCTACGAGATAGAAAAACCGATAAAAATCCCGTGGAAAATGTAGTTAAAAATAATGAGTTTGATTGCAAAATGTGTAACTTATAATATAAAAACATGCAAATTGTATGACTCAAGTTGTTAAACCTTATCAAATTCAGTTCTGTTGCCGTTAATAGATTTTAGTAAGTTATTAATAAAGACAAATTGGAATAATCAGCAACTTATATCGCTGCGCCTCGTTAAAGAAAACGATGATTCATCACTTTCAACAGTTCAAACAATTGCGTAAGAACACTGTGGCACGCTCATATTCCCCACACCACAGACCGTGGCACAATCCGATAATCTAGATAATACCTGGGTACTCACCATCTTGTTTTTTTCTGACGCCCTGTAGTTGTACAAAAAATCACAATTATCGTCCGCCGCGTCCGTAAACTCCAAACCGAAATTCAAAAACGGCACTAGCTGCGACATATGTGGGCTGTACAGTTGCAAAAAAATCGAACCAACGACGGAAACCTTGAACACCGTCCCTCCGGCCACAAAAATACCACAAGAAGCGTTTATCTATCAATAAAACTCTCGACAACAAGACTATCGAGTAGCCAATGTTTACTAGAACAGAACAAATGAAGTATGAAGCGAGGATTGTTTCGCCAAACTGCTTTTATGAAACGTGCAAGGCTGAGGCGATGCCCCCTCTCTGTCTCGCTCGCCCAGTCGGCTATCTTCCGTCTCGATTCGCGCTCGTGAAAATTAATTGAACAGTGACGCAAGTCGGGGAGGGGCGGTAGAATGTCGACGGTAAGTAGTGAAATGTTCTAGGAACTCGTTTAATAAGTCGATTGATTTTTTCGTCTTGTTGGTTCGCAGAATTTCGGAAGTTGTGTGGAAGATGGGAATTGTTTTGTACGCGGTGAGCGGAAGGAAGCGTATATTTCGTAATTTCTCAACCAGATATTGTATTTTCTAGCACCTTGAATGAGACAGTTAGTTTTTGATAGATTTCAATAGAAATACTACCTCTAGAGGACGTCATCACTTCACTGTGCACTTTGGTATATCTTCGCCAATCATGGTCCCTAGAACCCAAAAATACCATCGATTCGGAAGTTAATGAATATAAAGGGTACTGCAACAGTGGCGCGACGTTCCAAATCTCCATTTAGGAAACAGATAGAAAAATATGTTTTCCTCCTACCCCTATAGAAAGTACACACTTTCCTCCCTCACATCAGGGAGGGAACTTTTCCTCCCCTTCATTTTAAGTATGTTGTAAATGAGTAAACTTGTGAATCTATTATATTAAAATTGTTTCCGTAATTTCTAGAACATCTTGTATACAGGGTGAGTCAGAATAAGACCGACAAATTCCGACTACAGATTCCTCACCTCATTTCGAAGTTGCTATCAAGGTATGTCCTAAAATGCAGCCCCTCTGAGATACAGAGTGTCGAAAGTACGAAAAAAATTAAGATTTAATTTGTTTTCTCCAAAATTACTGAAGGAAAATTTTTTAAACTTGGTACACTAATCAAGGTTTATCAACGTGCTAATTTAAAGTTATAATTTTTTATTTTCGTAAACCAGTGGCGTAGTTACGATGGTATTGGTAATGTTCCTTCATATTTTCTTGGGACAAGTGAATGGACAAATGAGCGTTTGACATCAGTTCGGCTCATCGATACCAACCTGAAAGTCACATTCCATGTGCCTAAAAGTGGGGTTTCTGAGATAATTGAGAAAAACTGAAGATATGTCCTTAGTAGAGACATAATTTCCTATGTGCAATAATCGCATAATGCTAATTTCTTACAACATATCGGAATATGTGTCAACCTCCTGAACATTTTTTAATGTTGGGAGAATCGGAAACATAGTACGGGTGAGTCAGAATGAGACCGATTACTCCATTTTTTCATTCATCATATTATTTGATCAAATCGATGTCGTGGATTCACTGATATGTTACCATACTTTCTTGCATATGATTGTTTTGACAGACAGACAAACCCAACCTCAAATTCATAATACTCCACTTAGATAAGAGATAAGGTCTGAAATAACTTTTGCGAAAAACTGAAGATAAATACTCTTAATTTGTTGAAGTTTATGTTGGAGTATCATTATCAAAGCCATTTCTGATTGAATTATCTAGGAAAATATTATCCAATCAACATGTTTTTGATGAAGAAAAACAATTATTGTATATTCATATCTACTTAAATGATAGAAACGGTTTAGTGGGTATAGTTTTCCCAATATCAATTGCAGAAGCATAAATAAGTCTTGCGGCGAGATCCTGTGAGCAGCAGTGGCGGAGATAACTAATTTTATTTAGATATTTTAAGATTTTAAAAATACTTCATAAATAATGAAAAATGAAAAAAAATTAAAGACAAGCTTTTATTTATACAAATACATTAAGAAAGAAAAATAATTTCTTTCATTGTTTGATGTAGGTTATTATTACATATATCCTAAAACGTATTTCGATCGGCACACACCAAGACCATAGACGCTACTGGTTTTTAATCTTTCAGAGCTATTAAAACACAAATATAATGCGTGATTTATGACCTCCCATCATAGACACACCTGCCAGCATCGATGTCCAACTCGATTGGCCCAGACGAATCGGGTGTGCAATAGACAGCCGCCACTCGAGTCCACGTTGACTATCGGCTCTTTTGATCTACCGTTTGCCGACGGAAAATGTTTACGAGTAGAACAGATTATTTTTCGTTCTGTTTCTTCGCATATACGCTCGTGTTAGCGAAGTGAGTTTTCATTTGCTCCCTATAGAAACAGCTTCTGCAATTGATATTGGATGGACTATACACTACATAGAAACAAACAAGGCATTAAAGCAAATGTTCAAATGGACCACCATTTTGTTCAATACACAATTGGCATCTCCGTCATCGACTGTCGCACGCTTTGGAATATTCCTGGTGTATCCTGTATCAACGTACTAGCTGCTAAAATTCTTGCCGTTAAATCTTCCACAGATTCTACAGGTGTTTCATACACTAGGGATTTAAGGTATCCCTACACAAAAAAAGGCTAGTGAAGTTAAATCCGAAGAACGTGCAGGCCAATGTATTGGACCACGTCTACCTATGCACCGATCAAGGAATGTTTCATTGAGAAATTGACGAACGAATCGTTGGAAATGAGCCGGTGCTCCGTCATATTGATACCACATTCTTTGTCGAACCAATAGAGGTACGTCTTCAAGTAGCCCAGGTAATACATGTTCAAGAAACACTCGGTAGTTTTGCCCCTTCAAACGGGGAGGAAAAAGATATGGTCCAACAATACGAATTTCGATAATTCCTACCTAAATATTCACCGAAAACTTTTGTTTTCGAAACATTCCATGCGGATTTTGTTCATCCCATAAATGGCTGTTCCTACTAACGAAATATCCATCTCTTGTGAAACATGCCTCATCCGTGAATAGAACACATCTAGGAAAGTCGTTTGCTCCTTCATACATCCTCAAAAACCATTCACAAAAAAATCTACGAGGGCCATAATCACCAGCATCTAGGGCCATCACCTTCTGTAGGCGAAATGGATACAATAGTTGTTCACGTGCTATCCGACATACTGATGATTGATTGTGATCTGCTGCTAATCTTGCGTAATATTGTTTATTTCTGTTCGAATTTTCTCTTGTACATCTGCAATATTTGCTGGTTTCGTTTTATAAATAACATCCTTCAGATGGCCCCACAGAAAATAATCCAAAGGATTTAAATCTGGTGACCTCGCTGGCCATTCAGTGGGTCCACGTCTACCAATTCACCTGTTCGGAAAAATTTCATCTAGGTACCTTCTAACATCTACAGCATAATGTGGAGGTGCACCATCCTGTTGAAACCATAAACTTTCATCAAAACCTCCAGGATTACGTCTGCTGGGAAACAAATTACGTAAAGTAGGTACGAGATACCCCCTTAAAAACTCAAGGTACGTTGCCCCGTTTAAATTACCTTCGAAAAAGTAGGGTCCGATGATTCGATTTCGTACAATTCCAGCCCATACATTTACCTTTTGAGGGTATTGTGTATGATGCTCACGCATCCAGTGGGGGTTTTCTTTTGCCCAGTATCTACAATTCTGACGGTTAACCTCACCATTTAACATGAAAGTGGACTCATCAGAAAAAATAGTGTTTTGTATCAAGAGAGGGTCTCGGTGACATTTATCCATCATTTCTTCGCAAAATTGGAGTCTTCTATCGGGATCATCTTCGTTTAATTCTTGCACAAGTTTGATTTTATAAGGACGCCATTTTTCAAGCTTCAATAGTTTGTGTACCGTTGTTTTGCTAACACCGATATAGCGACTAACTTTACGAACAGAAGTGTGCGCATCTTCTTCAAAACTCAGTAAAACATCTAATGCTGTATCAGCATTTGCAGGGGGACGACCTGATTTGCGTACATTTTCAACATTACCAATTTCTCGAAATTTCGTTTCAATCTTACTGACTGTTGAACGCGTTATATGTCTTTCTGGATATTTATCATTAAACAAATTGCACACTTCCATCTGAGTTCGCGATCTGTCTCCATACCCAATCATCATAAGTATTTCAATTCTTTGTTTTACACTTAACTCCATTTCTACTTCCAATTAAATCTAAGCAATCATTCGAATATTCACGAATACTAAAAATATTGTAGTTCTAAACTGTCACTGAACATCAATAAATTACTAAACAAATAATGACATTTCCCAAAAAAGTAGACGACTATGTTTTTTATAAATAGATAAGAAATATTTTTTGTCATATTCTGTCTGCTAGACCACAAGTACCAAACATGTTTGGAAACAGCTCATTTTTATTACTCTAAACATGTAGCAAACTACGGGGTGTTACATTTAAACCAATTGCCGCTAGACAATAAGTATTTTTGATAATATTGTTAATTTACCTAATAAAGAATGTTACGCGTTACTTTATGAGCACACACAAAACTATTGTATTTTTGTCCACCCTGTACCAATTGGAATCAACATGTGATACATTTTTGGAATCAGCTCAGCTAGAGTAATCCGAAAATTGAGACAAAATGGGGGTGTTTTATTTAAAAAAAATGACGGTGACGTCATTACTCGAACGTAATTCACCCTGTATATTAGATTATTATTTTAAAATACGCTAAATTAACATCAAAAATCGACGTGTTTGAGGATTATTTCTTAAAATGACCTGTTTAGCTAAAAATGAATTTGTTCCATACTTTACGGACACAGTGTATAAATTTTGAATAGAATCGTATTATAAATGACAAAACTTGTGCACCATTTTGAAACCGTCATATTGAAACTTTAAAATGAAAAATCTCAATTTTCAACCCCAAAAACCGTCACCTGCATATTTTTCATGGAATCATACCATAAATCACAAAAATGGACGCCATTTTGAAGCCACCATTTTGAACCCTTGATTTTGACAAAAAATCGTAATCAGCGTCCTCAAAAATCTTCATAGTGAGTATCTATCATTTCGGAATTGAATCGACCCATAAAACACAATCTGTGGCAGCAATTTCTCATTTTTATCGTCTAAAAGCGTTCAAATGTATTGTCACTCGAACCATGTACAAAAGACAAATTCCGCGTGAATCGAAGTGTGCGGAGTACAAACAGACAGAAAGTAGAACGGCAACGTGCAATCAAATGAAAGCGTGTAACGCGTAAAAAGGCGCCACTGCTTCCACCACGAAAACACTTGCAGTCTTTTGTCTTTCCACGCCTCCTCAATTATTTTTATAAGCCCTACTCTCTAGAGGTCATCGGTCAAAATGGTATTTGAACTTTAAAATGGAAGGTACTTAAATAATAACTCTTATCCTACCCGGAATCTTATGGGTTTTAAAAGCTTGAAAGGCTCCTACTAATTAGCTCTCGCTTGAAAATGGCCATTTCACTCTTTTATCAATACAACGGTTGTTTGGAACAAATATAAAAATAAGTGGGAAGATATAAACGAGCCCACCTACTTTCTAAGAATGTTTACCGATGAGCCGGATTTTAGGGAAATAGAGGCAAACATTAGGAAGGAAGTTATAATGATAATAATAATAATAGAAAAATCGAATTAAACGGTTTTCTTCACATAAAGGATTCAATATAAATTGAACCAGAAAATGGTAGATCTCAGGTGAAAAACAACTACTTTCCTGGCAAATACCACGCAGAACGTTGAATGATATTCACCTGATGAGGGCCAAGACTCCGTACTGATGAGGGCCAAGAAGCCTGAAACCGGTATGCGGATTGTTAGGTGAACACGACATAAATTAAACATAATCGAGCTTATCAGAAAGAAACATTTGCATTCAATGTCCATTGATATTATATGGAAGTATGCATGGATTTTCAGGTGAATATCATTCAACGTTCTGCGTGGTATTTGCCAGGAAAGTAGTTGTTTTTCACCTGAGATCTACCATTTTCTGGTTCAATTTATATTGAATCCTTTATGTGAAGAAAACCGTTTAATTCGATTTTTCTATTCATTCCACTTCACATGGCACTTATCTTTCACTATATGCTAGACGGGCTTGCCACTCCTACTGAGAAGGAATCTTTTATTTAGAAACCTATCGAGGTGGGAGATTTTCGGAGTGTTTCTTTCTGTCACTAGGTACCGCCAGTTAAAGTTTATCTTTTCCGGCGAACCTATAGGTGTTACAAGCTCGATGATGGCTTGTTTACGATGTGTCTCACTTCAGCCAGAGTTCTTTGGACCTTTGGCTGGTTGACTACTCCGTACTGATGAGGGCCAAGAAGCCTGAAACCGGTATGCGGATTGTTAGGTGAACACGACATAAATTAAACATAATCGAGCTTATCAGAAAGAAACATTTGCATTCAATGTCCATTGATATTATATGGAAGTATGCATGGATTTTCAGGTGAATATCATTCAACGTTCTGCGTGGTATTTGCCAGGAAAGTAGTTGTTTTCACCTGAGATCTACCATTTTCTGGTTCAATTTATATTGAATCCTTTATGTGAAGAAACCGTTTAATTCGATTTTCTATTCATTCCACTTCACATGGCACTTATCTTTCACTATATGCTAGACGGGCTTTGCCACTCCTACTGAGAAGGAATCTTTTATTTAGAAACCTATCGAGGTGGGAGATTTTCGGAGTGTTTCTTTCTGTCACTAGGTACCGCCAGTTAAAGTTTATCTTTTCCGGCGTACCTATAGGTGTTACAAGCTCGATGATGGCTTGTTTACGATGTGTCTCACTTCAGCCAGAGTTCTTTGGACCTTTGGCTGGTTGACTACTCCGTACTGATGAGGGCCAAGAAGCCTGAAACCGGTATGCGGATTGTTAGGTGAACACGACATAAATTAAACATAATCGAGCTTATCAGAAAGAAACATTTGCATTCAATGTCCATTGATATTATATGGAAGTATGCATGGATTTTCAGGTGAATATCATTCAACGTTCTGCGTGGTATTTGCCAGGAAAGTAGTTGTTTTTCACCTGAGATCTACCATTTTCTGGTTCAATTTATATTCAATCCTTTATGTGAAGAAAACCGTTTAATTCGGTTTTTTCTATTCATTCCACTTCACATGGCACTTATCTTTCAATAATAATAATAATAATAATAATAATAATAATAATAGTTTATTGAATCATCACAAAATCATTTTTTCTCAGAAGTTTGAATTTATACATCAAACATGCTTGGACAATTTCAGAAAATCGATGTTGAAACAGCATGAAAATAATGTAATCTATGAATGAACAAAGATCGGGAAAATATATACAGAATGTCAGACATTTTATCCACATATCGTCGACCCGGAAAAAGCTTGGTACAAGTGCTAATTCGACAATTTTACAGGACAAGCAGTTGAAAATTTTCAGATTTTCATTTTATGTACGATTAAGTTGAAAACATTAATTTTAATGATGTTTGTAGGAACGAAATATGATATTTGTCAAATTACTCAACATTTTTCAATATCTAGTCATGAGAAATTATGTCGTATGTCACTCTTGCTCATAAATGATTATATTATTGGATTTAAAAAAACAACGGAAAAAAGTATGACATTTACGAGCATATATGAGTAAAAACAGTTCAAAAGAAAAAATACATTCGCCTCAAAATTGCTATTATTGACTAAGATGGAATACAATCATTTAGATTAACAAAAAAAAACGAGAAAACTAATATTTATTCCAATAAAACTAGAAAAAAAATCATTGGGATGTTTTTTTATTAGATAGTGTATACCTCATAGTTGATAATATTTGAATTTGGGATGAAATAATCCTCTTCTCTGGGTAGAAAAATAGGGGATGATTGATTTTTCACTTGTGAACATTGGCACACATATGTAGTTGACATTGACAGATTGCTATTGACATTATTTTTGTTCTCCTACATCCGTCACAATAATAATGGATGGAATTATACACAAAGTGATGAAATAAACTAACCAGAACTAGCAAAAATAATTTATATTATATAACAATAAATAAAATAGATAATCATATTATTTAACTGTTAATAGTTGAAGTAAGGTGGGTAAGTAAGTATTTTGGAAGTAATCAAAAATTAAATAGGTAGTAATCAGTAGATTTCAGTCACAAAAAATTTAAAAATAATAACTTTTTCACAAAAAATTAAACCGACGAAAAACGGAACTGAAAAGCAAAACATAACTTAAACCTTCTTAGTTTTAATAACTAAGCTCCTAAACTAATGTAACTAATTTTAAGTCGGCGCCAAACAAACAATCAACGAAGATCATTAAATTAATTCAAAAAAATTCTCAAAATGTCCGCGCATATCGCCATCATTTTACGTTTTACCTAACTCATTGCTTGGGTAGAAAAATAGGAGATGATTAGTCACCTACATTAGTTCAGGAGCTTAGTTATTAAAAGTAAGATTTATTTTATTTTTTGCTTTTCAGTTCCATTTTTGGTCGACTTAATTTTTTGTTAAAAAGTTTTTTCCCCTTTCCTCTCCATTGGCACCAAACCGAAGTCTATTTTTCCACACAGTTTTGATGATAAATAATCGAATTTTAATCTCATTTTAATATAAGCCATATTTTATGATACCGACAAAATATAAAACGCGGTTAACATTGTAAACAAAGATAAAAGAAAAGAAATGTAAGGTCCGATGCAGAAATATTGATTTCATATCAGTTGAAGTGAACTATGCTACCATTAGTAACACACCAGGTGCGAGATAAGTTTCGCACGTTCTGCACGAAATTGCGAATTCCATCAAGCAATTATCAGTACGAAAATATGCGAATAAACATTCTCGCTAATGGAAAAACATATGTTGTTACCCACGGCCCCAATGGGAGGCTAAAGCCCTACATTCACTTTCCAAGAATTTTCTTGAAGAACGAAAAACAAACTACACCTATGGTGCTTCGCGTGAAAAAAGTACGAGTTTGACTCACACATACCGGGGGTTCGGTAACAACTACTTATTCATTCACGTGACTTAAGCTGGATACGTAAAGGACTGTAAAATATTATTAAATTTATAAATCGACGGAACGGAATTTTTGCGCATGGGTAGAGGTGATGAGTGACATTTAACATAACCTAATCTGTGTTTATTTATTCACGGCAAGTCCAATTCAGATAAAAATATTACAGTGCTATACAGGGCTTTTCACGATGAGCGTTAATTAGACGTTTCTGGCAAACCAGACAACGGATCAACCTGAAAATTTCACAGTATGCATAAATATGATCTACACGCCTAAAATATTTTAGACGATGCGGCGTTGCCGCTTCTACTATAAAGTAGCGGCTACTTTGATTTTTCAAATGGAACACCCTGTATATAATATTATGATTTCTTATCACTTTGTCAACAACTTCATGTACTATTTCCCTATACCTATATCTGTTACCGTTTAAAAGATATAAATTAATTTCGATTTTTTTTTACCAAACATGTACTTTTATAAACGCTGATAATCTTGAACTCTCTGGTACTAAGACGATCAAATTCGAAATGGAGTGGAGTGATACCATGAGGATCTTCACGTCGAGTCATATTTTTATTTGCCACCTACAGGGTCTTAAAAAAATGCAGATGAGTGGAAGTCAATGTTTTCAAATGGAACACCCTGTGTATTTCCACATTTTTGAGCTCTACATCCAATTTTAGATTGACTTTGTTCAGATAATCCTATTTCGATTTCGAACCGTTTTCGAGATAAACTGTTTCAAACAGAAACTGACGTGGTTTCCTTGTATTCATCACCTATTTTAGGCGTGTAGATTATATTAATTTATGCAAACTGTGAAATTTTCAGGTTGATCCGTTGTCTGGTTTGCCAGAAACGTCTAATTAACGCTCATCGTGAAAAGCCCTGTATAGTAAAGTGGACGAAATAAAATGAAGCTAAGTGGTTTAATGAAAGTAGGAAGAAATCCATGAGGACCAGGGCCTTTATTAGTATTGAGTTCAGACAGTTTTTCGTAGATTTTAGAAGTTTCAATGTGATAGTTGGACACATTAACCGATGTAATGTGGGTATCATAAGGATGCAAGGATTGATTTGAATAGACAGAAGAAAATTGATTGGCATAAAGGTTGGCGATATCAATCCCATTGGAAGCAGTACGATCACCAAGCGACATTGTATCATAGACTAGGAGGAATCGGCGCATGAGTACCGAAAACTATTCCACCTCAATTTTTTTATGCGATCCTCTTCAAATTGCCCTACTGATGATATAAATGCATGTTGCCATGGGGCAACCCCGTGCCATATTGTTTAAACCGAAATTGTTTAAACAATTGCAAGGAATTGTTATTTTTCAACCGGACAAATTTTTTTTATATTCTTTATTGAAATACAAATTAAAAAGGTCCTATGACTTTTCACGATAAAGTTAATATATTTAGAGATATGAAAAATATATTAAAAAAAAAAGTATATAAATAAAAAAAAATTTTTTTATACAATAGTTAATAATATTCTTAATAGATATTTAAAGAATTTTTAGGGAACATAGAAATTTGGACAGGACAACGTCTGTCGGGTCAGCTAGTGCTCTATATAATCAACAATTTTGTCACAAGAACAAACAAAGATCTTGAGGTTTTATAAAAGTAACCTTAAAAAATAAAAAACAAAAAAAAAGGAATCTTTTCATATACATATCCATATAAGTATTTTTTATTTTATTATTTTTCAATTCATTTGAATGTTTTTTCAAAACATTTAAGTGCGTACCAAAATCTTTTTATTATTTGTATTATTGTTCGATCGAGTTTGGCACCAGGGACTCCTCGCCAAGCTTCCATCTTATGGCTTGCCCCCTCAGCTGTGTTCTCTGCTTGCTAGTTTTCTCTCAAACAGGTCTCTCCATGTAGTGGTCGATGGAGTTTCATCTGACACTCTACTCATAAATGCTGGTGTTCCGCAAGGATCCATTCTAGCACCAACACTATTTTTACTTCACATCAACGACCTGTTGAAAGCAACTTCATGTCCTGTACACAGCTTTGCCGATGATAGTACCCTCCATACCGCTTTCTCTTCCAGGGCCCCTATATCAGCCCGTGAAACCAGAAATGAACGAGGAAGAAATGTTAACAATATAAATATGGACTTAGCAACAATTCTCGAACGGGGATCCAATAACTTGGTAGAATTCAATGCAAACAAAACACAAGCATGTCTTTTCTCTAGAAAAGCCGATCTCACTGTGCCTAACATAACTTTGTCAGGAGTAACCATACCACTGAAGTCATCCATATCGATGCTTGGTATTACTATCAGCAATAACCTTTCCTGGGAAAATCACGTGAGGTCCATTGCCAAAAGTGCATCCCAAAAACTTGGTTTTTTGTTTCGTGCCAAGAGCTATTTCACCTCCAGTCAGCTGCTTATGATCTATAAGGCACAGATCCGACCTGTCCTGGAATACTGTTCCCATATTTGGAGTGCGGCACCTAAACATATCCTGAAGCTATTGGATTCTGTCCAAAAAAGGGCAATTCGTCTCGTCGGTGATGCCTCGCTTACAAACTCGCTCACTTGTCTGGAACACCGTAGAAAAGTTGGCGATTTGTCTCTATTTTATAGATATTTTCATGGGCGATGCTCTTCTGAAATATCAACAATCGTTCCTCCTTTGGCAGTCTCTTCGAGATTAACCCGTCAAGTTCAGTCTTCACACCCATTCGTGGTCACTTTGGAGACCTGCAGAACATCACTTTCCAAAGACTCATTCATCCAACGAACTGCGAGGCTTTGGAACTCATTGCCTAGGGAGGTGTTCCCCGAGGCATACAACCTCCAGAAATTTAAAAAGAACACCAACTCCTACCTTCTTTCCCTTGGTTCCCACGATGTTCTCTGAACATTACAGGATATCCTTTTCGTGGGAACCAGAACATATAAAAAAAAAATATATTTGTGATTCCAAAAAAAGTTCAAATACCATTATATCTTATTATTGTTAATATAAATGCATAAATTACTATGATAATAACAAAAAAGTAATATAAACTGATAAAAAAGTAATTTCAATTACATGTTCCGATTCATGCTTAAATAACTTTTGTAAAATTGATTCCACAAAGAAAATTGTAAAAAACAAATTGTAGACAATTTCATTATTAATAACATTGCTCTCTTTAACAATCTTGATAAAGTTAATAGTTTTTAAGATAAATGATAAATAATAATTCAGGACACAGAGAGGCCGATGCAGCGCATGAGTCAGAGAGAGACGGCGATACTTGAAGGTAAGCGACGCATACTTGTGAGCGCGCGAAATTAACAATAAAAAAACAGGTATAAACAATGAAATTTTTTAAATATCTATTAGGAATATTATTAACTATTGTATAAAGAATTAAAAAAAAATATTATTTATATTTTTTTTTATATATTTTTCATGGGTCAACAGTACCCAAATTTGAGATTTTTCGAACCTTTAAAAATTCATATCTCTAAAAATGTTAACTTTATCGTGAAAAGTCATAGGACGTTTTTAATTTGCATTTCAATAAAGAATATAAAAAAAATTGTCCGGTTGAAAAATAACAATTCCTTGCAATTGTTCAAACAATTTCGGTTTAAACAATATGGCACGGGGTTGCCCCATGGCAACATGCATTTATATCATCAGTAGGGCAATTTGAAGAGGATCGCATAAAAAAATTGAGGTGGAATAGTTTTCGGTACTCATGCGCCGATTCCTCCTAGTCTATCAGGTATAGTGTTATTTTCCGTTTTGCTGCTTACAAATTTCCAAAAGGATTTAACATTATTAATAATTGAATGTTCAGTGCGTTGAATGTAATCTGCATAACACTGTCTTGATAAAAATGTACATCTAGATCTTAAATTACTAAATGCTGCATAGCTTTCTGGACACCTTGCGCTCTTGAAAAACTTGTGCGCTGATTTCTTCTCATAAAGTAATTTATTCAGCTCAGGGGAGTGCCAACATGGAAATTTCTTTTGACAGATTTTTTTTTGCGGAACAAAGCGATCAATAAATATAAATTCTTTATTTAGTCCATTTGCTAATTTACATTTTCAAGTCATTGCAATGATTACAATGAGAACGATATATAGCATGCTTTCAGATTAATATAGACTAAGTTTAAAAAATAAAAATGTATATACAACACACATACACATACATATACACAACTACTACACCTATTTGCACATCATACATCTATACGCTCATACAAATTCTAAAAAATATTTAATAAATACACAAAATACTTTAAACATACTAAAACATTTGTATACCTGTCCTAACTAAATATTAAATCGAAACAAACAAAATGAGGAAGTGGCTACTAGGTTTTTATTGATTAAGAAAATATGATCTTAACTTTGTCTTGATGGATGTTAAACGTTTGATCTCTTCTGGCAGATTATTATAGCTATCAAGTCCCTTGGAAAAAACAGAATTTTGGGTATGTGTTAATGTGACTTGTTGAATATGGTCAGTTCTGAATCTTGTATTGTATCCGTGGATTTGGTTATTGTACATAACTGTTTCTTGTAAATATGTTGGGGAAATTTTATTTCTTATTTTGAAAATTACGATTAATGTTTGGTAGAGGAGAAAGAAATTAATTGGTAACCATTCTAGTTGCTTTAACATATCTCTTATTGGTGTTAGTCTTTTGCAATGATGGAATGAAGAATGTCATAGAATATAGAGACCATATCAGAGAGCTCTTTTCCGTGCAGTGCACCATCCCGATCAATTGCTTCAAGAGAAGAACGAATTGCTGCAAAGTCAGCGTGAGGAAAGTCATAGTAATACTCTTCACCAGATGAATATTCGTTTGTGATGAATATTCGTTTGGATTTGTATTATAATATTCTAATTACTTATCTATGCTTCATTTTCCGTGTCACAATGGTTTATGAAATACGTTAAGGTATGCTTCACACAGACATCACATCACACATAATTCTTTCTTTTGATTGGCCGGACAAGAAACGCATCGTTCCGGTCCGTTTCACTTACGTTACGTCATGCGTTTACGTTCATTTATAAACAAGAGTACCCAAATTCTATAGTTGATCTCTTTGGAGTGCGTCTACATTTTACAGTCCGTCAAACTATAAATCCAGCTGTTGAAGAAAAAATTGCTTTCGAGGTTCATTCATAATGGAGGGCTTTGCTAGTATCTTACAAACAAAACAAATGAACATTCAATTTGTGCTGGCGACATAGTAAACTATTAAAACAAACTACTCAGTGTTGAATATGGAAATAATATGTCAATATTGAAAATGTACCATAACATTTTTTAACAGAGAATAAAAAGACCTTTCAAATGATGTATCACAAACCCATAGGTACTTCCAATTCAAAACTCGAAGAGATTTTAAGTAAGAGATGGCATTTTTACGTTGCAAGATATTCCAGAATCTAAAATTATTAGCATGTCTCGGACTATTTTTTGAATATGCCCAATATTTGACATACTGAATTTATTCCATATTCCCTTCAAAACAGTGAAAATGATTATCACCCCACTTGATCTTTATTTTCCGAATTAACTAGAAAAGGGTTTAGAAATCAATGGAGTCGGCTAGACTGTCCTCGCGGCGCCCAGACCTCCCCCAGACCATAATAAAACAACAAATACGTAGTTAGACGGGGAAGAACTTCACAATACGCAAAATTTTCTTCGGAAAAATGTAATTTCCAAGCATTTCGAATAGAGTTGAACTGAACAAAGAAAAATCAATAAAAAAAATTTTACAAAAAATTAAACCGACGAAAAAATCAAATGAAAAGCAAAAAATAAAATAAACCTTCTTAGTCTAAATGATAATTGAGCTCCTAAACTAATTTAAGTAACTGATTTTGAGTCGGCGCCAAACAAACAATTATAGAAGATCATTATCTATGAAAGAAGTCATCAAAACGCAGCCGTGCATCTCGCTGCCATCATTTTACGCTTTACCTAATTCAATTGCTAGTTTGTTTGGCGCCGACTCAAAATCAGTTACTCACATTAGTTTAGGAGCTCAATTATCATTAAGACTAAGAAGGTTTATTTATTTTGCTTTCAGTTGATTTCGTCGTTAATTCTTGTAAAAGTTTTACTTTTCAGTTCCGTATTTCGTCGATTTAATTTTTTGTTAAAAGCTTTTATTTTTCAATTTTTGTGGCTGATATCTACTAATTACTACCTACTTGTTTTTTTATTACTTCCAAAATATTTACTTACCCACCTTACTTCAACTATTACCAGTTAAATAATATGATTATCTACTTTTACTATTTGTTGTAATATAAATTATTTTTGTTGTTCTGGTTAGTTTATTCCATTACTTTGTATATCATTCCATCCTCTCATAGAATATAATGATTGTGACGGATGCAGGAGAACTAAAATAACGACATTAGCGATCTGTCATATTGTCAACTACATATGTGTGCCAATGTTCACAAGTGGAAAATAATTATCCCCTATGTTTCTACCCGTAAGGGTGGATAATTATATTCGAAATGCAAATATGATCAACTATGAGGTATACACTATCTAATAAAAAATAATCATCCAAATCGAAGAACCCAGTACAAAGTTATGCCTGATAGAATCGGTTAACGGACCAGAATTCAGAGGGTGAGTGATCAATATCCTTCATTTTACTACCCTTAGGGCTGGATTTCATCTTTTAAATTCAAATGGGACCAACTTCGAAGTACACCCTATCCACTGAAAAAATAATTATCGGAAAAGTTATGCGTAATCATACATAAAAAAAAAAAAAATACACGTCGAATAGAAGAACCTCCTTCTTTTTGGTTTCGTCGGTTAAAAACCGATTTAAGGAAGGTCACAGAACACCCTAACTACAGACACGACAGTAAACGTTGGCACTTTGATCTTTTGAGGTACAATTTTCGGAACCTTGTTTTTGTGCTTAGTGTGTGTAATGTCATTTTTGAGCGGTAAATTCAAACTGCCTATAATTTCCAAATCATTATCAGTCCTCGAAAATCGATTTGAAAGTCTGGAAATATAATATACCTACAGTGACCGGCAGAAAGTACGCATCATATGGGAAATTCTTTTATTAATGAATTTTGACAAATATCGATACGTGCAATCAATCGCTTCTGCATCAAAAGAAACCCCAAAAGACGTTGTGCAGTGTCGTTCATCTTTTCGTGTTTAGCGGGAAATTTAAATAATAAAAAAATTATGTCTCAAAACACTTATTTGAAAAAAATCGACAAATGTTATTCGGAAAAGTTGTTCAGAACGACATTTTATATTGATTTTTTGAAAATATGAACAGTTTGTTCATAAAATCATCTGCGACTGAAAGGTAAACTTTAGTCACTATCTTCCATCGTCAATATAACCTCTTGTGGGGTATTCATGTTGAAAAGGGAAACATTCTCAATTGAATATTGAATAGAAATATTTTTCTGTGAATTGAAAAATCCTCGATAAAAATGAAGATATTTTTTGTGAATGTCTAACAGAAAACAACTACTTCCCAGGCTAAAGCCACGCTGGACATTGAACTACATCTGCTAGATATTATGAAAAGACTCTAACTAAAAAGAAAAAATCTGAACTTGAAAATTTGCATTTTCATTCAGATAGTTATTTGATTTTCTGTTCCAGTCTTAATTAAGAACTCTTAAAGATGAATGAGGCAAAGAAGAATGTTTTCCAAAAGAGAGTACTCACCAGAAATTATTCGTAACATTGACGCAAGAGAAGCATCGCATTCACTAAGTCTTCAATAAATTTTTGGTGACGAAAATCTATTTCACGCTTCCACGATCATCAGGAAGACCGGAAGAAATGGGAAACACATTTTCAAGAAGCAATCTCACTTTGCAAAGATGGAAAAAGTTAGAATCATTTCTTTTGGAGAGACACTTTGAAATTGGTGTTTTAATGCCAGAAAACACGAATTTCAAAGTGTCTCTCCAAAAGAAATGATTCTAACTTTTTCCATCTGGGCAAAGTAAGATTGCTTCTTGAAAATGTGTTTCCCATTTCTTCCGCTCTTCCTGATGATCGTGGAAGCGTGAAATAGATCTTTCTATTCAATATTCAATTGAGAATGTTTCCCTTTTCGACATTTTATAGCTATGTACAAGTTTTGAAAAAATCTGAAATAAAAAATTTAAAAAAAATGTTTGCCATAAAAAAAAAAATTTGAAAAAACACATTTTTGACAAAGAAACTCATTAGTAAAGTCAACAGTAATATTTCAAATAATATTTTGTGAAAATTTGCAAGCTATTTCTATTTTATTCGGAGAAAATTTTTAATCTGTGAATTTGCCATGTGTTCAGCTGTTCTTAAGAGGTCACTGAAATATCTTCAGGATATTTTAGTCACGATACTATTTATTATTAATAA
Organism: Gonioctena quinquepunctata; assembly: GCA_018342105.1. Taxonomy (NCBI): domain Eukaryota; kingdom Metazoa; phylum Arthropoda; class Insecta; order Coleoptera; family Chrysomelidae; genus Gonioctena; species Gonioctena quinquepunctata. The sequence goes on from JAFIRS010001082.1 coordinate 321,507, forward strand.
AGGACCATGTATCTACACAATTTTAATTTTAATTTTTTATTAGAACAAAAAATTGATTCAATTTTTGACATAACAAGAACTTAATTTTTTATGAACACTTTATAAAAAAAATAGAAGCTGAAATAATTATAAACCAAACAATTTAATACATACTCGAAACTTTGTAATCGTCCATTACTGGACATGTCTACCCTGACGTTCAAAACATTTAGTTGTTCGGGATTTCATTTCTCTGGACATATTTCGCAGCATTTGTGGTGTAATGTTATTAATACATTGTCGTATTACTTCTTCAAAATAGTCGATGTTTATTAACCTTAATTTTTACAAAATATAATTTAAAATATCACTGTTGGCTTTACTAATGAGTTTCTTTGTCAGAAATGTATTTTTCCAAATTGATTTTTTTTATGACAAAAAAATTATTTTAATTTTTTTATCTCAGATTTTTTTCAAAACATGTAAATATCGTTCTGAATAACTTTTACGAATAACATATTTCGATATTTTTTCAAATAAGTGTGTTATAAGACATAATTTTTTATTTTTTCAAATTTCCCGCCAAACACGAAAAATGAACGAAACTGTATAACGTCTTTTGGGGTTTCTTTTGATGCAGAAGCTATTGCACGTATGGATATTTGTCAAAATTTATTAATAAAAGAAATTCCCATATGATGCGTACTTTCTGCCGGTCACTGTATAAGACGGTGAGTGAGTGGAAAATGTTGATCGACCAGGTAAAGCCATTTTACCGTCGTGTGTAATATCCTATTTTATTGTTGAACGGAAATATTTAACAAAATAAAAAGGAAGCAGTTTGAATTGCTATTGGGAGTTGAATTATTCCTCGAGGAGATCCGTCTAACGATCCTGAGAAGTATTTCTGAATAAAAATTGCTGTTTCGACCTCAGATGACTTAATAAGTCAACTAAGAAACAGATTTTGCGACCATAAAGTGGTACTTTCCACACTGTACAATCTGAGTCCATCTGTCTGTTTAAAATTTGGTAAAATGTACATTGCATTATTTACTTTAGAACCCCGAAATTATCATTATGAAAATAACGGAATTCAATTATTGCCTTTCTTGAAGCTTATAACTTGCTAAAAAAGGTATATTTCAATTAAAATATCAAATCACTGTAATAGTGAGTTGAAAATCCTTTGTTCAATCAATTTTGCACTTCCTGTTTCCCTATACAAGGTGATTCAAAAGTACTTAGACGAACTTCAGGAGGTGATTACTCACAATATTCTAATATGAAATTTTGAATATGTATGATAAAATAAAGGAAACTAAATTGTATTCAAAGTGTCCACCTTCAGCGAAGATACAGACATTCAGTCTTCTAGTCATTGAATCTCGTACCCGCTCAAAAATTATTGGTGTTTCTTATTGTTTCACAGGCGTTACTATTCGGTTTCTTAGATCTTCCTCGTTCGCTACTGGAGTTTTATAAACTAGTGACTTCAAATGTCCCCAAAAATAAAAATCTGGCGGGTTTAGATCTGGGGACCTTGGTGCCCACGCCTGGTTAGGTTCTTCTACACCCCTACCGATCCATCGATTTGGATAGACAGTGTTAAGGAATTCCCTGGCTACAACGCTAAAATGGGCCGGAGCCCCATCATGCACAAACCACATGCGGATACGAATTTCTAATGGTACATTCTGAAGTAGTCCCGGCAATTCATTTTCTAAAAAGTCTCTGTAAGTTGCGCCATTCAGTCGGAACGGGAGAAAGAAAGGACCTATCAAGTATAATTATCAATTATTGCCGCCCATACATTTACAGAAAATTGATACTGATAATGTCTTTCACTAACTTCGTGCGGATTTTCCAGAGCCCAAACAAGGTTGTTATGAAAGTTTGTGATAGCATTTCGGGAGAAGTTTGCCTCGTCCGTGAAGAGTACATATCTTAAAAATTGAGGATTTCCAGCCAATTTTCTCAAAAACCACTGACACATAGTGCGTTGGGGAAAGTCTAGTGGCAAAAGAGCTTGTACCCTTTGAATATGGTATGGATAAAATTGTTGATCGTGGATAATTCTCCAAACTGTGGACTGAGTAGAATTGAGAGCTTCAACAATTATTCTTGTACTTGTTTCTGGATTCTCCTCGAGAGCGTTCAAAACAGCTTCTTCCAATTCTGGGGTTCGGACTGCTCGTGGTCTTCCAATAATATCAGCTGCCCTCTTAAAGCTACCTGTTTCTGCCAAACGACGGTGGAGACTGTTGAATGTTGGAGCTGAAGGCAGTACTCGATTAGGAAATCGCTCCTTGTAAATACGTCTTGCTTCGCGCGCATTGCCATCCGCAAGGCCATAAACGAAATGCATATCGGCTAAATGAGCATTATTGTTTAAATAATAAATTTTTTCAAAATTTGTGTTTTAAAACTTACAGAAACTTTAACAAAACAACAAAACGTTTAACTGTCACATAATATGTAATTACCAAAACTACTTACTTAAACGTCAAATTCATTTACCTAAGCATTCTTGTGAAAAATGCAAAATAATGGTAATAACTTCAACACGCATCGATTATCAAATAATCGACTTGGAACTTCCAAGTCCAAATATCTAGAAAACGGTTGCTTATAACGACTTGTAACAGGGGTAGCTTTTTTACGTAGATATGATTTTTTTACCGAAAAATGTGCTAGAGGCACGCTTAAAAAAGTTATGAATTTCCAAAAAAGAAAAAGACGTGTAGGTGGCGCCCTCTACGAGTAAGAGCAATAATAACATCAGGTTCGAATTCGACACCTCAAAAAACCTCTCAATATCAATTTTCGTTTAATTAAGGTCAGTATTTCGCAAGTTATTTAAAAAAAACGAACATAAAAAGAAAACTTTAACACCCTGTACCTTGGACACGAAGCGTTTCCGGACATATATTTATTTAGACAATTCATATTAGAATATTGTGAGGAATCACCTCCTGAAATATGTCAAAGTACTTTTGAATCACCCTGTATAGGAATTGAATGCGTTGACATATAATTTTGACAAGACCTTAGTGTCATTTTATCGCAAAACAATATCGAATAGACTGTGGTTTTATCAGTATAAAACAGCCAGAAGACGTTTTATCACTATAAAACTGATCTAATTTTTTCTCTGTTTGAAATTTCGGCCATTTGATTGGATAAAAAATAATGAGGGAAATAGTAGCAGGTAATATCCCAAGACTAGGACAAATAGTCGACTACTATTTTCGTCATGATTCTAACGAGAGTACCTTGTATTTCGAGACAATTTGATGAGACCATAATGAACATTAATAATCTGAATAACGCCCGAGAGCTTTAGCTCGAGGGAGTTATTATTTGATTTGATTTGATTAATGTACATATGGTCGAATTACAGGTTGCTCGAGATAAATTAAAGAAAATAATAGTCTCTTTTTGTCATAGTCGAGTGATATTCAGAAAGATTATTTCGTGAACACCACAAACTCATTCGGTTAGGTTCCGGTCATATTTGTCACTTTCGCTAATGTCAAAATAATCCAATCATTCATATACGTTTATATTATATATTTAATAGAGCACTGTCAGAGACGTAATCTGACAGTTGTCAAACAGCTGATGAGGGGGCAAGCAAAGCTTTTTTCCATTAGAGTTCGTGTGCCTTTCTTGTGAATTTTCTCCGAAAAACGATATACTAAAAAATATTCTTGACCTTGTTGTAATCCTTAGTTCATAGTGATATTGTGAAATAAGTGCAAAAGTCTATAGAGGTGTTATAAACATGGATTTTCCAGTTTTAAAATACGTTGTCATCATAATAACACGCCAAAATAGTTGGTTTTTTAGATTTGATAAGGTTTATCATGAAATTTTGTGCTGTTATGGGTTGTAGTAACCGATCCAATCAGAACGAGCACGTGAGATTTATCCGATTTCCTTCCAGAGGCATAATTAGGAAATAATTAGCAAAATTATTGGATTTTTCGATAGAAAAAGGAATCTTATACTATATTAACAGATAATATGTTCACTTAATATCTACAAAGTTTATAAAAATCACAAAAAAAAATTAACAAACCAAAAAACAATGATTTTCACACACACTCAAATGCTTTGTTGCTCCCAATCAGCTTATGACCGCCATGTTGTATCGTCAGTTGACAGTGCTCTATTCAACTTACTTTTTACAACTACAAATTACTCATAAACAACAAGAACCATGTCTCCATAAAGACTCTTTACTTTTTTGGTATTTTCTGTGATGGATTTGATCCGTAGTGGAACATAAACCAAAACGAGACATTTTCAATTTTGAGTGAAAAAAATAGCCGCTCATATTTCTTTATTTACCTGAATAGCCGATCATATTGCATATCGTGTGACAAAATTCATGACTTTTTATAGGTGGAGCCATAAGTGAATGAAATAATCGATATAAATGAAATCATCCAAAATAAAATAATTAATAAAAAATATTTTTAAAGACAAGCTTTTATTCAAATGCCCTAAGCACTTCCAAAGCAATGTTGTTTACTTTTTAGGGCATTTAAATAAAAGCTTGTCTTTGAAAATGTTTTTTATTAATGATTTTATTTTGTACTTTCTATTTAGTACGCCTTAATCTATGCATTTTTGTTGAAGCATCGTTATTATGAGGACTTTGTTGTTTTAACTATCTAATTCTTCAATGAGGAGACCATCTGAAGATTAACTCGTCCGCCATCCTGGAGCAGCCATCTTCAATTTAGGAATTTTGACAAAAAATCAATAATCTTCGACTAAATTCATAATCTCCGATCCCAAAAACCACGACATACCAATTTTGAATAGAAACGGTCCACAATCACAAAACTCATCTACCATATTGGAGACGCCATCTTGAATTCATGACTTTTTACAATAAATCCATAACATCCGACCCCGAAAACCCCCACATACCAATTTTGAATAGAATCGGACCATAATCACAGAGATCTTGGAGCCGCCATTTTGATTTTATTAATTTTGACAAAAAATTCATGATCTTCAACTCCGAAAACCCACACATACCAATTTTGAATCGAATCGGACCATAAACACAAATCTCGTCCGCCATCTTGGAACCAACATTTTGTTTTTTTATCTAACAAAATTGTATAATGCATTGTCACCGGAATTATGAACACCTGCCAAATTTCACGTTAATCGGACAACTAGAAGGGGTCAAAATTCAGAGCAAGATTTGTGTTTTATGTGAACTTAAGGTATTTTTATGGTATGTAAACCTTGGTATGTACTTTCTCGGACAATATCTCATCATTGATATATAATTATCGTGCTGCAAACAGTGTCAAAAATTAGGCTAGATTGTAGCGCGACGCGATACATGTGCAAACGCCGAATTAGTGGGATCTTTTTTAAGGAAACTGTACACCCAGAAACGCAACTAGCATGCGTGATACAGCAAATAAGCCATGACTGGACTGTTGGCAACATCGCAATCCAACGATGCGATCGCTCGAATTTAGTTTTTTAAGATTCTCTTATGAATAAGCAGTCAAACCTATAAATCGATTTCGTGCAAAAAATAATAGGTTTGCTAAAGCAAAAGTTGAAAAAAGAAAAAAAAATTGTCTGTGTTAAGAAAATCGAAGGAAAAGTCAGAAGGTGTAACATATCAACCAAACGTTGGAATTAACGAATCAAGAGCATCATCACTATTATTAAAAAACATTGATCAATATCAATAAATTATTCCATAGTTTATTATGATTTAGAAACATCTGGATTGTGCATAACTGATGACATTTTACAAATCGCCGCCAAATGCGAAAATAGAAAATTTAATATATATTGTAACGTAAATAAACTTAACTTGGTTTAACTAATTTATTTAACACTTAATCTACAACTTAATTTATATTACTACGCCACTGTGTAGCTCGATGGTATGGGCTCGTTCAGACTGTCCACTCCCTCTTGAGGGCTCTCTATTTATCTCCGATACAGCATTCTCGATGTTTCGAATTCTTCCAGTTGGCGACGGCATGTTCCAATTGTTTCCAATATTGACCGTTGCATTACGCGGAAGAGGGACTGGATGGTTCTCGAACATCTCCGGGGATGATCTCATCGCTGTCGACGGCAACATGTGAGGCGACAGGTCCGGCCTAGGTTCGTTACATTGCCCCCTTCTTAAAGACATTTCGTCCCGAAATTTCATCCTTGGAGTGTGACGATATCTGCATGACTCCCCATATCTGCACCGTGAAGTTCGATGGAAGTAACACTCCACGGTCTTCATGATCGGTCGTGGAAGAGGGTTACAGCAAACCAAAATCTTGACGCCGCTGGATCTGAATATCGCCTCCAGCATACTTCTTATGACTCTCCAGTCCAACCCATCCATACCACAGGATAATTTTGGAATTGCTAGATCCGCCAGATTCTGGTCCACCATAGTATCTCTTAGTTTGGTGAGGCTCTTCCAGACATCTTCATAGGACGGTTTATCTTGGGAATGCCTCTTGGTAACTAGGTAGTAGATGTTTCTCTGGCCTTTCTTCAACTGTAGCACCCCACCAACTTCTGGATTCTGCTCCCGCAGTGTTTGGAGTTGACCAAATTTCTTGGAGAACACTACGGCGATGCCCCTGGACATTCGAAGATCTTCTGCCACACAGTGCGCTAGTGCGTAGGCAGCAGGCACCTCGAGAAGGTCTCGTGACTCCTCTCTAGTAACCCCATGTAGAACTTTCTGCCCGTTTGAATACAAGGACATAAACTTCTCGAACGTCATATCATCCTCCGGTGGCTTGAGGGTGCGCACTTGGTCATGGTTTCCAGCGTAAGGGGCCAACCTGTTGAAATGGACGACCCTTGGTTTCCCTCGGGGTGGCTTATGGATTCGGTACACAAGGTCGTTTATCCTTTTCATGATTTTATACGGGCCTTCCCACGAGTTCCGCAACTTTGGTGATAGTCCACGACGACGTTTGGGGTTGTACAGCCAAACCAGGTCATCAACCTTAAATCCTCCAGCGTCGGCCTTGATGTCATAGGTCTTCTTCATTTTATCGCTGGCACTCTGGATGTTCAACCGGACTCGTTCGTGGATGTCGTCCATTCTCTGCCGAAGTTTGCTGACGTAGTCCTCTCCCGCAGTGTCTTGTCCTGGCGGTATCCCAAACTTCAGGTCACAAGGCAGTCGCAGTTCTCGGCCCATTATAATACTAGCAGGAGTTTGACCGGTTGACTCGTGTACTGCGGATCGATAGGCCATCAGGAACAAATGAAGATACTGGTCCCAGTCTCTTTGATGGTCAGAGACAACCTTGGACAAGTGGCGGTTGATCGTCCTGTTCATCCGTTCCACCATTCCATCAGACTGCGGATGTAGGGCCGTGGTTCTTGTCTTGCGGATGTTCAGCAGTAGACATATTTCTTGGAAAAGGTTGGATTCGAAATTTCTGCCTTGATCCGAGTGCAGCTCCATTGGAATACCGAATCGACATATCCATTCTTTCACCAAGACGTCGGCGACGGTGATGGCTTCCTGGTTGGCAGGGCATAGGCTTCCGCCCACTTACTGAAGTAGTCCATTGCCACAAGGATGTATTTATTCCCGTGGTCGGATACGGGAAACGGGCCGGCGATGTCAATGGCGATTCTCTCGAACGGGCTGCCTACGTTGTACTGACGCATCGGGGCCTTGGGTCGTATTCGAGGTCCATTGCTAGCAGCGCATACAGCGCACTTTCTGCACCAGTCCTGGACGTCAGCTTGACAATTGGCCCAGTAAAACCGTTGCCTCACTTTCTGCAGGGTCTTCGTCACTCCCAGATGTCCTCCAGCGACTCCATCATGGATTTCCGCAGCACTTCCTCTCTTCTGTTCCTGGGAACAATTATTTGGCGTCTGTCTTCCCCACCAATATCGGCCTCCAACACACGTTTCAGGATCCCTTGTCCAGAATAAGAGAGTTCCATTGTGCCAATAGGACTTAACAGCCGGCGAGTAACCTGCGACTTCCTGCCATGATGGTCTTCGATTGCCCTTCTTCCAGCTGACGACTAAGCCAAGGTCAGGGTCTTTCTCTTGGTCTTTCTGGATCTTGCTGTCATTCCAGTTGTCATCCATTGCCGCGGTTCTACAAAGTGTTGCTTCTTTCTCTTCTGCTCGTCGGCAATGTGAGCAATCATCTGGACATGGTCTTCGCGACAAGGCATCTGCATTCTTATGGCTAGTTCCGGCTCGATGTTCGATCTCGAAATCGAATTCTTGGAGTCTCTGATCCAACGTGCTACTTGACCCTCAGGATTTTTGAACTGTAAGAGCCATTTGAGAGCTGCATGGTCAGTTCTCAGCAGGAATCTTCTTCCATACACGTACTTGTAGAAGTGCTCCACTCCTTTACAACAGCTAACAGCTCTCGCCTGGTGACACAGTAATTGCGCTCTGGTTTGCTGAGCGTCTTGCTGAAATAACCAATGACCTTCTCCTGCCCTCCTGGATCTGAGATAGGACGCTCCAAGTCCCACGTTGCTGGCGTCCGTATCCAAAATGAACTTCCCGTTGGGTAAGGGATAGCTCAGAACAGGTGCGTTAATCAAAGCTCCTTCAGCTTCCTGAACGAGTCTTGGCATTCTTCGGACCACTGGAACTTTGTTTGACCTTCCGTGAGCCTGGTCAGTGGTTTAGCGATGTTTGCGAACCCCAGCACATATCGGCGATAGTATGTGCACAAACCAAGGAAACTTCGAAGTTGGTGAATGTCTTTTGGGATGGGCCAATCCTTAACAGCTTTGATCTTCTGGTCATCCACTGCTACTCCTTCCCAGAGACAACGTGGCCGAGGTATCGTACTTCTTTTGGAACAGGTGGCATTTCTTAGGGCTCAGCTTCAATCCGGAGTTCCTCAATCGCAGGAATACTTCCTCCAAGTTTTCACGTGGTCCTCGAACGATCTGCCGACCACAATTATGTCGTCGAGATACACTAGACACGTGTTCCATGAGAGTCCCTTCAGTACTGTTTCCATCAATCTTTCGAATGTGGCGGGAGCATTACAGAGCCGAATGGCATAACGGTGAACTGCCATAATCCTGAGCCGATGGTAAAGCAGTCTTTTCTCGATCTTCCTGAGCGAGTTCTACTTGCCAGTATCCACTCTTCAGATCAAGGGTCGAGAAAATCGTGGAACCAGCCAACGTGTCTAGGGTGTCATCTATTCTCGGGAGAGGGTAACTGTCCTTCTTCGTGACATTATTAAGTTGGCGATAGTCTACACAAAAGCGTGTCGATCCATCCTTTTTCTTCACCAGTACGACTGGAGGGGACCAGGGACTGTCAGACGGTTCGATAACTCCTTCTTTTCCCATATCGATGACTATTTTGTCAGCCTCTGCCTTCTTGGCAAGAGGAAGTCTTCTTGCTGATTGCCGGATCGGTCAGGCACCCCAGTATCAATCTTGTGCTGGACCACATTAGTTCGACCCCTTTTCCTTGTCCGGTATCGAAGATGTCTTGGTACTTTTGACTAAATCTCTTAGTTTGGGCTGTTGAGCTGGTTTTATGTCTTTGGAAGAGATGGTAACTAATTTCTCTAGTTCTGTGGGCAAGTTGTTGGGTTGGCTAATCGTACCTCGTACGCCCGGATCACGGATGAAACTGACGAGCAGTGCCCCAAAATTGTTCCTTTCTTCAAGGTCACTGGGAAATAATTGACATTCATGACCCTTACCGGCACAAATTTGTCAGCACGCAACAAGGTCTTCCCTAGTGCAATCCCTCGTCAATTTTCTCATCATGAAGTTTGGGCTCGAACATCACCACGTCTCCACTGCTCGCACTCCCGTCCAGGCGAGCCTCAGAATGGTTTCAGCCCTCTCAGGTACGCTTACATCTTCAGCCAACAGCACACGGATCAACTCTTCACTTCTCCCATGAAGTACCAGCTCTTCTCCGTTGACACGTAGGACGCCGTCTTTGAAATCCAATTCAAACCCTCTGGAATTCATGATGTCCATTCCGATGATTGCATCGTCTTCGATGTCCGCTACAAGTGCCTGATGTTTCACTTTAGTGTTGCCCAAAATTATTTCAATCGGTAGCTCGCCATATACAGTAGCTGGCTCCTGTTGCTGTGCGTAGCTTCCAAGTTGTCGGTTCAATCCGTTCCGGTGTTCTGGCAAAGGAAGGCCGGAATTGTCCTAGTCGCACCCGTATCTAGCAGCATGGTGCAAGGCTCGTTATTGATGAGACCGTCTACGAAGACACCCTTGTTCTGTCGTTGAAGCATAGCGACATATGCGTTGTTAACCGGGCTTGCGGACACATGCCGACGATTGCCCCTTCTCATCGACCTTTCTTAGTTTTCCTACATCGGACGTCGATAAATGATGGACATTTGCTACGCACATGTACCAAACTTCCGACAATTCCGGAATCTTATATGTCTTTTCTCAGGCAACACCTCCGTCATCACCCTTCTTATAGCAGATCCCAAGTTAGCAGGCTCATGTGAGTCTTCCACAATCGTTTGAACTTTACTTTGGCTTTGCAGCATTGTTTTGCTGCCTCAAATTCCAAAGCTCGTGCCAGTGCGTCTACGAGATGTGTTGGACGAGCTAATATCAACGCTTGTCTGGTTTCTTGGTCACGGAGTCCATCCAAGAATGCTTGAACCGCTAGTCGCTCCATTACATTTTCTGGTGTGGCTGGATATGCGAGACGAACCAAGCGTGCAATGTCAGTTTCGAATTCTTGTAAGGATTCGCCCGATTTTTGGCAGCGATTTTTCAGCTGGGAGTGATATACGTGTTCCAAATGGGCCTGGCCATATCGTAATTCTAGATGTTTAATCAGCTGATCATAGTCCTCCTGTTCTTGGGCGGTAAGAGTTTGTAGAATATTCGTCGCTTCTCCACGTAATGCAAGTGTTAGTGCTACAGCTCTTTCCCCCGCATTCCATCCATTTGCTTTGGATGCTGCTTCAAACTGTCGGCGGTAATTTTCCCATGGAGTTTTTCCGTCGAATTGGGGCGGCTTCATGGAAAGCTTCCTATTTCAGAAATGACCTTGACATCTTTTATACCCTCTTGAACTTTATCCACGTTCAAACTCAAGTCCAGCATTGCATTTTCGTTAACCATCTCTGTGGAGGACGCACTATTAATTTGTTTTTCCAGCTTACTGATCGTTTCCTTTATTTTATCTACCTCCGTGTTCATTTGCTCCCTCATTTTATCTATCTCTGTCTCAACGGTTCCCATTCTTCCTTCTAGAAAATTAGCCACACCACACAATTCTTTTTTTAGACCTTCTGTGTTTTCCAGGAACTTCTCTTCCAGGCTTCTTGAATTTTCTAGAAGCTTTTCTTCCAGATTTCTAGAATTTTCTTGAAGCTTCTCTTCCAGATTTCTAGCATTCTCTTCCAGGCTTCTTGAATTTTCTAGAAGCTTCTCTTCCAGATTTCTAGAATTTTCTTGAAGCTTCTCTTCCAGATTTCTAGCATTTTCTTCCAGGTTTCTTGAATTTTCTTCGAGTTTATTCATTACCAAACTTAAATCACCTCGAACTTCGAATAAAAATGTTTCGGGGTCCTCACCTTCTTGTATAAGTCCTTCTGCAAGTCTTTCCTGGAGTACTTGCTTTTTACCTGTTGTTTCCAGTTCCCTTTCCTCCAATTCCTGTCTCAATTCCGCTACCTTCAAATCCGCAAGGCGCACTTTTCTTGAACACATTTTGTCTTTGACGAGGTATCAGTCTGTTTCACACGAAAAGTTTATCAGTTTGTTAAAAATTCACTTCGCGAATTCTTTTCCACGGGCCACCAGTCTATTGTCTGTTTCACGCGAAGAGTGTATCAGTTTATATTCCCACGCACAATTGTCCACTTCGCGAAAACCGGGCCACTGTCTATTTTCTGTTTCACGCGAACAGTGTATCAGTTTATATTCCCACGCACAATTGTCCACTTCGCGAAAACCGGGCCACTGTCTTTTTGGGCGTACAAAAAGGTCTATCAATTTATTTTTCTGCTATCCACTCCACGACACTTGTTTATTTTCAAAATCTCACTTCCGACACCAATTGTAACGTAAATAAACTTAACTTGGTTTAACTAATTTATTTAACACTTAATCTACAACTTAATTTATATTACTACGCCACTGTGTAGCTCGATGGTATGGGCTCGTTCAGACTGTCCACTCCCTCTTGAGGGCTCTCTATTTATCTCCGATACAGCATTCTCGATGTTTCGAATTCTTCCAGTTGGCGACGGCATGTTCCAATTGTTTCCAATATTGACCGTTGCATTACGCGGAAGAGGGACTGGATGGTTCTCGAACATCTCCGGGGATGATCTCATCGCTGTCGACGGCAACATGTGAGGCGACAGGTCCGGCCTAGGTTCGTTACAATATGTTAGCCCTACGAAGTAGATCAATCCTAGCATTAAAACAATTTTTAAATTTATCTACAACTCCAAATTTACTTGTTGCACATAATGCGAGATTCGATGTGCCTAGATTACTAAGATTAATAATAATTGAATAGAAGATTTTACCATGATAGCAGGATTTGTGGATAGCTTAATTATTTTTAGAAAAACGTTCCCAGATCGAAAAGGGCCAGGAATGTTCCAGCTATCAAAATCATCCAAAGATTCAATACCAAACGAAACATCAGATAATTTCCACGAAGCGATGTATAATGTACACATTTAGCAAAAATTAGTTCGTTTCATTGGTAAAGACTCAGAATTATCAACATGCATGAAATCATATAAGGAATGTATTTCAGAGCGACTTGAGAACGAAAGAATATCTTGTAATTTACCTAATTTAAGTGCCTTAAAAAAATGTATATCACGGGATTTATTGAAAAAAATTGCGCAACAAAATATAACAATCGATTTTCTGAAACAAATGTATCACGATGAAGAAGAAGAAGAAGCTGTGATTAATCACCCAACTGAAAAATTGGAGAATGGAAAACCTAGAGTTACTAAAAATAGGAAAGCATTAACTAATATCATTAATGATTTAAAAATCAATGTTTAGTCAATCAAGTGATTATTTAGTATGATAGTTAAAAATGAATAATATTTCATTCATTGTTGTTTATATTTTTTGTAGATTTTTACGCTATATTTTATTAGCCTGTTAGAAATCTTAATCATTTTTGTTTATGTTTAAAAATATACAAATGTACAAATAAAATAAAGCTTATGCGCTGTTGTTTGCCGTTACTCACTAAAACTACATTTTATTTTATATCTATGCATTCCAAAACACAGTTCAATTCAAAACAGCAAGACCCTCGCGCTCTCGCTTATTTGAATCACGAGCGCTCGCTTGAGGCGTTGCCACGATTCTCTGACTTCCCCCTCTTGCACTTCTCATACCAAGAATTTAGAAACTTCTTATGGTAATAACTAAATAACTGTATGGCTACGCGTGTTTAATTTTTTCTATAAAATTTGTTACTTACCTTTTAATAATATACTAGTTTTTCAAAAAGATCTGAATGGAGGGTTTTTAGTTATGCCTTAAAATGTGGTGTCCGCGGTAGCTCACTATAGGGATTACGTGTTAAACGTTGCAACTTTGAAGCCGTATATCTCACTTTCGATGTGGTAAATCATTCTAAAAATTCAATATGATACAGGTAATGATGTTAACTAAAAGTGGTATAAATATAATCGCAATCTGATTGGAAGTGGATTTCACGATAACTACCTTTGCTTTGCCAGAAGATGTAGAAATTGAAGCTGCAGATTCGGTAAACAGTTTATTGCCTCATAAATCGCACAAAAAGTATGAAAAATAATATATGGCGTGAAGGTGAAAGGCCATAATTTTTTTTATTGGAGTGTTACTGTTGGCCTACTTTTTTGAAAAATCAAAGAAAAGCAAATCATCTTTATGGCCTTACTACTTCCATGTTGAAGGCAACGCTTCTGGTGAAAGAGAATTGTGACATTTCAAAGTAGGTCTTTATTTAATATTTTACTGAGTTGCTAATGATAATGAATGTCAACAGATATTCTAAACTAGTACAATTACTTAAAAGAGCAACTAATGGATACAAGCCAAAGAACAAGAAGATATTCTTCGTTTTTTGCACTTTATTGCCCGCGCGGCAATAAAAACACAATAATGAACCAGTATGACATGAACTATAGTATGATATACTAGTTGAAAGAGATTGTAATGTACATCATAAATAACTATTTATTCATCTTTCTGGGGTGCAAATTCCCCGCCTAATACTAGAAAGTGTGTCTGCCACAATATATCCGGAAATCTACGGGGATTTCCAGGGTTGTTCGCCAACTAAGGGCGCCAGTAGGTCTTTTGCCAAAAAAATCAATAGATTGTGAACACTCTCAATAGTGCGTACGTACGTATCGAATGCAACGATTGGGGTAGGTTTCACCTTTCACAACCACAGGGCAGAGACGTGCTCGAAAAAAAATCAAAAGGGGATTAATCAGGGATTATTTTCTTGGATTAATTTCCTAGGTTGTCAAGAAATTTGGGGACTTTTGGGCTCGTTTACCGAACTGTGCCTAATGTCAATTTTACGGGAAAAAAGTATATCCTTCATTGAAGTTGAGGGAAGTACCCACAAATGGTTAGATATTTTTCCTCAGAATCAATCATACTTTTGTCAGTAATTAGGTACCATCTAAGGTTGAGGTGAAGGAAGACATCAAATTTGACAAAGACCCTGTAGTATACATTTGTTTACAAAAGGGTACCTCATACCGTAAAAATCCACAGAACTCGTTCATGAGTTCTGTGTAAAAACCTGGTAAATGCGAACGTGAGCTCAACGGGTAACGTATTACTTTTGATGAAACGAATTTTCTTAAAAACTAAATCACTTAATTCGATTGTCATAAGGATGATCATGGTTATACGAATTACACATTACTAAAACACGAGCTAAAACATGAAAAAAAAAGTAAGGATATGTGACGTCAGACTCCACGTGGCAGGTGCAGTTCTGAGAGAACAGAGATATAGGTATTCGTGATGGGTATTACTTTGTAGTTATCAACTGATACGAGATAATATGTAAAACGATAGAAGACGAGGAAAAAATCATTTACGTTTGCCTGTTCACCAGAAGAAACAACGTAAGTATTCAAAAATATAATTTCGAGGGAAAGGGAGTTAAATTTCATTGTTTTCTATTATAGTGCTCGACGTGTTGGCATTCCATAAGTACCTATTTGACGATACTTATTATTGAAGCTGAGAAACATGCATTTGCGCAGTAAGTATTAATACTTTTTTCAAGTTTTCATTTGGTTTTGAACATATATAACCGATATGGGTGTCATAAAACACACTAGATATTGTTACGAATATACTACATCATTGCCATTGTAATAACACAATGCCGAGGAGATTGGAATTTCCGATGTAAAAAAATATATATTTTTATACATTAAAAACTACAGACCAAACTTGGCAAAGAATAGTACTTTTTTTAAACGTTTTCATTTAGGTTTTCTAATACAATCTGGAAAATTGCAGGTTGTAGCAAAGAAAACATTGATGAGTTGTTCGATTTTGAAAAGGGAAACATTCTCAATTGAATATTGAATAGAAATATTTTTCTGTGAACTGAAAAATCCATGATGAAAGTGAAGAGGTTATCTTGAACGATGAAAGATCTTCAAGTCGCAGATGATTCCTCATCTGATTTTATGAATACCCTGTTCATTCTTTCAAACAAATCAATGTTCTACCTTATTGTGTTTTGCCATGTATATGGGTTTAGAATGGATATTTTGAGTTTTCTTTGCAAGTGACAGAATACTGTGAAATGTTCAACTACCTACTTGAGAGTACACAAATGATAGCATCTGTTTGACTTATCCTGGAAATAGACTAGATAAGGGGATAATGAAAACAGTAAAATGATTTTAAATCAAAAAGATAAAACCTAAACAAACGTACCTCTTATTTACCGTAATTCATCACCATATATTTTTGGTTTTTCCGTACCTAATTCATATAAGACAAAGATGCGAATTCACGGAAATCCAAATTCTTGAATTAGATAAAACTCGGAAATAGAAATTACTTTCTTAGTTCGAAAGTTTGTGAATATTTTTGTACGACTAAAATCAGCGCTGTTACGATTTTGACATTTGATGAAATAAAATATTTTAGAAAAATCGAATTAGATGAATAACTCGATAAAACAAGTTTGAGTGCCCTAATCAAAACCAATTTGGACAAAGACGAAACTATTTATAAATTAACTATACAACTAGATCGAAATATTAGTCAGTTTAATAGCGAAAAAAAATCTAATAATGAAATTATTTCAGTGAAACTCCAGAAATTAATGCATTCAATGGAGGTTAAAAGCGTTATAAAATAAAATTGTCGAAAATATGTTGTAAAATCGAGCATAAATTTTTGGTGTACAACCGGAATGTTACTTTACTATCTTTCAGTCGATGATTTCGAAAAAGAAAATCACAGATCAGAGAAGCCTGTTTTCATTTTTGATTTGGACGAATATTTGTTCATGCCTCCAAAATTATCAGACGAAACATTTTCTTATACAGTAACAACAAAATATCGGGAAGAATTGCAATTTCTCAGAAAAGTTTCCTCCACCATTATCAGAAATTGAAATAATCTGGGATTGTAGATCTCTGATACCAAACTGAAATTTCATTTGAAAATTTTGAATTATGAATACCTACGCTTGTGAAAGGTACGAAGCTCTGGAAGGGACACCCAAAATAAAATTTTCGCTATTTCTAAAATTCCGACTTATAACTCGGAATTTTAAACTTCCGAGTTATAACTCAGAATTTTGCTTCAAAATTCCGACCAGAGCTTCGTAGAAAGGAGATTAACCACTGAAAGATAGGAAATATTGGGAAAAAAATCACTTGGGGGAAATTGATACACTATATCGCATCTTTTTCGGAGTTTCTCGGCTTCTAGTATCGGCTGGCTTTTTGTTTTCAATGTATCCACGCTTTTGTTGCGATCTGCACCTCTATCGCTGGATTCATCTATTGGGAGGTCATTTATTGAACAATTCAGCTGAGGTTGTTTGTGTCCTTTTACTTTTTATAAGCGAAATTGTTTTCACTTTCGTGAGTTTTGAAATCCTAACCTTGCTTTTTCAATCTGGCGAACCAATACGGTCGAAATTCCCGTACTCGGCGGATATTAAGGGTCACAATGGCCTGCAGTTTTATACGGCACTTTGAACTACTGAATTTCACGAAATTCGCAGAGCACATTGAAGCTCTACCAATCTGTGGCTTTCTAACATGCTGAAAAAGGTATATTTGAATTCAAATATCACATCACTGTATGTAGTGAGTTCAAAATCCCTTATTCCATCAATTTTGCATTTTCCATTTCCCTATAGAGGAATTGAATGCGTTGACATGTAATTCTGACAGGATCAAGTGTACACATACTCGTATATAATAGAAAGAGACATAGAGAGAGAAAGTCGCATGGAGGGGCATAACGCTTTTTTCTTACGTGACGATTTCTACCAGTCAACACCTACCGCAAGCCGCAGAAAGGAACTTCGTTCCAAAAATGGACTTGTGTGTCTTGTCTGTTCAATTTTTGCAGGAATATTGCACCTTAACAAATGAAAATTTTTTTCCTCGAATTTTCCAGACCTTCCGTTTCATTTTCAGACTCCAAATTGTGGATAATTTACTTAAAGAAGAAAAAAGTTGATAAATATATTTTTTATAAACTTCTGCAAATATTTTCCTCAAAATGTCTATAGAAGTGGTAAAAAATGTACTATCAAGTATAGTTTAACCATTTTCAATTTCAGAAGCTGTTTCTATAGGGAACAAATAAAAAACTCACTTCGCTAACACGAGCGTATATGCGAAGAATCGGAACGAAAAAAAAGTTTATAGTCCATCCAATATCAATTGCAGAAGCTGTTTCTATAGGGAGCCAATAAAAACTCACTTCGCTAACACGAGCGTATATGCGAAGAAACGGAACGAAAAATAATCTGTACTACTTGGTCTCCGTCGGCACAAAGAGCCTGCTGGTCAACGTGTACTTGAGTGACTGCTGTCTGTTCTACAACCGATTCGTCTGCTTGCAGGTGTGTCTATGCAATGCTTGCAGGTGTGTCTATACGATGGGAGGTCATAAATCACGGGTTATATTTGTGTTTTAATAGATTAAAAACCAGTAGCGACTGTGGTCTTGGTGTGTGCCGATCGAAATACGTTTTAGGTTATTCTAGTTTTGTTTGAACATATGGATTTTTTTCGACCATGGGAAAATGCTATTTTTCTCTGCGTTTTCTTATTTAATATTTACTTGTACTAACTTAACGACCTTATGTAATGAAAAAAATTATAAAAAAAGATTTAAAGAACAAGCTTTTATTTATTCAAATGCACTAAAAAAGAAAACATATTTTCTTTTATTGTTTGATGCAGGTTATTCTGTGAGTAACCGCGCAAGATTACCTATTTTGTATCCGCGGCAAGCTTTTGAATCTGTTACTCACAGAATAACCTACATCAAACAATGAAAGAAATTATTTTTCTTTCTTAATGTATTTGTATAAATAAAAGCTTGTCTTCATTTTTTCATTTTTCATTATTTATGAACTATTTTTAAAATCTTAAAATATCTAAATAAAATGTGTTATCTCCGCCACTGCTGCTCACAGGATTTCGCCGCAAGACTTTTTTATGCTTCTGCAATTGATATTGGGAAAACTATACTACTAGTAAGCATTCTCCGTCGGCGAAGGGAAGATCAAAAGAGCCGATAGTCAACTTGGGTTTGAGTGACAGCTGTTTAGTTTTGCAGCAGCCAATCAAAACGGACCGCAAGCCAATGATAATGCTTGTAGGTGTACGTAAATAAAAGCCAGTAGCGTCTCTGGTAGGAATCGAAATAGATTTTCAAATATTCTATAGTTGTGTTGTGTTCTGTTGGAAAATATGGCTTTTTTTTCGGCCATGGGAAAATGAAATTATGATGATCCGATTGCCTATTAATACATACTTCCTCGCTTATGGCATATTTTTATTTTAACGTATTTTTAAAATATTTAAATATTAGTTATCTCCGCTTATGCTGCTCAAAGGATTCCGCTTCAAGACTACGAAACTTGTTTTTTATGCTTCTGCAATTGTAAATGGTTTAACTCATTTTTCCGGGAAAAATATAATGGGAGAATTTCAATAAAATTTTATTTTCAAAAATCTCTATTACCATTTTTTTTTTAATGTATAATATAGAAGTTATTTATGTACCTATATGATGAACAATATTTTACGACTAGTGTCGTCAGAAAAATCTGTCAAAAAGGCGAAACAATATGAATGGCGTTTGCGATTCGTTTATTTGGCCAGCTAATATAAAAGCAACACGTACGCAAATAGCTTTTTCTGCGTTCATGCAAAAAACAAAACTTTATTGAACTATATTTAATGAAAAAACTGGTTCTTTATTGCACTAGTGCAATAAAATGATTATTGCACTCATCTGTCATTTACTACAGCGTTTTGTGATCATGACAAACATAAACGTTCAAATCGACGCCATTTTTAGTCCATTTTCTGTGATATTGTATTACATTTTTAACAATTTCATATTTTATATTATTTTCAATCATATTTATTGCATACTGGATTATGGGATTACTAGAAAATGCAATGTATCAAAAATAAAGTTTGAGTTAAATTGTTCCTAACATGGTAGGTATTTAATATTTTGCTATTAAAATTATTTTTATTTTCCCACACTTAGTGCCACCTTAACCTTCCTAATACTAACTGGGGTATTTTTGTACACCACCTTGAGTTTTTTTATGAAACATCAAGATATTTTCGTTCTCATCAGTCATGTGCGAAAATCCTTTCAGAAATGCTAATTACACGTCATTCCCAATTAAATACTTCAAATAGAATAAGATTTTAACAAATTCAAAATTTTTGTTCGGGGTTCAAAGTGTCTGGGGTACAAAAATACACCTATATGAAGTTAGCGAGACAACTCCGAAAAAGTTGATAACAGATTATTCCATAATTTGCCGCCTTTTTGTCGCTAATTAGTTGCGGATAAAAAAAAAATTGTCGCTCTATTTATAAAAAAATATGCGATGTTTCGCTAACTTCATATGAAGTTAGCGAAAAAACTTCCGAAATTTCAATTTTTTCACAGTTCCGAAGTATCCATAATTTGCCGCCTTTTTGTCGCTAATTAGTTGCGGAGAAAAAAAAATTGTCCCTCTATTTATAAAAAAAATATGCGATGTTTCGCTAACTTTATATGAAGTTAGCGAAACAACTTCTGTAATATCTATCTTTTCTCAGTTTCCAGAATCTGCCGGTTTTTTGTCGCTAATTAGTTGCGGAGAAAAAAAATTTGTTGCTCTTTTTTTTTAAATATGCGATATTTCGCTAACTTCATATGAAGTTAGCGAAACAACTTCCGTAATTTCAATTTTTTCACAGTTCCCAAGTATCCATAATTTGCCGCCTTTTTGTCGCTAATTAGTTGCGGAGAAAAAAAAATGGTCGCTCTACTTATAAAAAAAATATGCGATGTTTCGCTAACTTCATATGAAGTTAGCGAAACAACTTCTGTAACATCTACATTTTCTCAGTTTCCAGAATCTGCCGGTTTTTTGTCGCTAATTAGTTGCGGAGAAAAAAAAATTGTTGCTCTTTTTTTTTTAAATATGCGATATTTCGCTAACTTCATATGAAGTTAGTGAAACAACTTCCGTAATTTCAATTTTTTCACATTTCCGAAGTATCCATAATTTGCCGCCTTTTTGTCGCTAATTAGTTGCGGAGAAAAAAAAAATTGTCGCTCTTTTTTTAAATAAAAATTTGCGATGTTTGGCTAACTTCATATGAGGTTAGCAAAACAACTTCCGTAATTTCTATCTGTTCTCAGTTCGTCCTCCCAACCAAAAGTGTTTCAATCACTTATTTTTCTGTTTGTTACCATATTTCCAATCGTTAAAGCTTATAAATGTCTTCAAAAATGAGAATATCAAAATTGCCCAACGCATCGTCACTACTACTAATAGTCTCCCCTCTGAAACTTACCAATTGAAACCTTGGAAAAGGATGGAAAAATCAAATGTCGTTTACAAAATTCCCTGTCAGACTTGTGACAAAGCATATATTGGACAAACATAACGTCCCATAAAAGTGATAGCAATACAAAGAAATTAACTTTAGCACTGGCTGAGAATGTCATCTCCAGTGAGCACATTTTGGATTACAACCATTTTGAAGTACTTTGCACAGAGAATAACTTACATAAAAGGTTATTTAAAGAAATGTTTTCCATCAAGAATGATACCAACAGTATAAACAAAAATACAGACCTGGATAATTTGAGCAATATTTACAATAACATTTTGAAACTAAAACTTTTTCCCCAAAATTCCCACAATATGAACAAAACTCAACATAATCAAAGTTTCAAATTTCCCACTAATTATCAGGTTGGTCATAAATATCCATACAATAGGGTATTCGTGAAAATGACGAATACTTTTCGAACTCAAGGGGAATTTTTACGTGGTTGCGATATTCAGTTTCTGAATCTTTGTAACTTCCATTTCAATAAACAGACAAGAAAAACTTATCATAACATGGTGAAATAATTCAAATGAAATAAATGAAAACGCATATCAGATGCCCCAATTTTCGACACCTGAAAAATATGAATAACCAATCGCCGACATATATGAGGACCAATTGTCGACACTGTGATAAATCAAAAACGGGCATCAATGCTATGTTTATATTTATATCTATCGTGATTGAAAAGTGTGAAAAAGTTATGCTCATATCTATAATGGGTAGAACTCGACAAAACATAAATTATTGAATAAATTAAAAAAAAAATTGTTACATAATCAATTTCTAGGAACCACTTTTCCCATTTCGAATACTTCATATACCCCACACAATAATTCTTCTCCCTGTTTCAGTATGGTTTCGAGAATTTTTTTTTTTCATTTGATACCCATATTGAGGGGATTGAAAAACAAAGAAATCTGCCATTTTGTGGTGGCGACCATCTTCGATTTGAAATTTTTTCACGGAGTACTATCTTTGTACTGGTTCAGTCCTTTCATTTGATACCCATATTGAGGGAGTTGAACAAAATATGTCATCCGCCATTTTGTGGCGACGGCCATCTTGGATTTACAATGATACTGAATATACATAATTGTATTGTCATCAGAACTAAAGGTGTGTACGTACCAAATTTCAGATTAATAGCTCAACAGGAAAGGAATACAATTCCAATTAGTAGATTCAACCCACACAAATAAACAAAACTGTAAGCTTAATAAGACCGTTTAAAATAATAAAAAAAGACGCAAGTTGTCCCGCTAACTTCATATAAGGTTATCAAAACATTGCAAATTTTTGAAAGAAAGGATAGACGAATATTTTCTTACCACAACTAATTATCGAAAAAAAGCAGCAATTTGTGCCTAAAAAGTGAGAAAAGATAAAAATAACGGGAGTTATTGAAACATCGTATAATTTTTGAGAAAATAGTTTTTTCTCTCCGCAACTAATTAGCGACAAAAATCCGGCAGATTCTGGATACTTCAGAACTGAGAAAAGATAGATATTACAGAAGTTGTTTCGCTAACTTCATATGAAGTTAGCGCATATTTTTTTTATAAATAGAGCGACAATTTTTTTTTCTCCGCAGCTAATTAGCGACAAAAAGGCGGCAAATTATGGATATTTCGGAACTGTGAAAAAATTGAAATTACGGAAGTTGTTTCGCTAACTTCATATGAAGTTAGCGAAACATCACATATTTAAAAAAAAAAAGATCGACAATTTTTTTCTTCCAACTAATTAAAAAAGGAAATTGGAATAATCTGTTCAAATTTTTCGGAGTTGTCTCGCTAACTTCATATAGGTCAAAAATACCCCAGTCAGTAAACCGTGTAGGCGTGCGTATAGTACCTACGTTGTAAACAAGTATTTTCCTGCATATTCAGGTTCCTGGAATCGTACTTTCAGTCCTTACAATTATTTAGCTAGAAACTTGACCCTTTGTGGCACAATACGTAAGAATAAAACTTTTATTCCAAAGGAACTTCTGCCCGCTAAAACCATGGACGTATACTTAAATATATATTTATTTATACGTCCATGGCTAAAACTCGTCCAGCGCCCTCAAGTATTTTACCAAGAACCAGTGTGAACATTGAAAAAGCGTTTTGGTTCAAAACATGACATGTTGCTCGTTTGGAATAGCATGTATTTTAATATTAGATATAAGGTAGAAAACAAAATTTTGTGAAAATGGAAAAATAAGCTGGGGTACAAAATGACCCCAGTTAGTACTTTATGGGGTATAAAGTCACTCAGAATTAGGAAGGTTAATAAAACATTTTTTGATTTTTGCATGAACGTAGAAAAAATATTGTATGTGTAGTCCAACTCGGCCTGACGGCCTCGTCGGACAACTTCGCGTCGAGTGCAATCAACACTTACTTTTTGCACTTGTTCCATAAATAACTATTAGCGGACATCATTTCGATTCGACCGCACTTGCTACATAAACCACTATTATTAAAATTTCGCTGAAATGTGTTCGTCAACGAAAAAGTTATTTTTAAAAAATATACCGTTTGATAATCTCACAAATTCAATTATAGGTCCTTCAGCAACATTCCAAATACACCACTGGATGCACAAGGTCTCGGAACAAAATTGACAAAAACCATGGTAACGAACTTACCAATAATTTCGAATAAATCAACAAAAAATAGAAAAAATCGAGTAAAGTTAGATCAAGTGATCTAGGTAGCCATCCAATTAATCTTCTTCCCGACCTATCCAACGATTACGGAAATTTTGATTTAGCCAACTTTTCATAATGCCTGAGTTATATACAGAACAACCATCTAACTGAAAATATGAATTTCTTGTTCCATCGGAATTGATGTTGCTGTCAAAAAAGAAAGAACCAATTAAAGTCAAACCATTTACAATTGCAGATCCATAAAAAAGTCGAAGTCTTGAGGCGGAATCCTTTGAACAGGAGAGGCGGAGATAACTAATTTTATTTAGATATTTATATATTTTAAAAATACGTTAAAATAAAAAAATATGCCATAAACGAGGAAGTATGTATTAATAGGCAATCGGATAATAATAATTTAATTTTCCCATGGTCGAAAAAAAAGCCACATTTTCCAACAAAACACACACAACTATAGACTATTTTAAAACCTATATCCCAGACCAGAAACGCTACTGGCTTTTATCCACTCAGAGCTCCTGAAACACGTATATAACTGGCAATTTATTAGTCACAACGTATAGACACACCTACAAGCATTATCATTGGCTTGCGGTCCGTTTTGATTGGCTGCTGCAAAACTAGACAGCTGTCACTCAAACCCACGTTGATTATCGGTTTGTAATTAAACTACTCCATTTGTTGTGACAGTAGCTTAATAACTAAATACAATATTACATATTTAAAAATTGCCTGTCTTCATTCTTCTTTCATTTAAAATCTACTCCACTTCATTAATTTAAAATAATTCTATCAAACTTTTTTATCTTTGTACATAGGTATATCAATATGATCCCGGCCAACCTGTGAAAATATGTTCAATCCTGCGCCACTGTTGACAAAGAATATCAACAAAAATATCAAGATATCCCATGATATAACTGAAGGCCCTGGGTGTTTTGCGTTGCCGCAGCATTCTCAGCGATTCGAAAAAGTGGTTTGTCATGACACTGACAGTTGTCCAAACAAAACAAATCAGCACTTATTATAACGTGCCCATAAAAGGTGTGAAAAGTTGTTAACCCTATTATGTCAAGTACTTACGCTTGTAGAGGTCAACAGCACTCCATTGCCCATATTGGCCAAGAAATCGGCAGTGGAAATCTGTGAATTTTGGCTGTCATTGGAGAAATCCGAATGATTTGACATGCCGTCGCTCAGATCCGACTTCATTTTGTTTTAACAACAAGCCAGAGTCAACCTTGATGAACTAACTGATGTACAAACTTCAAAACAGGTGGCTGCTTCGCGAGGATCAAAGCACTCGAAATCGTTTCAACAAACCTAATCGTTTGTTTAGGTTATGAAAACACGACGAGGTATCTGAAAACAACCGATCGACAAGAAGAAAAACACGACGAATGAGTCACACGAAGGGATACCCTTTCTCAGAACCACCGACTGGATAACATGATGTCACCGTCAGAAATATCTGTTGGCCAGTGGCCACACAGGTTTCAGCCAATGAGAGTGGGAGGACGCACGAGCGCGACCGAAGGCTACCGACCCGATCTTTTTCTTGGAAGTTCCTTGTGAACTGAACAACGAAGTATGACTCATCAGTATTCTTTACGTGTTATGTGGGTAGTTAAGTGGACAACGGTTTACATAGGCGGAACAAAGGGATAATAATTATGATGTTTCAAAATATTCCAGGCCCAATTCGAGTTTTCTAAGCTCGGACATCAAAGGAAAAAGCTTAACTACCTACGTAATAAAAAAATCACCTGCTTAAAAGCAGAGAGCATAGGAACAGGAAGAACTGAACTCTTCCACAAATTGACATATGAATAGGTACCTATATTTTATCTTCTGTTTCATCAATTCCATTTGTTCCTCTCCATTGAGTACAATTTCCCGAAGTAGAAATTAGTAAATTGTAACACAACAAATTATAGGATCCAGAAAATAGTTTTTTTATTTATCTAATATCCAATTTACAAAAAAACTAACTACCTACCTACCATGACATGACAATTCATAATGTTTCCGTTATAACTGTTATAAGTTATAATTCAATTCTTAATTCGGAGGATTCCACAAAATTTTCCATCCCAGACAATGGTCAGTTTTACATTCATATTTTCCTAGAGATATGAATGGAAAATCGAAGTTTCTATAGGCAATATTTTGTACGTAATATTCAAATAATGCGCTATTTTCCTAGGAATGAATGAATGGATTGTTCTTCTATTAGGCAAGTCTTCGTACGTAATATTCAAATAGTGCGCTGGGAGAGTTGCCTACACTGATATTTCCATGCATGGGTTATTGAAGACCTATTAGGCAAGCCCAATGATCATTATGTATAATCGTTGAGGCAAGCCTACGTACGTAATATTCAAATAATGCGCTGAGAAAGTTGCCTATATAGACAGTTTCATATGAATGAATGGTGATAACCTTCTATTAGACAAGCCTTCGTACGTAATATTCAAATAATGCGCAATGGTCAGTTTTACATTCGTATTTTCCTAGGAATGAATGGATTATCGAAGACTTTCTATAGGCAACCTCTTGTACGTAATATTCAAATAATGCGCTGGGAGAGTTGCCAATATTGATATTCTCATAGAAATGTATAGATTGTTGAAGACCTTCTATTAGGCAAGCCTTCGAACGTAATATTGAAATACTGTGCTGAGAGAGTTGCCTGTATCGATTCCTGAATGGGTGTTTATGTTGTTTGACTGTTGTGTTGAAAAACAAATACAAAAAAGATTTCGTCTTTGATGTTGAATACACGTTAGCCCCCCCCCCTTCATTTTTGTATTTCTATTAGAAAAAGAGGTATTTATTATTGACCTCTAATTAGAATTGATTCCAGAACTAGTGGACGAAGATAAATCAGAAAATAATGATTTTTTTTCGTCGAGATGTGAGGAATCGCAAAATAAAACCAGTGGGAAGGGTAGTCTATTTTTCGGTTAGTTAGATTACAATTCTATTCCATATTATCATAGTCCTAATCACATGATCTGTCCCTACCATATAATAAAATATTTCAAGTGTACAGTAGGATAATTTATGTCCCTTTTCTAGTTTTTAGTCTCAATCATAATATTGTGACCTCCAACCTCCAAAGTTGGTAAATTTCAATTTTTGTGGATTTCGACAAGGTTATAGGTACTCCTCTATACAATTTTTTTATTCGACCCGTGAAAATAATTTTACCTACCATATATATAATGGGGTAATGTATACTTTATGTATTTATTAACTTGACACCCAAGTTTCTTTAGTTTCAAAATAAACCTATAAAAAAATTTAAAATATCAAAAGTTTCAAAAATAAAAATCATTCAAATATTTAGGGGCTAGTTTTAACCCCTCAGGATTAGAATTTCATTTTCCTATTACCGATGAGATATAAAAAAATGTATAATAAGGGTGGTATTTTTATCGACGGGGTGCAAAATTCAGACATAATTTTTTTTAAATATTCTCGATAAAAAAACATTGAATCAAAATCACTTGTTTTGACGTGATTTTTTTAACTAACACTTTTATAGATAAAAAATATTGAAATATTATCAAGATATAACTTTTTATAATAGTGGTACTTTTGGCCGGCTAAAATGCAAAATTCAGACATGAAAAAATGTTGTTTACTCTCGTTCCGGACGTATATCATCTTGATTTGAGAGTTTTTCACGACGTGTCAATCGTCTTCAGCCGAGTACACTGTCCTTTTGGTACGTCCCAGGGATGTACCATGGACGTATAAATAAATATATATTTATACGTCCATGGGATGTACCAAGTCCCGACAATGGACATCAAAGGAACACCCTGGGGATGTCTCAGGGAAATCCCTGGGATATATGGTACATCCCCTGGACGTCCTAGAATGTCCTTTTCGTTCATTCATTTAATTTGAAAAATGTCATGGAAAATATGGAATAAATGATATCCAAATAAGATTCTCCACACAAAACGGGTTTAATTCAGAAATTAATTATATATGTCATATTGTGTAAAAATATGATGAAAAAACGACAAACAAAAACTCATCCTATATATAAATTCAAATGACAAATAAACAAAAAAAGACTAGGTGAATCAGTTGAAAATACATATTAATTAGCGTGTTGCATTTATTGCAGGCATTGCATTATCTTTTTCTCTGTGGCTTCTCTCCTTGGTCCCCCTGAAAAACTTCTTCAAAGTCTCCTCAATCTGTTTTTTATTGCCAATGGCTTCAGAAGATCCTGTAACAAATATATTATTGCAGATTGAATTGACAATGAAAAAAATTACTAATACAGATATCTTTTGGGATTTACAATAATAGATAAAAACACTCACCAAGTATTATATTGCTGCATGTGTTATGTTGTGTTTCAAGGCCCATTCAGTTAACTTTGGATTTATGTTATCATTTGAATTTTCAATATTTTCATGGAAGTTCCCAACATGATAATTTTTAACTTGGTCTTCTTTTGATGTATGGCTCAATTCTCCAAGGGAAGAACCATCAGACAAATTTTCAGAACTTGATTCACCTTGATCAACTTCAGGAATATTTTATCTGAACTTGTAGAAGATAATGTTATATGAATATCATCATTTACAGCCATTAATCGACTGAAGGCCCACTACAATCCTCTCAAGATTGGTCACTTCCCAGAAATTTCTGAGATATATTTCCATTTTCTTAATAATTATTTTCCAGAAGAAAAACAAACATTTTCAAAATAAAATATCAACTTGGAATTTTCAATGAACATTTTGATGAGTTTCGACAATTCTTATATATGATAATGGATATCAGAAATACCAGGGACATGAATAGGACAACCTCTGGATATATCAGATGGGATATGTCCTCTGGACAACCTCTGCGGGACATCCCCTGGATGTCCCAATCATGTCCTTGTACCGAGGTACATAAAAAGGACATACCTAGGACATCCCTGTGTTGTTAGGGTTACTTTAAAGTATAAATAAAAAATATGATTCAAATTGACAGGTCCATTGAAGAATAATTGAAAAACATTTATATTAGGTGCAAAACCTATTTCAACTTATATTTGTAAACATGTGTTATAAAATGTGATTGTAGCTTTTTGTAGCTAATCATATTTAGCAATTACAAGTCTTCCTCAAGAACTTTTGGCTTCAAAGCGAATTTATTGTCTCAAAGAGGCTGTTTTAAGTGACTAAAACATAAAGTATAAAAAATTTATTTTTTAAACAATTAGTGTTTTGGAAGAAAGTTAAAACGTTTAAAGAAAATATTCTTGTCATAAGAAAAGACTCTCAATAAAGATATTTTTAATGAAAAATTCTGAGTCTCACATTTAGTGAAATATGCTAAATTGTCGCTATTTTTGACTCACCTTGTATAATAAGCGGCTTCTTTTGTCTTAACGACCGAATGACTGACATGTCATTTGACTTTCTATAAACCAGCAATGATATTATTTAGTTACTAAATCATCTAAAAAGTAATACATTTGGATAAGTGAACTAGGTATGTTTTAGTAAAACAAACCATTTTTATGATTTTCAAAAATTCATATCTCCGAAACTAGACATAGAAACGAATATAAACTTGCACATGTAACTTCTAGTGACTTGCACCACAATATCCCAAAAAAATTTCAAAATTGGCTGAGAGACATTTCCCGTGTAATTGGTGCGGGGTTCTTTGTTTAAATTTTGGGAACCGCGTAACATCGAAGTTTTTGTAGGTAATACATTTTTTTTTAATAAGGACTTTCAGTCGCAGATGATTCCACATCTGATTTTATGAATATCCTGTTCATATTTTCAACAAATCGACTTTTATTTTATTGTTTTATGGACTGTTAGCGATTATGCAACTAGGTAATTATTTCCTCTATATATAATTATTCCATAATTGAATGTCTTTCATTCCGACTTACATAGGAAAGGGTCAAGTAATCTGTGTCTAGACCAAAGAAAATTCACCGTGAAGAACGGTCTAACTCATTTTTAATTAAATACCACAGGGCTAGGATTGCAAACCTTTCACATGTTGCTTTTTATCCTCCCACGTTTCTGCTCGCGTATTCTGCTTGAAACATAATCACCGACTTATATAAACAAGCCGAAGAGGAGGAAGCTTGAATGTATAAACCGTAACCACATGTCAAAACAGTACGTGATAACATTTGTGACGGTAAACCATTGTATATAGAGGTCGTCTATATGCAATGATAGAACAGTGGGCAACTTTTGTAAATATATTTGCAGTCATAGCCACATGGGGTCCAATCACTAATGGACAACTGTTATTATAATTACATTACTATTTATACATGTTCACAAAGTTTGTATTGTGGTTTGCATTTGTAGCGACACCTATTCAGATGTACATGAATTAAAACTCACATCACTGTTAGAAGACTGTAAGTCAATCACAATGGTGACACTAATAGAAAGAGATGAAAGATCATTCGTGAGTCATCGTGACGTATATGGACATGTCATGGCCACCATTCTCTCTGGACAGTGGCGGACTAGCGCACTGTGCACTAGGGTATCTGAGAGTTACAGGTTCTGGAATGTATATTGGACCACTCTGTATGTTACGTAGGCCACACATGTACGTCACTATGACCCGTTAATGCTACAAGATTCTGATTGGCTAGAGCTTATTGAGACCTCCTATTCAGATAACGTTTACTCCCTTTGATCGCGGGTGCCATTTATCGTATTCGATGTCGAGGCAAAGATTAGAGGTTAGGTTACTCTACTCTTTGGTCGATGTTCCTCAAATCTGGCACCACTGTATAAAGACCATAGAGAAATTAAAAGAGAGTAAACGTTATCTGAGTAGGAGAGTCTATTCCCCATAAGACAATGGCGACACTAATAGAAAGAGATTAAAGATCATTTATGAGTCATAGTGAGACGTATTTGGACATGTCATGGCTACCATTCTTTCTGGACAGTGGCGTACTAGCGCACTCCGCACTTTGGTAGATGAGAGCTACAGGCTCTTAGATGTATATTGGACCACTCTGTATGTTACGTGGGCCACCTGTACGTCACTATGACGGGTTAATGCTACAAGATTCTGATTGGCTAGAATAGTGCCTCCTATTTCAGATAACGTTTACTCTCTTTGTGAGAAACTAACCTAGTAAGACAATGCATGATTCGACTTCCTGTTGTCGTGGGACAAAGAAAGTAAACGTTATCTGAGTAGGAGAGTCATTCCCCATTAGACAATGGTGACACTAATAGAAAAAAATGAAAGATCATTTGTGAGTCATCGTGGACTTGTCATGGCCAACATTCTCTCTGGACAGTGGCGGACTAGCGCACTCCGCACTAGGGTATCTGAGAGTTAGGCTACTTTCAGACTAGGCGGAACGCGGATCGCGGAAATGTCAAATTTTAATTTTAGGCCAATGTAAACGTTGGAATTCAATCTCAAGGTCATTCCGGCGTAAATTGTTAAATTTCAGTCAACTTTTTCTGGCGGAAGCAAACAAGAGACAAGAGTTATATATGGCGGTAATATTCAGCAAACCTAAAAGTAAACGGCAAGGTAACGTATAATTGTAAACGAGTTGAAGCTGTTATTGATTCTCTGAAAGTTGTATTCTTTTTATTGATATTCGGCCCCACAATACATAATAGTTCCTCGAATATTTGAGGCGACATACGCATATAATTGAAAAATTTATCAGAGTCATGGAGCCTCATTTCCTCAAATAAATTATTGCTTTCTCCTTGCTTCATTCTCATGTCATCAGTAAAAATCTCTCGAACCCAAAATCTTCTCTTATTCCTCAATGTTTTTTTCAGCAGGTATAATTTGTAGATCAACATTTTTTTTTATGTATTTCTCTAGCTCTTTGAGACCTGTTTTTCATTTTGACTGATTTGAGGCACATAGCTCCAATGACTAATTTCAATTTATTAGACTTCATCATGGATGGAGATCGGTATTTAATTAATTAGAGGTTAACATTTCAAACGTTTGATGATAGTTAGCGCCAAACATCTGATTTCGCGGTTCCGCATAGTGAGAAAGCCTTTTTATTTATAGCGGAAAAATTATAAGGAATTTGACATTTCCGCGATCCGCGTTCCGCCTAGTCTGAAAGTAGCCTTACAGGTTCTTGAATGTATATTGGACCATTCTGTATGTTACGTGGGCCACCTGTACTATGACCCGTTAATGCTACAAGATACTGATTAGCTAGAGCTTATTAGGACCTCCTATTCAGATAACGTTTACTCTCTTTGGTCGTGGGAGACAGACGTCGATCACGTGGCAGAGGGTCAGTTTAATGTGAGTTCCACGTGCATCGCAAAGTTATTTTATTGTTGGGGAAGTTTCGGGCATTACTGGTATCATTTAGAGTGAGACTATCCAGTTTGCCCACCGAAGGGGAATCGTCCCAGAATGGTGAAATGGATTTCCGAGACTGACGAATTATCCGTATGAATAGGCCATAAAAAACAAGTAAGCAAGCATGCATGTCATATATTTATTAACTTCAAATATTGATAGCATATGTGAAGCCAAACCAATTGAACATCGATTTTCAAACTCGGGCACTGAAAGTGAATGCGCATGCGCCAAGAAATGAAGACGGTATTTATCAAAGACGTGATTTTGTTCGTCCATCTAGTTCTAGTAGTCAACATAACCACCAAATTGTGACATTTCCTTTCACGTGTCCAGCGATCTGTCAAAACGAAAGCAATATGGGGTTGAGGGCCCACAAAATTCGTTATAAGTGACCATAGTGGTAAAAGAGTGTTTTTGTTATTTTCCATGCGAATTCGAGTAGATTTTTTAATTCTGGATTATAATTCGTTGCTTCAACTGAAGGAAAATGCCAGTTACTTGCATTGTAGTTGGCTGTGGGACAGGGATAGACTCGGGTTTTACTCGGTGCCTACAGTCCAAAATAACAAGTTTTTGACTAGTAAAAATTACTTATCGAGGAAGAGAAGAGCTTTATGGTTAGCTGCAATAAAGCGAGATGATCTTACGGATTCGAAAATCAAGTATCAGAGTCTGTAGAAGACATAAATGTGTGCACATTTATGAAAATACCTATCGTGGATATTACTTCAATCTTTTGTGATTTGTTCTTACGATTATTTGTATGATTTTGCCTACTTGCATATCTCTGAATTGTACATTAGGAAGTCTCATTTCAAATTAAGTTCGTAGACCAAAAGAAAACTTAAAACGAATGTTCATGGGCCTACCATCTCAAAAAACATTCAGAAATTCTCATTGAATTATTGGAATACACATTTTCCCTAGGATTCTGGTGACTCAACAAATATTTTGAAATATGTATTTTTCAATCTGAACCTCGCGTTTATAGTTATTTCAGGCAATTGTGGAAAGTCTTCTGATATTAAAATTATGTCTGAATTTATCAAGTAACAATTCATGTTACATACCAGGGATCGTAAGTATCGTGATATTTATTGGAATTATACTATATAAAAATATTGATAAGTATAGGATATCATTTTTTTTCCAGTTTTTTTATGATTAGTATTAAACTAAAAGTATTTGACTGAATCAGTAAAACAATAACGAAAAAACAATCATTTATTCATTGACAAAAATAACTAAAAATGCATAATAAGACATGAAGTTGTCATTAAATCAATACCTAAAATTAAATAAAAATAGTATTATTATCAATCACAAACAGAATATATATATATATATATATATATATATATATAACATTGTATCTTTCATTTTTCATTATTTATGAAGTATTTTTAAAATCTTAAAATATCTTAATAAAATTAGTTATCTCCGCCACTGCTGCTCAGAGGATTTCGCCGCAAGACTTTTTTATGCTTCTGCAATTGATATTGGGAAAACTATACCTTCAGGCCCTGATTTTCTTTCCACAGCCCTGTTCCCGTTATCTTTATTCAGAGAATCCCAGAAAATCTTCCATCGCAGTAGGCGGGAATGATTGATTGTTGAAATCAAGACCTTCTATTAGGCAACCCTTCGTACGTAATATTCAAACACAATGCAGAAAGAGTTGCCTATATCGATTCCCGAAAGGCTGTTTGTTTACGTTGACCACTGTGTTGAAAATCATATCATTTCATTACATTCCTAAATAAAGATTACATCATCAATGTTGAATTCTCCACGTTAGGCCCCGCCTATTTTTGTATTTCCAACAGAAACATCCAGTATTCTTGACCTCGAATTAGAATCATCTGGCTCCAGGGCTGGTGGACGAAAATAAATCTGAAAAGTACGAAATTTATTGATTTTTTTCGTTGAGTTGTGAGAAATGGTGGCTCCAATCGTTAAACCAGTAAGTGGGCTATTTTTCGTGTTTTTTAGATATTTTGAATTACAATTCTACTCGATTCTTCTGTTTTAGGAAGTTCCTTACAATGGAGAGATCCCGGGAGGACTTGAATCAGGGAGAATGTGTAGGATACAGGGGGTAACTCACCCGGAAGCAGATAGGTATTTAAAAAATATTCTTCAACTATTCAGTCATATGATTATTTCATTGCTGAAAATAATTATTTGGTCATGATAGGTTATTCCATAATTACCAGATAATTATATTGCCTGACCTTTAATTCACTGGTAAATCGCCTTGAAATTGTGTTGTAGAGAATACCAAGGAACGTAGAAATTGAAGTGGGACGCAATCTAACTATGGCTTTGCCAATTTTGGCAGCATAGATCTTGAAATTCAGCATGAGTTATTTTAGCAATTCAATCATTTATATGTTGTATGTGTCTGTAACTTGATGATTTTGTAATTATGTAGCCCTGAAGAAGGCAAAAATTTCGCCGAAACGTTGGGAGTAAAATTGTAAAATTTGAGCAATGCATTTTACTAGTCCACTGGCTAGTGATCTTTGAACGAGAAAAATATCATCTATGGACTTGAAAACCGTTCATGAGCTATTACAATAATCTCTTTCAGATTCAACATTAATTTTCAAGTTGGCCCGAATGACAGCCCACGAGACGATACAGCTCTACACATATCCGTCCGATTGAATCAGGGATATATCGCCAGAAATTCATACCAAGATGGTGAATGGGGTAATGAGCAAGGCAATTTAGACCTGCCCATAGGCACAGCACAATCATGGGAAATTATCATATTGGTTGACCACAATGATTATAAGGTAAACATCAAGAAAATAAAATATACATTTGTCATTTTCAAATTCCAGTTATTAAGTTTTAAAGAGAGAAGAAGTCCGATGGTCAACATAATGTAACTCTTGTCTATTTCACTTACCGGATTATTTCCATTGGAGTTTTATACATTCATGCATATTTAATCTTTTGTGCAAATTTTTCAAATATGTTGATTGACTGAAAACCTTTCAATTTTTTGCATGAATTTTGGAGTTTGTAGTTTTCGAGCGTGCACCCTTCCATTTCGAATGTGTTGCAAAAGCTGTAGTTAGCTGGAGTTCATTCTTTTCCGTCTTTTATTCCATCCATTAGTTTGAAGTTTGGATTGCTCATCTAATAGTTGATTTTTAACGAATGCTTAAGTGAGTTGATCACTGGATAATGTTTCGATTGCCGTTACAACTACATCATACTCTTGGTGGCATGGTCAGTAGTAGATGACAAACAATATCTGTTTCTTCCAATGTAGCCCCAGTTGACTTGAGCTTTCGAACCATCTTGTCAAATTTGAGAAAATGAGATTTTATATCTTCCACGGTCGAATTTAGCTTCCTAGTTGAGAGAGCTTTTGTGAGACACAATTGGCTGGCAAATCCTTTCGTTTCAGAAGCGTTCTGCAATTCTCTCCAGGCACAAAAAGATGTTTCTTTTTCTTTTGCATACTTCAGATGACTGTCTGCTAATTTCTGTATGAT
Organism: Gonioctena quinquepunctata; assembly: GCA_018342105.1. Lineage (NCBI taxonomy): Eukaryota > Metazoa > Arthropoda > Insecta > Coleoptera > Chrysomelidae > Gonioctena > Gonioctena quinquepunctata. Next base: position 357,178 of record JAFIRS010001082.1, read on the forward strand.
CATTTTTCCTTTCATGAGCTATTCTGTTTTCCTGCTTTTTTAGGAGCAGTGTCTTCAGCTTTGAGAGTTTCGATCTTCAATGATTCCTCAACGTATTTGAGTAGTTCTTTTTTGTTCAACATAATTTCCACTCTGAACTTCCAGTTATCATAATTCGTTCCACCGAAAAGTGGAATCTCATACTTTTCATCGTCACCCATTTTTGCATACAATAAGTTATATACACTTTTCCAGAATAGGCTTTACACTGGGCCCATAACCTGTTGAAAAACAGTGTGATATTCCAATAATACAATTGCTCTTGTATTTGCAATAAAGAGAACAATTTCAAATTCCAAAAACGTATTTTCACTTCAAATTATTCATAACAAAATCTATCACTGTCTGACATACATTACATATATGATAAAGAGTATAAATAAGATGTCTAAAAACCCTGGTGAACGAACTGATTCGATATTGTTTAGATTTTCGAGGGGACACCACCTGTTACTTCAACAGAGCTTCTCTCTCTGTCGTAGATGGTGCCGTCCAAAAATGTTTGTCTATATTCTTGCTTAATGTCGAAACATAATTTCTGACATCTGCAGCATCTTATGAAATTATTTTCAGTGTTTTGTCGGTATCTATGCAATTTCCATCTCTTTGATTTGAAATCTTGCCTAGCTTATTCCTGAGTTTGTTCTTTAAAAAATCACTCGTTCATCAGTTCATTAGTGCGTGAGGAATTGTTTACTTTCAGGTAGTGTAGTGTGTAAGGATACTTTTTGTATAATGGGCCACATTTGTATTTTGTGTGGACAGTGTAAAGCAGCATATTCGAATGTTCACCTGTATTCTCAATTTCTACAGAACTCTGTGTTCTTTATACAACAAAGGGCTGTGAGATACCTTAGTAAAGCTAAACACAGAGAACCATGTCAACCCTTATTTACATTGACTTGCATCTTCATTCTAGAGAGTGTATGTATGATCCACAAAAAATATGGGACTAACATTCATTCGATGTCGGTATACAACACTAGGAATGATAACTTCACGGTTTCCCTACTAATTCCCAGAACTTCATTAATAAAAAAATCTATTATTTACAATGCCAAAAAAATGTTTAATCACCTACCATCACATATTCGTTCATTGGTAACACATATTAATTTCAGAAGAGCAGTTAGAGAGCTACTATTGAATAAAGCCTATTACACCTTGCAAAACTTTTATGAAGATACATTTAAATAAGTATGTCAGTTTTTATAATTCGTTTTTTAAATTGTTTGTTTAATATCTTCTTTTTTATAATATAACTTTTACCAGTATATGTTCTACTCAAATGTTTTGTTTCTTGTACATGTGTATGATTTTTTACATGATTTTATAGTTTTAATATTAGTTATAGTATAGGTATATCAAACTTTTGGTTTTTAGTACAATAAAGACTTTCTTCTTCTATTCAGTACCAAAAGCAAGTATAAATGTTGACGAATTGACTAATAATGATATTTCCATAGTTCATCATATTGTATGCATTAAATTTTATATTTTCTGAAATTTAAAAAAATGCAGTTTACCTCAAATTCAAATGGTACAAGATACGAAAAACAACACGACAGTGCTTTCTTTGTGCAATGTTCGGGGGCTTCTAATTCTAGCTTTGGTATTGGTGAAGTTTGACAGATGTCTCTTTTCAACCAATTGCAAAGCTAGAATTAGAACCTGCGAACAGTTCGCCTCAAGAAGAAATCTGAGGAAATAAATATACCCTGTTACTAAATTGAAACTAAAACGAAATTGGCGCCATCTGACACGCTAGTAATCTCTATTATCAAGTAGGCCAAGTGTCGCCAAGTCGATCCCAATCTTCTACAGGTATAAGTTCAAGCACCAGGGTTTCTATACATCTTAAGTATAAATAATATACACTATGTTAAATTTAACACCTATGGAAATTGCTATTTCAACAACTTTATATAACTTATCCACATTATTGTTCGAATCTAGGTAGCCATAAACGGTCAGCACTTCTGCGAATTCCCCCACCGGATCCCGATTAACAAAGTAACGCATCTCCTCATAGATGGAGATGTTTCCATCACCCTCATTTCCTGGGAAGGTATAGCAGGAGTTGGAGGAACTGAAAGTGCCTCTAGAACTTCCGCGCTGAACGCTGAAGGCCCGCAGGGTGCTCCTCAGCAATTTGGGGGTTATGGTGGCCCTCAACAGGGTTATGGTGCACCTCCACAAGGGTACGGTGCTCCTCCACAGGGATATGGGGGCTATGGGGCACCAGGGAATGGGTATGGAGCTCCACAACCGGGGTATGGACCACCTCCACCACCAGGGGTAAGAAGAAGTATACATTTTGATCAATCTCCACTAACTTATATTGAAAATACTTTTTATATCATCTGTTACCTCTCTTTGTTGTTTAACCCTATACCATTCAGGTGTCCTCCTCTGACCAGTAAGTAAGTGTGAATCTTAACGAATTCCCATTCTGTTGAAGCAGAAACAGTCATCCAGTTTTATAAAAGTTTTCCCTTGTCCATTTTTTGGTATGTTCTTCTAATAATCTTCCTCCCAGTGTCATGGCACCCAATAATGAGCCGCTTTATAATAGCCTATGAGAGTTTTGAGTTCTTCATGACATTCCACACCATTCTAGGTGTTACCTTTAGGTTTGTTAGTGCTTTGAAGTAAAGCCTGATTCCTCGTATAGATATCCATTTATTTCGTCTATCTCTACAGGTCTTTACACTTGTGTATGGAAGAATAGCAATATATTTTGCTTGAACTAAAGAAATATATTGATCGAGTGAGTACGTGGATTCAATGTACATTCCTAAGCAGTTTTTCCCGTTCGTGTTCAGTTTTGGACTCATCTTTATTCTCTTGTTTGTGTGTCTTAGAATGTCATGTGTGGGTCTTTCTTGTTGGATGTTTCGGTCAGATTTGGCTCCTTCTTGACTTCCTTATGAAAATGAACGTAACGAAGTGTAACATAGACACAAGAGAATCTTCATTGCTTGATTTGGCGTTGTTCTCATTGCCTATGTTCTTTCCGAATGAGCAAGTTTCTTTACTGAACACTGGAAGTTGGATTATTTCAACTGTAGAAAACTAAAAAAAATGAAACACTTTCTGTACCTTATCAAGAAATAATATAAATGCAATATTCCATATTATTTTTGAAATTGTTGAAATATTAGGAACGAGAACTACAATAATGGAGGAGACTTGGTTGTCAGTATACGAGGCACAAACAGTCAATGAAATGTATGAAAATTTTATCCAATTCTTTTTTCTTAATTTTTAATGAGAGTCCAGAATCATAAAAAACCTAAGTGTGTGACCGAAAATATTTATCAGGCTAGGGAAACATTAAATTTGCTCCACGAACTGTACCAACTAGGTCAAATATCGAAACATGATTATTCAAATTACAAAAAGTGAACTGCTGAAGCAAGAAAAATACAAATATTACGAAAATCAAATTGAAAACTCCGATAGCAAAGGGAAGACAGTATGGAATATAATAAATCGAGAAAGTGGTAAAATTAAAAACAATTCTGATTTTTTTTTCATGGAATCAGGGACGAAAATGGGGATATTGTAAAATCCCCTGAACTTGCTAGTGAGTTATTCAAAAACTATTATGTTAATATGGCCGATAGACTTGTTGGTACAGTTCCCGCAAACAATGAATCGGAATATGTTCCATCAAACCCAAAAACAATATATATATCACTGAAGTCTCACAAACAGAAATTTCGAGGATCATAAATAATCCGAAAAATAAATTCTCTAGTGGTCTGAACCTCTTACTTACACTATAAATGAATCTCTGAAAAGAGGTGTATTTCCAACAAGGTTGAAAATGGCTGTTGTCACACCTCTATTCAAGTCAGGTGAGCTTTATCTAATAGAAAATCATAGACCAATTAGTTTACTATCCTCTTTTTCCAAAGTATTTGAAATAATAATGCTAGAAAGGCTAGTACCATTCTTAGAAAAGAATAGTATGATTAAAAAATACCAACATGGATACCAAAAAAATAAATCAACAACTACAGCTACTTTCGACTTCGTGAGAAGAATACTTGACTCTCTTGATAATGGATATGTGGCCCTTGGAATATTTATAGACCTGTCAAAGGCCTTTGATTGTGTGAACCACACCACATTATTAAATCAAATACAAAAAATGGGAATAAGAGACATAGCATTCAAGTGGATTGAATCTTATTTGGATCAAAAAAGTTAAAAAGTTTGTAACCAAACAAATGGTTCAAACTACCACTCGAGTTATAGACTTACTTATGGGGTACCACAGAATTACTTATGGGGTACCACAGGGCACCATGCTTGGTCCAATTCATTTTTTGCTTTATGTCAACGACTTACAACAATATTTGAATGATGACTCCGTTTTTATTACAACTTATGTGCTCAAGGCTAAAGCTAAAACAGTATATCAAAAGTTATGTGACTGGTTTCTTAAAACTTCCTCAGTTCTGAATCCTGAAAAAACTAATTGCATCTTATTTAGACATAGTAGAAATAAAAACAATTTTCCAAATGAAATTGACTTGATCAATGTGAATGTAACCTTTTCGGAAAGTTTGGAATTCCTGGGAGTCTTCGTTGATGAACATATGAATTGGAAGAATCACGTGGACAAGCTATGTGGTAAACTGTGCTCAGTATGTTATTCACTAAGAGAACTAAGGAAAGTGGTAGATACAAAGACACTTTTGAATGCATACCACGGGCATTTTTATTCTTTAATGTCTTATGGAATGATTTTATGGGGCATTTCACACGTACATGAGCTCTTTGTAGTCCAGAAAAAAGAAATAAGAATTTTGAATCATTTGAAAATTAGTGAGTCATGTAGCGAGTACTTCAAAAAACTGAATCTGTTAACTGCTTCGGCAATGTACATTCATGAATGTCTGAATTTTGTATATTAGCACAAGCAGCTTTTTTTCTGATAATTTTAAAGAACACCAGTATGAAACTAGACAGAAATTATTTTGTCTACCCATTGCATAAAACTAGTGTTTTTGAAAAAGGTTGTTTCTATAAGTGTTTGCAACTATACAATGTATTACCTATATGTATAAAAAATACTCCCTCCTTGGGTAATTTTAAACAAACCGTGAGAACTGCTTTAGTTAGTGCGGAGCCCTATGAAATTAGTGACATTTCACGTGATACATTCTTGTAATTTTAGTATTTTTCATTTATATTAGTAACATACATCTTTGTTTCTCACACTCTGGAATACTAACAATGCAAATTTCAAAATATTGTGGATTTGTTTTTAGACATGTACCATACACAAATGTAACTATTTCTGTCGTTGGTACTCAATAAATTATTATTATTATTATTAGCATTGGATGTGTTCATCGAAAAACTATTAATTTTTCTACACCTATTATTCTTTTATTTTTTCCTTTTGAGGTTGTGGGCTGCTCTTCTAACACTATGGCTTCCTGCATGAAAAAATTGTCATATATAAACCTGTCTAATTTTGTCCAATAAATGTGACAGGCACAACCTGAAACTGGTTTCGATAATTTCCTGGATACTGCCCAAACGATACTAGCCGGGGCCATCAAGAGTGGCGCGGCTGAGAAACTGCTGGGTGGATTGTTATCAGGCGGGGGTAACCAATCGGCTCAACAGGGGTATGCCCCTCAGAATGCGGTGAGTTTTTTCTAATTGAAAAATGGCAGGTGAATAGCTTGGTATCTGAACGAAAAAAGCTTGTTTTTCTAACACTGACAATATATATATATATATATATATATATATATACAGTGTGACCCATTTAAAATGGGACCACCCCTGTAGAATACTCATTTTTCAGTCAAATATTTTTTTTTTTAATATTAAGCATCAAAAACTGTATCTTGACACAAATTTTCATAACTTTAGTTTCATTTCCAAGGCACTCTATGGTTTTTTTTTCTTTGTCAAAAACGGCAAAAGTTTACTAGGCATGTTTTTTTCCAAATTTGACTACACCACTGGATTCGTAGTCGTTATAAATGGAAACCATAAAAATTTCATAAAAAAATATTGGTTAACAACAACTTTAATTTTGGAAACAAAGTATTTGATTATAATTTTTATTTAGATTGCAGACATATTTGAAATCTGGCAACATTGCCGATACAAAGTAGAGCACACGTGAATTTGTTCATTTCGTTTTTATCGGCTATGGAAGACTGCATAACTTGAAAATGAATTTTTAATTTTCTGTTATTTTCGAATACACTTATAACCTAAACTTAAATAAATGATTTTAAGGGAATATAATTCACAAATCCAGTGGCGTAGTTAGATTTTTATTACAAAATCGCTTCCACCAGAAATCGCTCACATTAACATACTTTCAGGAGTTATAACTGTAGAACGGAATGAGCTATTGACTTCGGATTTTCGCTGTACAAATTCACTGGTGTTCTACTGTGTATCAGCAGTGTTGCCAGATTTTAAATATGTCTATAATCTACATAAAAATTAATATCAAATACTTTGTTTCCAAAATTTAAGTTGTTGTAACTTTGTTGTTAACCAATATTTTTTAATGAAATTTTCATGGTTTTCATTTATAACGACTACGAATCCAGTGGTGTAGTCAAATTTCAAAACAAAAATTGCCTAATAAACTTTTACCGTTTTTACGAAGAAAAAAAACCATAGAGTGCCTTGGAAATGAAACTAAAGTTATGAAATTTTTTGTCAAGATACAGTTTTTGATGCTCAATTTTCAAATTTTTTTTTTAGAATGAAATTTTGTTCATTTTAAATGGGTCACACTATATATATATATATATATATATATATATATATATCCTGGTAATGTTTCGCACAAGAATTAAATTTTTACTTCAAACAATAAACTAGTTATAGTAAATACATCGAAAAAGATGGACCAAGAAGTGATAATGATCATATGTAGGGAAACAATATGTTTTGAAAACAAAACTTAGTTTACTCTTATGGCACTAGATGATGATAGGTCTACAGTTAACCTGTTTATTCATGGGCGATATGGATATTGTTACAGAACTGCAGCATGTGCGAATAGGGGCGTACTCTACTTATTTTCGTAACCATATAAATGTGATTATAATTAAGTCATTTATTTCATTATGGACCTTAAAGATTTCCCCTCAACCTAATTAATAACTTTATCTAGTTTCTGGGAGTGTTGGAGAATGTTATTCATAGTTAAGTTTCCATCATCAATTCTCCTTTTAAATAAAAGCTTGTTTAAAAAAAATATTTTTCTACTCAAATTTTTGTCTATGTTGGTTGAAAATGCCTTAGCGAAGCGCATGTTCTAATTTGAATAAGTACTACATGCTCCCAAAGATTATTAAACTGTTTTTGATAGCCTGAATATTTTGTTGAATTGAAGACAAACCATTTTTCAAATTATTCGACTCTCTATTAGCACACCCAGTATACCTGAGAAAAAAAACAGGTTCCATTGGTGATAACTGAAAATTATCAGTTTAATGAGGTCTGAATTCTAAGAAAATATGAAAAATGGAATAACTAAAATATTTGCAATGAGCTGTTGGATTCACAAGCTTTTTCGAGATGCTTTTTCATATTCATCTGATTTTTTTTGTGTTTAAAAATAATGTCACTCACATCCTTCGCTACTAGTGTTTTCTTTAATAACTAACTGCCTATTTTTGCCTAGTGCCGTCACCTCACTTTACACAGTGCATTGTGTTTATTTCATTTTCTGTATGCCTTTTTTGTTTGACATGTTGAAGTTACATTAATGTCCAGGTCCAGTGTATTTATGTCTAATAGAGTTTTTTTAAGGTAAAAATCGTCATAGCTTTTCTTGGTATCATTCTGTATGAAAATCAAGTTCATGAATTTAGTCTTCAGAGACTATGAACTTGTTAACAGAATGCTCAATAATGAAATAGGAAAAAATCGGGGAATAAATCTGATTATAGAAGTGAGAATGTTGAATGAAATGTGTTCTAAAAAAGCTTGAATGGTGTCGGATAAACTTGATGCATGTTTAACAACAAATTATATTACAGATGCACAAAATATGGGAAAATATAACTCAGTTTATGCTGTTTGAAATGTAAAGGGAATGCTCTCATCTTTGAATTATTCATTTGTTGAAGCTATCTCTATATGGTCTCGTCCGATCAAACTTCTCAATGCATGAAAATATTTTATTGAAAATTAACCCTTTTGGTAGAAACAGGATTTTGATATTTAAAAGGGGTATTCATATCAATAAAATCCCAATAAATATTTTTCTCACCGTCCTAAAATCTGCTGCTGATAAAAAGTTCATTTTGACAGATTTGGAACTGTTCCAAACGTTTTTTTTCTAGAAGAGTTTTCGATATTGCAAAAAGATTTCCTGCTGCGGAAACATTAAGTATCTTTGAGAAGGGCGCCTGGCAAAATTAGACATTAGTTTCCGAAAACATAGTATAGTCGATTTTTATACCTTGAACCCCCAGACGATTCTAAAGTTTTCTACACGGTTCATCATGAAAACATATCCATAAAACAGCAACTGTGCTGGCGTAAATCATGCCGGAAGTATTTATTAATAATCAATAACCACCGGACACATAAAAGAATCACTAGATTGTGAATTTCAATGAGTACGACCAATAAAACTCACTGTGCCACGTCCCATCTTGCTGCAACCCTCGGCACAGCGGTAATTAAGGGGTGGGAAAAACGCAATTTACTACATTTTCGTCCCGGACAAAAAAACTCTTAACAAAAATTGTAGGTAAGGACTAGATTGTCAATATGAAAATAAGGTCGAGTAATATACTGATTCTATTCAAGTTCTGCTTATCAGTCCAAATTTAAAACAATCATCCGACGTGAGTTTTACATGCACAAAATATGATGGCCTATGCTAAATCTATTCCGCATCTGAATCAGAACTGCTCTCAGAATCATTCAAATCATCGCTCTCTACGTCTGTGTTATCGGAAGGGCCACCTTTCAAAATGTAATTTCCCTCAAACCGAACGTGTTCTAATATATCCCTCATTACCCAGCCACATTATTCGGGACACAGTATAGTCTATTCTTGTTTCGTCGCATTTTTCCATATCACAGTAACAAAGATTGTTCTTAACATTTTTTTGTTTCAAAGATTTGAAGCATGACGGTATCGTACGGTATCCTCTGATTTATTTAGTGAGCTTTTCATTGTCTTTTTTACCCGAATACATTTTGTGAAAAATAATGGACCTCACAGTGTTCACGATTCTGCAATTTTTGATTGCGTACATTAATGACGTGAATTCTTGCAATTTGTCAACTTTTTCTTGATCATCAATATCTGTCAAATCAGTTAAAGATGCGTTGGAGTGATTCAATTTTTTCTAAATTGTTGAAAGGACTGGTTTTACCCCAGCGGTAAAAAGCAGAAGTGTAGTCACACCTGCTAAAGGCATGGAAACCGAGTAAAGCACTACACTAATGTGGTGCAATCTACGCACTTCTGATCTTTTTACAAGCTTTTTTTTCTTACAGTTTCTGAAATTTGGAAAATTTTGCAAGTGTCTCAAAAGTGAAATAAAAACATGCTTGTCAGTGGTTTTTACCATAATTTGGCTCCAATCTGGTTTTATTAAATATCATTCTATAGTGTCGGCTTCCTCATAAAAACAGCAATTCTGGTTATTCGGTTAAATGACTATTAACATGGTATGAAAAGCACTTTTCTTCAAGAGTCATTGCCCAAACATTCTGCAATTAAAAAAACCACAGCTTTTTTGAATTTTTTGTTTTTTAAACTTTCCAAGAAAGCATTAGGGCTGGTTTGTTTTAGACCAACAATTGTGTACGATACGTCAAGCTCACCTCGAACTTTTCGTTCCTAATCTTTGATTGATGGACAAAAAAGTAATATTGTTTGAACAATTCAATCATACTTTATTATCGGAAGATATTACATCTCATAGATAAAGTCGTATAAATATAAAGTAACCATTCCAATCTTTGTCAAAAAACTCTTGAACGCTATAAAACACCTTATTTATAAGTAAGATTTTTATAGATCTCCTGAAATGAGGTGGAGAAACAATGTTTTTCTAGGTGGCTGGGAGATGATTGTATAATTTGACTGCACTATAAATCAGAGAGTTCCTCGTTGAATTTGAAGACGGACTAGGTACTCTTAAATTATTATTTTGGCGAGTGATACTAATAATTGCCCATATGATGCTTTATTTAGCATTTTTGTGTACTAAACACATAGTTTCTAGAATAAATAACGTTGCTTTTACACATTCTCCAGAAAGACACACAGATGAAAAATTAATATTAACAATGATTAACTAATCCATTTTGCAATAATACAAAAGTAGCCAGATTCAGAGACGCCGCAAGTTGAAGAAATTGTTTGTAAACATTTTTTGTAGTTGTAACTGCGTAAGTACTGTGAGTCGGCACAGTTGTTTTTTTGGGTACATCTACAATTTCTGTTGAGGGACGCGGAACTGTGAGTTTTCCTGGTCGTACCCATTGAAATGCACAATCTAGTGATTCTTTTATGTGTCCGGGAAAAAAAGTAGATCTTGAAAAAAAATGCGTCTGGTTATTAATTAATAATTATTACTTCCGGCATGATTTACGCCTACACAGTTGCCTTTTTTTTTAATCTATTTTCATGACAAACTGTGTAGAAAACTTTAGAATTGTCCAGGGGTTCAAGGTATAAAAGTCGACCGGGCTCTCCTACTAGTAGTGACACAAAAGTATCAGATTGACCAAAAAAAAAACATGGATATTACCTTCAGAAATACGGCATCTATCCTGATCTACCCAAAGATTTCGATCCAAACCAAGAGACCCACACCAAAACTAAATCAGGACCCGTCGAGAGCCTCTTCTCAAGTTTTCTCTCCGGTGGCAACACCCAACAACAAGGATCACAACAATCAAACCAAGGCATTGATCTGGGATCCGTTCTCTCGGGCCTGCTGGGCGGAAACCGCCAAGGCAACACAAACCCCTCACAACCTGGTGCAGTACCCCCTCAGTATAGTGGTCCCCAACAGTATGGTGGTCCCCAACAAAACATACCTCCAAATCAGCAGTCGCATGGTCCAGATATAGGCACCTTTCTGTCAGGTCTTTTGTCTGGTGCTAATCAAAACTCCGGCCAAGTCCCGCCTTCACAGCAACAACAGAATATACATGGTAACCAACAGTCTCAAGGTGTAGACATGGGATCACTACTCTCAGGTCTCTTGTCAGGAGGAGGTAACCAACAACCTGGACAAGCTCCTAGTAACAAAACGGCAGCTCCTCAATTCCAACAAAATGCATCAGGAGCTCAGCAGTCCCAAGGAGTAGACATAGGCTCCTTGCTCACCGGTTTATTGTCGGGTGGTAACCAGCAACAGCACGGTCAAGTACCTCATCCACAACAAGTACCTCCCGCCCAACAAGGCGCCAATCCCAATCAGCAGTCCCAAGGTCTAGACGTGGGTTCCTTGCTGTCGAATCTGCTTTCTAGTAATGCCCACCAGGCGCCTCAAGGGCAAGGAGGCAAGCCAAATGCTTCTGGGACACAGCAATCGCAGAATATCGATGTAGGCGCCTTGCTCACAGGACTGTCGGGAATGCTTTCAACCGTCCAAACTAGACCCATCCAAGAGACCGGTGGTAACGGTACACCGCAGCAACAAGCTCAGCACCAACAATCGCAAGGTGGTATCGATTTGAGTTCACTTTTGTCTGGATTATTGTCTGGAGGTCAAAGCAACCAGGCACCCCAAGGTCGTCCTCTAGGACCCTATCAGCCACCCACGGGAGGGTATAATCAGAATCAGGCAGGTGGATATCAACAGCCGCAGGCTGGTGGGTATCAACAGCCACAAGCAGGCGGTTATCAACAGCCACAGGCAGGCGGATATCAACAGCCAGGCGGTACTGCACCATCAACAGGTGGTACCCCTGCAGCACAAACTGGTGGTACAGTATCTCAAGGTAGCACTGTGATACCGCAAGGTGGTACTACAGCACCGCAAGATGATACTACAGCACCGCAAGGTGATTTTACAGCTCCGCAAGGTGGTTCTGCAGCACCGCATGGTGGTTCTGCAGCACCGCAAGGCGGTACTGCATCAGGTCAAGGGGTAGCTCCTAAAGCATCTCAGGGTGCCAGCAAGCAAGGTTATGAAGATGTCAGTGATCAGCTAGCACAAATGATTGCCGGAGATGGTGGGAATTCGCAAAGGCAGCAGGTGGGACAGTCTCATCAGGGACGGTCGCAAGAGGTAAGATTGGTATTTTTTTTTTGTTGAGATGGGAGAGGTAAATCGAACACAATGCACTGAATTTAGAATAGGTTTTTATGCATGTTGGTGGATGGGATGGGGGTTTTGTTTGTGCTTTGCTGCCTTATACACCAATGGAGCGTTTTTGGAGTAATGCTTTAGCAGCGGTGTTATAAAAAAGTATTTTACCTTTTTTCATAATAATAAATCGAACCGTGTTCAGTGTATAGTCTCAAATATCATCATTTTTGCTTTTTTATGTGAAAAAGTATCGTAGCTTGAATCTTTCATAATAACTAGTGAAACTTATAAAAGATAAACCCGTTTTATTCATAAAAACCAAATCGAGTGAACAGTAATATTTTATAGTAGAAATTTGAGATTTAAAAATATATATATATATTCTCCACAGTCAATTATTTATGGGGCGTCGTTTATGTCAAAAGTAGTTGTTCTCATATATATTTTCTTAAAAAAATATATTTTTTTCATTCCATATATTTATTAGATGGCGACAATATATATTGAAACTGAACAAATTTATTTATTTTAGTGGTAATTCAAAAATAAATATATAAATAAGACTACTCATCAGAGGATCTTGAAACACTATATTACGATTCATTCTATTCATATATCTTTTTCGATTTTTTTAACAAATTTTCCCCCCAAAATGTTATTTTATGGAATTAAGTTTTTTGACATGTACTTCAGGATTGTGTCAAAATCTATTTTAACCCAGCTAATAGGAAATATACTAAATCCATAAGACAATGGACGTCCGAAATGAGAGTAATCAGTTACCACATCGTCTTCAACCTTCAAACAAACATTTAGATTTTTGTCCCCCGAAGGGTTTTTTCCTTGGCACCGGTCCAATTTTTTATGCCAAAGAATGCATCAACTGTTAGCATTTAGAAAACTCAATATTATTGGAAGCTAATAGAAGAATTAGTAATTAGGAAAAGTACCATTATTTGAATGAGAAAGTTTGAGATATCAGAATTTTTTGTATTACTAAAAAACATATGAGAATCTGAAATATTTGACTGTTTTGGAAATTAAAATAACTCAAGCTCAATACAATATTTACCATATTTTCCTAGTGCTTGTTTTTCAAACTTCAAAAAAATCACGCGTTACTAGTGAAAAAACGTTTTAACAAAAAATTAAACCGACGAAATACGGAACTGAAAAGTAAAAAATAAAATAAACCTTCATAGTCTCAATAACTAAGCTCCTTAACTAATGTAAGTAACTAATTTTGAGTCGGCGCCAAACAAACGTCGTCATCGGTTAAAAACTGTATGTAAATCCTGGCTGGTAAATAGTAGCTCAGAATGTTTCAATTCAATTTCTCTAAAATGAACTTGTACAACTTTTCACAGCAATATGGGCAATATCCTCATCCTCCCCAGGAACAAAAAGGACCCATTGAAAACCTACTCTCTGGTTTTCTTGGTGGTGGAGGCCAACAATCTCATGTGAGTACAAGTTAAAAGAATACTATACATAAAGGTTTTTTTTTTTCAATAGTTATAGTGATCATTTTAGCAAAATTGGGATTTTCCTGGTCAATGAAAGAGCTAAATGACAAATTAATACAGATTTTGATTACTCTAGCATAATAGAATTTTTTATAAATTAGTTGTAATTTTGCACACGCATACAACGTTCTAACAAATGTTGTGTTTTTCATTAAAATATTCATCATTTATTGATAATAATAATTTTTATTTTGAGGAAAAGTTACATACATGAAATCTGTAAGCAACAGTTAAACAAAATAACGTCAAAAATACTTATGAGTCTATTGTAATTATTTAGTGATTCAAATAATCATCTATTTTGTAAGGTTCTAAGAAGTAGTTCAAACACACTCTTTTTGAATTCTTTGATGTTATTCATCAGCTTGATTTTAGTTGGCAATTTGTTGAATATTTTTATACAATTATAAAATGGACCTTTTTCAGTTATGGTTAACCTATGTTTCGGATAATTATAATAAAAATTTCGAGTGTTTTAGTTACTCTCGATAATCCCAATTATTGGGAAGATTTTTGAAGTCATCATTAAAACGAGGTTGTCACCGTACTTAATTTTATAAACGACCAACAATTTGGATTTAGGAAAAACCGCTCCACAATACAAGCAGTTCGTAAACTGGTGATGGACATGGTCGAGGGCTTTGAAAATGGACAACCTACTGCAGTAACTCTATGTGACCTCAGCAAGGCCTTCGACTGCGTCCCACATCGAGGCTTACTTGACAAGCTTGAACTATATGGCATAAGAGGGAAAGCTTACTCTTTTTTCGAGTCATATATATATGTGGGACAACTCAATACGTATCATACAACAACAAGACGTCAGAGTGTAAACCGATATCATCAGGAGTGCCCCAAGGATCAGTCCTTGGGCCACTCCTGTTCATAATATTTATAAATGACATATTCTACCACATCAAACCAGCAGAGTGTATCTTGTTCGCTGATGACATTACTTTCTACAATTCCGCCTTGAACCCGACAGAACTTCACCAGAAGGACGTCGAAGCATCTAACAAAATCAGTGAGTGGCTCACCCCTAACAACCTGATTCAAAACGACACAAAAACTCAATCAATCACATTTTCTTCCAACACCCACTTTGCCTCAGACGTAGCAGTTAAGCTGTTGGGCCCTAGACAGCAAACTAAAATGGGATGAACACATTGGTTTACTATGCAAAAAGTTGGGAAGTCAAACCTTCGTTCTTAGACGGCTGAGAAACACTGTGGACGAGAAAGTCCTGAGAATGTCATACTTATCTCTATTTCACTGTCACTTAAGTTATGGCGTAATTTTATGGGGTAACTCTATCCATGCAAATCGTGCCTTCATTCAGCAGAAGAAAGCAGTCCGGGTTATTGCCAAAGTAGATTACAGAGACTCTTGCAAACCCTTATTCAGGATATTAGAAATTCTAACACTTCCTGCACTTTATGTATATTTTGTTTGATTGAAATACATAAAAATATTCATTGCTATACCAAACACGAATATCTGCATAGATATCCCACCAGAACTAGATCTCAGCTCATCAATCCCAGACTTCGTCTCAATACATCATTAAAAAATTCAATCAATTTAAATATATACAATAAAGTGCCCGAATCATTCAAAAAACTCAGCTACAATGAATTCAAACAAGTCATCAAACACCTTCTATTGGAACCATAGCTTTTACTCAGTAGATGAATTTTTGTTAAGTGATCTAACAGAATACAATATTACGTAAACACCACGATAAATAAAAACACCCATCTTTCTACCTCAAACTCATTTCAAACATAATTTGTTATGTGTGTATACATGTTGCTTTTTATTGTTATGTTCACAATATTACCATAAGAAGATATTTTACACCTTACTCAAAAATATGTTAAATCATAATCTGTTGTGTAAACCATAATTTGCTGTGTATGTATATATGTTTTATTTGTTATGTTCACAATAATCCTATAATATGTTATTTTAACTACGGACATGTTCCAAACTTCTTTACGTGTGTAATACATACATACATAAATTTTTTTTTATTATTATTTTTTTTTTGTGTCTCAAGAAAATTTACATTTTATAGACACGTCCAAACCTTAATGAAAGAAATATTCAGAACACCAATAAATTCTATTCTATTCTCTGTGACTTATAGGAGTCAAATATATATTTGTTCATGAAAAAAATATAATCTTATATATATATATATATATATATATATAATTTGATTTGAATTTTCCACGGCAGGTTTCAGTTTTAGCATTAAGATAAGAGCTTTTTTCTGTATAGTAAAAATTATTTCACTACCTCTACTACATCCATAAAATACTACGCCTTGTCGAATCACCGATTCAAGATTTGCGTGTTATACAATTTTCAATGTTTTCAGATCTACATATTGCTGTATCACTCTCATGGAGTATACAAATGCATTTAATTTTTTACTTATATAGTCAACATGACTGTCAAAGGAAAGTGTACTGTCAATATACAAGCCTAGACATTTGGTATCATTTGTTATTTGTAGTGAGCTGTTTGCCTTTGTGAGTGCTTCATTTGCTTCGGCCGTAATCCTTGGAAAGTCTTTAGAATTCATAAGCAAGTTTGTGTCATCAGCATAATTCGTCATTTTGCATTTCTCAGTTGTTAGGAATCTTATCTACCCCACTACTCATTTTATTTTTCAGCTTTTTTACTAAATCATGGATTTCTTTGCTGTCAACCGGTGTTAAAAATATAGATTTTTCACTAAGCTTTATGTTATTCGCAGAAGTGTTTTGTTGATCTTTTACCACTTGCTTTACCGTTCTAAAGAGATACTCATTGAATTCATTAACGATTCACTCCCCTGCAAGCTGTATAACTGCTATCAGGTTTGTTGTAATTCCCTTGAATATATTTCATTACTCCCCATACTGCCTTGGATTTGTTATCTGAATTTGTGACTTGTGATTGGTACCTATTTGATCTAAAAGTTTTAGTTTGTTGTTATATTCTTTTTTTATTCGTTGGTATTCCTCTTTATATCTAGGATCTGTGGTACTGCACACATATAGAATATCTAATTGATTTTTGCATTATTTCATGTCATTCTCATATTCCAATTTCTTGTGTTTTTTCCTTCCTACCAGGACTTTATTTTTAGGAAAAGAGTCATCAAAGAATTTCAGGAATATATTTATGAAAACTTCCCATTGCTCATCGACTTTACTTTTTCGAGGTTGTACACTTCTGTCCAACAAGCTGTTTTCAAACTACCAACAAAGTTTGCTGTGTTTAGTTGGGTGTAATAGCTTTTTGATGAGAAAAAAATGTATATTCTTTACTTCTGCATAATGTATATCCAATTTTTGAGCCGTGTGATCAGAAATCATTGAGTGTATCACCTGCGATGAATAGTTATTTTCTACATTTGTTAAAATCTTGTCAATCCCCGTTTTTGAGGTGGGAGTATTTCGAGTGTTGTGAGGTGGGAGTATGTCGAATTGTATGTACAATATTGTACGAGTTATAAGGGATATGAGCTCTAGTTTTTCTCGTGACATACTACAAAAATCAATGAAGTGTCTTATAAATAGGTTTGTTGGGATTTGGATCAGTTTGGTCGAAGAAAAACTATTGTTTGTTACAGAGCCCCGAAGATGAATTTAATAAAGTTCGAAACGTTGGCAAGTTTCACTATCCATAGTGATCCAAATCCCAATAAACCCTCTGAATATTATACAGGGTGACCTAGGGGTGCGTGCAAGCTCCATAACTATTTTTTATATCCAAGCTATCGACTTAGAGATAGATATCAGCAAGTAAAATGTAATGGTTTTGTTTCTGACTTGAAACTAGTAAATGTCGGAGTTCCCTAGGAGTCCATTCTGGGACCAACTTTGTTTACATTAACGATCTCTTAGAATAAACGAGGCAATTCTCTTCAAGACTTGTTGCTCTTGCTGATGATACTAATTACCTATTCGTAAACAGTGATATCAATGTTTTAAATATTCTGGCAGATGTTATAAATTCATCAGTTTTGAATGGCATTTTTTCATCTTGTCTGAAAATTGCTGAGGTCATTCCATTATTTAAAGGGGGTGATCCAAGCATACCATCAAATTTCAGGCCCATTTCTTTATCACCAACTTTAGCAAAAGTTATTGAAAAACTGATGAAAAAACGAATATTATACTTTCTTGAGGAAAATAATCTCATCCATTCCAAACAGTTTGGTTTTCGATCCGCAAGAAGTACAAATGATGCAATGTTTTCTTTTCTCGAGGAACTTTATCTTCAACTGAATGATGGAGAGGTTGCAGCTGCAGTATTTTGCGATTTGACAAAAGCATTCGACTGCATCAATCACAATATATTGCTGCAAAAGCTCGAAATTTATAGTTTTAGAGGAAACCTTCTACTATGGTTCAATTCTTACTTATCAGGTCGTGTGCAAAAGGTGACAAACAATGGTGAAACATCTGCTGAACATGAAATAAAATACGGGGTACCACAGGGGTCTGTTCTCGGTCCACTTTTGTTTTTAATATATATAAACGATTTAGCCGATTTACCCATTAGTGGGAAATTTACTATCTTTTCAGACGATACATCCATACTATGGCACAATAACAGTACGGTCACGTTACAAAATAATTTAGAAAATGATCTGGAAAAAGTCAAACAATGGTGCAGCGCAAACTTATTAACGTTCAATGTTTCTAAAACGAATATTTTAACATTCAAATGTATTATAGATTATGTCTCGCTCAATGAACAAATAATTGAGCCCAAAGCTGAGATTAAATTCTTAGGGCTACATATTAACAATAAATTGAAATTTGAAGACCACATCATCAAACTATGCAGGAAATTATCATCAAGTTGCTATGCCATAAGGACAATATCATCCAACATGGATTCTCTATCACCAAGAAACGCATATTTTGCGCTTTGTGAGTCTCACTTGCTCAATGGAATTTGTTTCTGGGGTGCAAGTTCTCAAACTTTAACCAACTCAGTTTTTATGCTCCAAAAAAGGGCGCTGAGATATATATGTCAAGCAAAAATAAGTGATTCCTGTAGACCTCTTTTTTTATCACAACAAATTTTACCCCTTGCCTGCCTCTTTATTATAGAATCAGTTAGTCTAATTCATAAGAACTACAAGGAGACCATTTTGCCTCATCAATCGAACTACGAAACCAGACTCATATATAACATCAGTCTTCCTATTCCCTCAACTTCTCAAATCAAATCCTCCATATTTTATAATGGAAAGAAACTGTTCAACCATCTTCCTCTTCCGATCAGGAAAATAAATAATAATTACAAATTTCGTAAAGAGGTTAAAAAACTCCTTTGTCTAGGAGTCTGTTACAATGCAGATGAATTCCTCATTGACAATTTCACAACTTACAATAAAAATTCCTAAAGGGGATAGTTACATTGTGGATGCTCAAATATACTTTTTTACCTTTTAAATTCATACATATATATTTTTTTAATGTTGTCTAAACTTTGTGACTGTATTTATATTTTTTATTTATTTAAACTTATACAATGTGCTGTTTTTTAAAAATGTCTATGTAGTAACTTTTATCTTAGGTTTAAGTAGCTTTGTCAACAAAATTAATATTTTTATGACAATAAAGCATTTCTGATTCTGAGAGTCCATAAAGCTTTTAGGGCTTACCCTGAAAAATAATCTGAAATGGCACTCTCATGTTAATATTTGCAAAAATGTGTTATGCACTCTGCATATCTTCTTTACTTTGGCGGTTTCCATTCAAATATGAAGTATGGTATAATGCACTGGGGAAACTCTACAGAAGCCTACCGAATATTTACTCTACAGAAAAGAGCTGTACATATATTGAGTAAAATTGGACCATTGGACTCATGCAGAGAACACTTCAAAAGCCTCTAAATTTTAACAATGATTTCAATGTATATATACGCAGTGGTTTGCTTTGTTTTAAAAAACAAATATTACTTCAATTGTACCTCAATGTATTGTGTATTTCAATCTCTGTAAATTATACAATGTTCTTCCTAAAGCTATAAAAGACTCAAATAGTATATGTATCTTCAAAAGAGGGATGAAACATTTTCTGCCGAGAAAGTCCTACTATTCCCTATCAGAATTTTATAATGATGTCTAATAACTTTGTAAAGTCTAATGTGTTTATTTAATATGTTAACCTGTCTGGACATCTACTGAAATTTAAATTTATATTCTTATATTTACATAATAATTTTTTTAGTATTATCTCTACACCTTATCTATTGTGACATTATCACATTAGTGAACTCTTCTATATTATAATATTTTGTGACAAAGAATAAATGAAATATAATGGATCACTAACCTTGTTATGATACTGCATAAGAAACAGCAATAATAATCAAATATTTTCAGCAACAATCCCACCCACAATTTGGCGGCGGCGAATCCATCGGGGGATTGGGAAGTATGGGCGGTCTTTTACAAAACTTCGCAGGGAATATCCTCAATCCCAAAGTATGTTTGATGTATTTTAATGTGCGATGATTAACTCTAATCGATTGCTTTTCAGGATGGCAACCAACGTCAGAATTACTGAGCTACGAAAAACTAGAGCTTCCACATAATGCTAGGGCAGCTTTGACATTTTTTGTATTTATTATTTTTTAGGGATGCGAAATTGCACTTATTTGTTTTTCTGTTAGGATTAATATCAGATTGTTTTTATACTTTCATAACTCAACGTAGAAGTTATTTTCATTTATTATTTTAATCTTCCATGCTTTTTTTGTTTCTCAATTGTGATATATGAATTTTCCATCCACACTCAATTTAAAAGCTTAATTCAATAATCAAAGTTGAATTTTTGTGATTTCTTCTGGTATCGAAATATATACAGGTAAATGTAGTGCAACTTTCAAAAGTCTATTTTAGGTTTTACTGTTACTAACATTATGAGATTAGAATGGATCTGAAGAAACATGTAGTCATTTCATCATGGTGCTCTTTGTATTACAGCTACGTAAATCGATATGCCTCAATCTTAGTATTGGAAATAGTATTTGCATTACTCTCTGTAATTTAATTTTCTCAGATATTATGAAATGTTATGAAATATTAGAGTTTTTATAACTATACTTTGATTACAACTGTTTTAAATCTTGTTTAACGTTACTACCACTGAGATTGGAAATATTAAATGAATACATATAGAAGTGTTTTTTTTCATAACCAATCCTTGAACAGAGATGAACAATCAGAGAGAAATTATATTTTTGGAGATTATGCTGGATTTAAGGAAAAATGTTGGCTTTCATGTGGACGTTTCCATGACATTGTCTTTTACTGAAATTTTTTACCCAACCGGATGCCCTACATTAGGAACTCTCTACTATTCGCAAAGAGAATGTTTTGAAAAATGTGTCCACTAACCAGAAGAGTCTTTCGAATCCAAAGCCAGCTGAAAGATTTCAGTTAAGTTCAGTCAATAAAAAAGTTATTCTTTAACAGCACTCAATTTCTGTTGAAAAGGGAAACATTCTCAATTGAACAGAAATATTTTTGTGTGAATTGAAAAATCCACGATAAAAATTAAGTTATTTTTTGTGAATGTCTAACAGAAAACAACTACTTCCCTGGCTAAAGCCACTCTGGGCATTGAACTACATCTGATAGATATTCTTGAACCATGGAACACAGTGACTAAAGTTTATCTTTCAGTCGCAGATGATTCCACATCTGATTTTATTAACATATTGTTCATATTTCCAAACAAATCACTCAAATTATTTTATGAAAACCATGTTTTTCAAAGATTTGCAATTGAAAAAATAATTTGATCAAAACTTCAACTTCATTATTAAAATGATGACATACATGTTCAATATTTGAATAATAAGTCAATAAATCAAAAATTAAGTAACCCATTCACCACACCAAATATAAATTGTAACAATTTAATACAATATGTATGTATTATTTTTAAGTGCTTTCTTAGTTGTTTTACCAACCCTCAGAAGTTTATGAAAACTTGTACGAGTTAAGATCAAGGGGGCCTTACCTTTTATAGTGGGATCCGAAACCAGCCTTAGGGCTTTGAAAAATTTTTCACCGGCTATGGGAGTCGAATACGCGTGAGTATACAAGACTCATACCACTGAGCCACTAGCCTCGTTTTATATATATATATTTCTGGTATTTCGAATTGGGTTATTTTATATTAATTACTGTTCCTCAAATCGCTAATGGGATCTTGATGGTTCTATAGGGATTGAAGTAAACAAGGTGGAATACATCGTCCCTTTATCCTCATTAAGTAGATTATTATTACGGTTTTCGTGGATAACTATACTCTCCATGTAATCTAATTTTTCACTGTCGTTGACCGGTTTGATCGTTCTCAAATTATGAATATTAATTTTGTGACCAGATTCGTTCATATGGTCCGCTGCACTTGACTTATTCTCCCTTCAGTCGGTAATTTCAAAAACGTCCTTATGCATAATCAAAACTATTTCATATTCCAAGATAAATTCTACCAACAGAAGGAAGGTATCGCCAGGGGCAATTGTTTATCACCATGTATGTACGTTTATATTTATACTTATATTGAATAAAGTTTATTATTATTATTCATTGCAAACCTTTTTATGAGTAAATTCGAAATGAATCTGAAACTTCTAAGTAAATATTTTCCTAAAATTTGGATCCGGTATGTGGATGATGTGTGTGTGATGTAATGACGGTTGATGGACGATTAACTTTTTTTTGACACTCTGGTTATTAGAAATAAAGAGCGTTTGGGAATAGACCAACACAAACAGGTTCATCCCAGCCAATTCAAAACACCACAATCAACACAAAATGGCTAGTTTCAATTTTGTAATACATAGAGCTGTAAAATTTCCATTAAATGCTGATCGTTTTCAAAATGATATAAAAAAAGATCAAGGAAATAACAATGACCAATGGATATACACCATACATTATTGATAATCTCTTGAGAATGAAGCGTTTCACACGCCTTCGGCCACTGCGGAACAAGTCATGCTCTGTGAAAATGCTGTTTTGTGTTTTGAGGGTGAATGTTCTGAGCTAATATGTTTTGGTGACATAGAAGTTTTGTGGTTGATTTGAGTGTTATAGAAAATAGAAAAAAAAATAAAAATTGCGTACTCAGTTTGGGATTGAACCCGGGTCTTTATAGTTTAAAAGCGAGCGTTCATCCTCATGAGCTACTTATAATATAATAATATTTATTCACAATTTACACAGTTCAATTTTACAATTTATACGAGGCAATTTTAGTGCGAATTTACAGGATCCAATAAATTGGTCAATTTTGTGACCTTGAATTTTATTGATAGGTGTAAACAGAAAATTGTCGTCAATTTGAACACAATAAATTGATGAATTTAGAATCGGTTCTAATTTTTCATCAATTTTTAGTGGAAATTTGCAGTAACTTTCGGCCATGAATTGGATGCCTGTTAGAACAGAGATTTTCAGGTTATATGTTATTATTTACGCGATTTCACATACCCTACCCTAACTGCGAGAAAAATGATAGTGCGAAAAAAAGAACTATATTACGTTGCATTACATTCACAGCAATGTGCATTGCTGAATATAAAAGACAGAGATGTAGAAGATGGTGGATTAGATCTTGGATTGAGAAAAGAGGGAAAGGAAACTTGATTTCTGAGTGCAGATCCTAATCAATTCAAACAATATTTAAGAATGGATCAGAGTCAATTCAATAAGCTATTGAATAATATTCCGAACATTTTCTATAGTTGAACCATTTCTTGTCAGTATGTTGGTATTCCTGAGTAGAAACTGTTGCCAAAATTGACCAATAAATTGTCAGGTGTAAATATAACCCATATTGGTCAATTTTATTGGATCTTGTAAATTCGCACTTAGAATAAATATAGAAATCCCACAGTAGGATATACCTGTGCGTAGGTTCTGCATAATTTAACGCTAATCATTTGAATACTAATGATTAAAATACTGTCCAGATCTGACTGCTCAACTGAACTTCTATGTACCAAGAATTAACAGCAGATCCGAACAGACATTTTACATTTCAGTCCCGCGAACAAATATGGCAAACTCACCAATAAATTCAATGTGTAGTAATTTTAACACACTTTGTAAAAAAATTGACCCATTCCTAAGCTCACTGGACCAATTCAAATCACAGTTAAAAGCCCATAACTGAAAAAGTTGAAAACTGCAAATAAAATGTAACACACATATCACAATAATCTTAATCTGTCCTGTAATTGGGTGTACTCCTGTTTGGACAATAAAGTGTTTATTATTAATGAGTAGTATAACTTATATATGATGAAATAGATAAAATAATTTATATAAAATAAAAATAATAAGGGGTAGATATTTTATATATATTTAATTTAATTATAACTACAAAATTTCAATATGGATTTGTGAATGTGGATCAGTTACAGTGCATGTCACTGTAGTGGTAGACATTTTTCGTATCAACGTATTTTTTATTTCAGGTTTATCCGCATCAACCATTTGGGTTATTAGCGGGGTTCAATACATTTTATATATCACAAAATACATTTATACATTTCAGAAAGGTAACTAGTCTATCTATGTTCTGTGGGTTGAGGATTGTTCGTAGCTCACTGGGTAGACCGATAACATCTCTTTGTCGTTGGTACAATGGGCAGTCCTGAAGTATGTGTTTCACATTGATATTTGTTTGGCAAGTTTCACATCTTTTGGTCAATTCTTGTTTAAACAGGTGTTGATGCGTTAATTTCGTATGGCCAGTGGTGAGAATCACTTGATATTTTCTACAAAGTCCCTGGTATTGTATAGGATTCATATTTGGGTTGATTTCCAGTAATTTATTATTTTCCTGTTCATGCCATCTCTCACGCCAGATATTTTGTATATACGCCTTTATCGTGGGGGACATCAACGTATTGATGTATCAGTAGTCTTGGCAAACTCAAGATCCAGGTTTTGAATGAGTTGATACTCCTGATATTTTTTTATATGTTTTAGGAACGAGATTATATAGTCCAGGAGCTAGTTATGAGTAAGTTCTTTGAAAAATGTTTTTCTTTGAGTTTGGAACATATGAATAATTTTGTGCAGAGTTTCGAATTGGTGACTTATTTTCTTCAATTCATGTCTATTCTTATATTGTCTTGTAGTTTTGAATAAGTAGAGTTCTAGGTGTTTTAACGAAGTTGAGTTTGCTGCACCCCAGGCAATTATTCCCTATGTAAGGTGGGTTTCGAACAAGGCATAGTATAGCATACGCATCTGGGCTGTTTGTATGTATGGTCTCATGTATTTTAATCTGTATGTAACAAAACGTAGTTTTTTTACTAAGTAAACAATATGTGCATCCCACCTTAGATGAGCGTCAATATATATACCAAGGTATTTCAATGTATTCACTGATGAGATTGAAAGTTCAATGTCATCATATTTCATTGAAAGTGATTTGAAGTCTGGTAGATTATTGGCGTATGAAGTGAAAGTTATGTAAAATGTTTTGGACATGTTAATACTCTATAATTTACTTTCAAACCATTTAATTATCGATTTAAATTTTTTTTCACCTTTTTGTTTCAGAGAATTCCATGCCGATTGATAAATAATTGCAGTGTCGTCAGCAAAACTGATTATATCCCCTTCTACATTCAGTGAGAAGATATCGTTTAGGTAGATGTTAAAAAGTAACGGCCCCTAAACGGTTCCCTGCGGTACGCCATATTCAACAGTCTGTAGATCACTCTTTGTGTCTTTAATTTTTACACATTGCTTTCTTTGATTTAGATAGCTGCACAGTAGCAAATACGGTACGCCTCTGAATCTGATGCTCTCCAGTACTTCTAACAGTTGATCGTGACTGACAGTATCGAAAGCTTTTTTAAATCTACGAATATACATAGGGATGGTAATTTTTCATCTATGTATTTGCTAATTTGGTGCGTGAGATCTGATATAGCGTCTATAGTTGATTTGCCCTGTTTAAAACCGTATTGATTTATTCGTGATTTCAAGATTATCTCAAAAATTTTTGGGAAATTCGTTATTACAGATATTGGACGGTAATTCTCTACTTTATTTTTATCTCCAGATTTAAATATTGGTGAGATAATAGCGATTTTAAAGGGGTTTTTTAGGTTCAAGATGGCTTGTACGATTTCTGGTTCATTGGTTTCTTCTAGGAAAAAGGAATTTATTTTCGACGAAACCAAAAAGGAGGAGGTTCTCTAGTCAACGCGTATTTTTATTTTTTTTATGTATGATCATGCATTACTTTTTACTGAGAAGTCCGATTCCGATAATTCTTTTTCCAGTGGATAGGGTGTACTTCGAAGTTGGTCCCATTTGAATTTAAAAGATGAAATCCACCCCTAAGGGTAGCAAAATGAAGGATATTGATCACTCACCCTCTGAATTCTGGTCCGTTAACCGATTCTAATAGGCATAACTTTGTACTGGGTTCTTCGATTTGGATGATTTTTTTTTAATAGATAGGGTATACCTTATATTTGGATTTCGAATGAAATTATCCACCCATACGGGTAGAAAAATAGGGAATAATTGATTTTTCACTTGTGAACATTGGCACACACATACGTAGTTGACAATGACAGATCGCTACTGACATTATTTTTGTTCCACATACGTCAAAATCATTATATTCTATGAGGATGGAATGATATACAAAGTAATGTAATAAACTAACCAGAACCAGAACAACAAAAATAATTTATATTACAACAAATAGTAAAAGTAGATAATCATATTATTTAACTGGTAATAGTTGAAGTAAGGTGGGTAAGTAAGTATTTTGGAAGTAATCAAAAAACAAGTAGGTAGTAATTAGTAGATTTTAGCCACAAAAAATTGAAATAAAACGATGAAATGAACTGAAAGTAAAATAAAATAAACCTTTTAGCTCAATAACTAAGCTCCTAAACTAATGTAAGTAACTAATTTTGAGTCGGCGCCAAACGAACAATCAACGAAGATCATTAAATTACTTCAAAAAAATTATCAGAATGTCACCGCGCAACTCCATGCCATCATTTTACGCCTTACCTAATTCATTTGCTTGTTTGTTTGGCGCCGACTCAAAATTAGTTACTTACATCAGTTTAGGAGCTTAGTTATTGAGACTAAGAAGGTTCATTTTATTTTTCACTTTTCAGTTCCGTATTTCGTCGGTTTACTTTTTTGTTAAAAAGTTTTTATTCTATTTGTTAGATAGTTTATCCTATTTTAGCCTTAATAGAATGTCATTAGCTAAATTGTGACCTACTTTCGTGAAGTATCCGACGAATTTATTGGCCATTTGTTGGGGGATCATGTGTTTTTTTACTATCATCTAACTGGATTTGTCTTATTTCTTCTTTACTATTTTTTTGTTAGTGATTTCGTTTATTGTTTTTCACAACTTTGAGGGAATCTCCTTTATTATCTATTTTTATTTTGTAATAGTTCTGAAGTAATTAATAGAGCTCAAATAGTCACAGCTCAAATTTCTGAGTGGTGCTCCCTAAATGGTCTGCTGCTAAATACTCCCAAATCTCAAATGCTTAATTTTGTTGCAAAAAACACTCCAGTAGATATAAGTTATCTGATTAAACTAAATAAGGAGACGATACATCAAATGAATTCCACAAAATTTTTAGGGGTCACCATTGATAATAAGCTAACCTGGAAGGATCATATCATAAGTGTTAAATTAAAGCTAAGTAAACATATATATTTACTTCGACAGTTAAAGCATACGGTATCATTCGATGTTCTCAAACTCCTATACCACAGTTTGTTCCAGGCTGTTATAGCCTACGGACTAGAACAATGGGGATTAGCTGCCAAAGCCCATGAAGTATTTGTTGTACAAAAGAAGGCAATCAGAATTATGGCAGGTGCATCCTCAAGGGATCATTGCAGGCCATTATTCATACAGTTTAATATACTGACAATGCCTAGTTTGTATATTTATCATACTTTAATATATATCAAGAAAAATATTTCAAGCATACCCAAAAATGAACAAATTCATGATCATTTTACCAGAGATTCTTCACAACTCCATCAGCCTTACGGCAGATTGGCAGTATCTCATAATCATCCCATGTGCTATGGGGTCAAGCTGTATAACCATCTTAGTGAAGACATGAAATTGACCTCAAATATCTTTCTGTTTAAAAGGCAACTTAAGGTATTTCTACTTCAGCATGCATACTACTCCGTTGATGAGTATCTCCAAACACCTTAATGTGTTTTGAGGAATTTCTTTAATACTTACTTGTCGATTGTTTGTTCTGTGTAATCGCTGAATCATATTCAATTTTAATTTGCAACTTACTCTTAAGTGTGCGAATACAATGTGTTTTATTATATATAAATGTGTGTATATCTCGATGTTTGACCTGTTGAATTAGTCAGTATTTTGCAATGATGTTATGAATTTTCTTCTTTTGTTCTGATATTTATTGTGAAAAAACACTTATTCAATAAAAGTTTGATTGATTGATTGATTGATTGAATAGTTAATTTAAGTTTCATTGATTTCTTTTTGTAGTTTATTTTTATATTGATTGTAATTTGTTTTATTTAATTCAGTTGGGTTCGCTTTCATTATTTTATATAATTCCGTTTTTTATGGATTGACTTTCACTCCCCGGGACTGATTTCTGCCTGCAGAGCTAATAAGGAAGGTTTCTTCGTAAAAATTTTTCTTGTACTTAATAATTTTTTATTTACGTAGCCAGCTCTTAGACTAGAAGTGATTTAGTGTGGTAAAGAGGTTTCTTGAACTACAATTTTTGATTAGTCAGTCTACGAATCAATAAATGATTAATCACTAAGTGAGACCTCACTTTTTTCAAATAAATACAGTGCATCGATAAAACTCAGGAGCATACTCTTCCCAAATTTTCTCCATATTTAGCTGAAAAGAAAAACCAATAATTTTCTCCATATATATTTTTATGTGATGACAATACATAAAATCATAAATAAAAGTATGTAATTGCAACAAGACTATATAAAATATCGCATTAAAGATAAAAAAGTTGGATGTGTGAAAACAAGGGTTTCTGAAAAAAAACATATTTCATAATATCCCAAAAACTTAAGACACTGGATCTTTCATAGGTTAATATAATAATTATTCCATACATCATAAAAATAATCACACGTGATATTCTGGTAATGTTGAGATAACTACCAATATTATTTCATATCACTTCACGTCAAATATATTTCCAACTTGAGGATAACTAAAAACTAAATCCATTTTATTTGCATCGCGTCATTTTCTACAGACTACAAATATCACACAAAAAATTAAATAAAAAAAGCATAATTTTTATTTTCTGAATCATCTCAAATTGTAACTTGTTCATTTCTTTAAAACAATTCATTGAAAAATGAACCATTGCATAATATAATAATTTTAATTCAAGCCTCGTGGCAATTTCTACAACAACGATTTTCTCTGCAGGATTTTCCGTAGTAACATGTATCAAATTTCCCTTTATACAGTGTACAGTATGCAGCAAATTATTGCTTGTTGCCTCTTGAATAACTTTAAGCATATTCCAATCGTTTGCAAATCCATTAAAAACCCTCTAGAATTAAATTATCATATGTAAATTTAATCTCAATCATCAAATCCAACTGTGAACGAGCAATGAAATATAAAATGATAAACTTTTATATATTAATATTTCAATTATATTTCTCTTGATACAAGTTGAAATATTTTGTGAAATCCATAAAGTATCCAAAAGATATGATGCAGAATCGAACTGACAATTGTCACTTTGAAGTGACAATTGTCAGTTTGAACTGACAATTGTCACTTCGAACTGACAATTGTAATTTCGAACTGACAATTGTCACTTCTAGTAACAATTTTCACTTCGGTATGAGGATTGCAATACTCTGGACAAGGTTGTTGATGGCATTTTCTCAGAATAAGTTTCTGAAGTGTTATTTACATGTAGTGTTGCCATTTTTGTTGATGAGCAGTATGCCCATAGATTGACTGAAAAACAATAATATTTTAGCAGTTGGCATCAAATGTCCTTTTTGAGTGACAATTGTCACTTCAAAGTGACAATTGTCAGTTCAAAGTGACAATTGTCAGTTCAAAGTGACAATTGTCACTTCAAAGTGACAATTCCTAATATTTTAAAAAATATTTTGTTGTTGGCCCTTATACGCCTTCGTAATTTTACAACAAGCTTGATCAATTCATATCTCTGTAAGTTTTGTATCTTCCAGAAGTAAAAAAATTTTTTATTCATCAAATCTATCTAATTTTTTGGCAAACCAAAAGTTCTGTGGTTATACCGCAAGTTGCTATAAAATCAACTCAGTTTCAGAATTGATTTCAAATCAGTCGTTGAAGAGTTGTTTTTAGTTCAACTGGAACACTTTTCCGTTAAAATGTACCATTGTGTATATATTTTTCATGAAAAATTGTCTTTTTTCATTGTTGTTCATAAAGTAGATACGATATTCAATCTACACTTTCATAACTAATTTCAACAGCTTCAAAGTCTACAGGAGATTCTTTAATAATCACTAGTTTGTCATCATTGAAAAAGGAATCTCAAAAATGTTTCTATTGGATTTGGAAACTTACACATTTTCTTTCAATGTTTCTGATGGCAAAAAAAATGGCAGTCATTAGCTACATTATCTCCTGCGTAATTAGTCATATGTAATTCTTCGAGAGGAAAGTCAATGGTGACTTTTAATTTTTCCTTGCATCTTTACCAATCTTTATATCTAAAGAAAGAGTATCAACTACCCCATCAGACGAATCTTCTCTCAAAGTTCTTCTATCACTTCCGCAAATGATTATATTGATATACTCGATATGCTTGTGTTGATATCCCTCATATGCCCATCATTTCTCAGATACTTGGGCAACTATCTGGTATTCGATAAACCAATTGAGTCCGAGAGTTACCGGGGATCTACATGAAGAAATTCAGACACAGTAGTCCCCTCCCCAAGAATGAGCTGGTCAAATGTGCCTACTAGGAAGCAAGGACCATAATATTGGAAGAAGAAGAAGTCCGAGAGTTTTGGCGCTCCCATGCACAGGTCTGATGGTACTGGAGCTACGCACATCGCTACATCTGTCTTCATCAGAACAGTCTCTTGTATAAATTAAAATTAGTTTAGGTTACTGCAAAAGTGTTTTTTTTTCTTGGAAAGTGTCAGATGAAGAACATTACAATGAAATAATTATAAAATTTAATGGGGGTTTTGAAAAAGTGTAAATGTCTATGAGGGTCAAGAAGGAGATCTTAATGAGAAATTGATTTTCCTATTTATTGCATACTTTTCGTGGCCCACTGTATGCTGCGACAAATACCAACCAAAGAAAAAAAAAAAAAAAATTTTTGAAGAAACCATAAGAAAATTCCAAAATCCCATACTAGACATGAAACTTCTTCCTCTACAATTTATGTTTTACCTGGTTTCTGCAGGTATTCAAAAAAACGAACCCTCGTTTTCACACTACACCCAAACTTATTCAATTTTCATCAGAATCAGCACCAATTTTTTTTCTAATATTCCTCCTGGCTTTCCTCATCCAGCGATTTCTGTATTTCCGGTACCGGCACTCGACGTCCGGACTTTCCGGAGTATGGCCGTTGTTTGAACACTCTTGGCGTGGCCTGGCGCTCTTCGTCGAACAGGCGCTTGCGCTTGAACTCGGCCCCGTGCCGCAGCCGCTGTCCGACACACTGACGCAACGTCTTTTTGGCGTGTGCAAGTACTCAAAGTCACTATCACTGCTTTCACTGAAGCCATCGTCGCGGTTATTGTCTACGTCTGGCTCGGTGGGGTGGTCGGGAACGTGCAGGTTTTCTTCTACTGGTTGGGCTCTGGATGATGATGTACTGCTCCTGAAAATATCATGAGATGGAGGATACTTATAGTAATTTATTTTTATGGATGGGGAGAGTTGTAAAATTATTTTTCAGCCTCATTCCTATTCTAGTGAGAATAAATAAAAAAAGTTAAGAAAACGTTGATTTGATCCACACTATATATATTTTTAACCGACGAAACCAAAAAGGAGGAGTTTCTCTATTCAACGCGTATATTTTTTTTACGCATTACTTTTTACTGAGTCGTCCGATTCCGATAATTCTTTTTTCAGTGGATAGGGTGTACTTCGATGTTGGTCCCATTTGAATTTAAAAGATGAAATCCACCCCTAAAGGTAGCAAAATGAAGGATATTGATAACTCACCCTCTGAATTCTGGTCCGTTAACCATTCTATCAGGCATAACTTTGTACTGGTTTTTCGATTTATGATTCTTTTTTCAATAGATAGGGTATACCTCATAGTTGATCATATTTGGATTTCGAATGAAATTATCCACCCTTACGGGTAAAAAATAGGGGATAATTGATGTTTCACTTGTGAACATTGGCACACATATGTAGTTGACAATGATAGATCGCTATTGTCATTATTTTTGTTCTCCTACATTCGTCACAATCATTATATTCTATGAGATGATTCAATGATATACAAAGTAATGAAATAAACTAACCAGAACAACAAAAATAATTTATATTACAACAAATAGTAAAAGTAGATAATCATATTATTTAACTGGTAATAGTAATCAAAAAACAAGTAAGTAGTAATTGGTAAATTTCAACCACAAAAAATTGAAAAATAAAAACTTTTTAACAAAAAAAACCGACGAAATACGGAACTGAAAAGTAAAAAATAAAATAAACCTTAGTCTCAATAACTAAGCTCCTAAACTAATGTAAGTAACTAATTTTGAGTCGGCGGCAAACAAACAAGCAAATGAATTAGGTAAGGCGTAAAATGATGGCATCTAGTTGCGGGTGACATTTTGATAATTTTTTTGAAGTACTTGATTGTTCGTTTGGCACTGACTCAAAATTAGTTACTTACATTAGTTTAGGAGCTTAGTTATTGAGACTAAGAAAGTTTATTTTATTTTTAGGAAATACACCCCATTACACAAATATATATATATATATATATGTATGTATATATAATATAAATAATAAATCGGCTTAGCTAGGCTAGATCACTACAGAAGGACTAGTTTATTATGTGCTGATGTCACAGCAATGAATACTATAAATCTAACTGTAACAAGAGCCCACCAAATTCTGGTTTTCATTCCAATATTAAAAAAAAAAATTTAACTCAAAATTTAGGGTAGGGTAAAAAAGCGTAAAGCTTTACACTCAGTTGTAACTTTTTATATTTGTCATTGTAGAAAATATTCACGGTCAAATTATGGGATATAGAGATGTAGTTCTGCAGTGGTTTAATTCATATTTATTATGTTTCTTTAGGGCAGCTGCTTGCACAAATTGGAAGTTAAATGGGGAATACCTCAGGGGTAGTCCTACTTTTTCCTTAATCTACATAAATGATCTATACTCAATTAATATTATGAGAAAGTACCCCCAATTCGCAGATAACACCGCAATACTTTGGCATGATAAAAAAGGCTCAGAACCGCATCAAATGATTAGGAATGATATTAGCAAGGTGAAAGATTGGTGTGATAATGTTAAATTTTAAAATCTCGAAAACTAACATCCTTACTTTCAAATGTAACCTGCATGAACTTCATCTAGGAAATCAAGAGATTAATTATAATTCAGAAACAAAATTTCTAGGTTTACATTTATGATAAACTGAAATTTTGCCAGCTGCCAATGAAACCTCTAAGTGGTGCTCATCAGTGAACTCCAAAACATCACCCTGGAAAGACGTCACTCTGACAATCATGGATTCAACAAGGCTAGGGCTTCGCCGAGCCATGATATGGATCCCTGACCAGGACATCATCAGAAGACTGGAAAGGCAGAATCCAGGCATCTCAGGCTCTCCTTAGAGAAGCTGGTACAGAAAAGAAGAAAAGCTTGGCCTTCGACTGGATGATCCTTCTCCTTGAATAACCTTTGGATAATGAATCCATTAAACTGCTAAGCAGGGTGAATTTCCAACCCTACTACAGCACCTCACAGGCGACTGTGACCATCCTCGAAGGACCAATGGCGCAACAGAGGATATCCAGAGGAACCGTACCAGGGACCTCTGGAACCCAACCTGGAGGTAACAAACAGGTCAACCACCCCAGATCCCTCCCCACAGAAACCTCAAAAGGTGCCTATGACGCAGAGGCCAGGGAGGCGAAGGCAAGTACCTCGGAGGGGGGAACCAGAGGAACTGAAGTAGGTATGCCTGTTTCACAGAGACGCGGAGGAACCTCAGAAGTGACCTGCAATATCACTACCATCGAACAAACACCGTCACCGATGAGCGAAGAGGGTCGAGAAAACCAAGACTTCAAAGAAATGATTGAGGAACCCGAAAGAGACCTCAACCAAACTATACTTACCAGTAAGGTAACAACTGAGGAGGTAGAGGGAGGGCACAAACGCAGGAGCCATAAAACAGCAAAGTCTTATCATCCTACTGATACAGGAGCCTTGAGTATATCAGGGAAAGACTAGGGGAATGGGTATAGGCGGAGGAACAGCTCACTACTATGCCTCCATCGATTCCCCCGGGAAGGGGAAAACACAAAAGGCATAGAGACATTCCCTGTCTCAGGATTCTGTACCAAAGACCTGGTGGCAGTGAGGATACTAGTGCAAAAAATTACTACATTTGGGAGTTGGTAGTCTGCTCTGCATACTTCGAGTCAGAGACTTGTGTGAGTTAAGAAGCACATCCGAAGCACTACTCGGCTGGTAACTGTGGACAGTCCGAAGGATTGATATCTAGGTACCAAGAATGTTCGGTTGGTCACCTATCTCCTCAACGAAACTACAGAAATAAATTTGTATTTCAGTAGCCGTGCCGGGAATCGAACCTAGACCACCTGGGCCACAGCCAGCGCCTCTACGCTCGCGGCCACCATCCCAGTTAATCTTGAAAATAATAACAATGATATGTCAGGAAAAAGATGGCTGTGGATTTTTTGAGCTGAATGTAATTAATACTTGTCATTATACAAATGCAAAACATGTATAATCTATTAAATCTAGAAAAATTTGACTGGTAATGTTTTTCTCACCTCAGATTCCTAGAAGATTCACCCTCGGTCACCTCTAGTACGTTGATTAAAACATCTCTGGTGCCATTCAGAGGCGTAGGCAAAATATTTACAAAATTATTCTCCTCGACTACGTCGCTGGGCTCGGGCTCGTTCAAATTCCTAGTCTCATCGTCAGAATCCTGTTCGATCAGTCTGAACAAGGACCTTTCTGAATTGGTTATTCCCGTACTGGTACTAGGCGTGTCCACAGAGTTTTCAGTCGAATTGTCTACATTATCTTCTGCGATTTCAGTCAAGTTCCTCACACTTTGTCGGGTGAAGTATTTCGAAGGTCTATTTTCTCTCTCTCGCTTCTGTCTCTTCGAAGATTCTCTTTCGGTGGAGGATTTTTTATGCGATCTTTTGTGGGAACCGTTGTGTTTTCTAGATTTCGATTTGGAGGATTTTCGTCTATGATTCTTTTGCTGGTGGTACCTTAAAAAAATCGGGAATTCAATAAATGTCTTTATAACTAATTACTGCTCAGGCAGGATATTTCTCGAATTGTTTTGAAATGTGTTCGGCTCATAGCACATATGTGGTGATTCCAGTTCAATAAATCAAGACAAATTTTTTTTTTTAGTTTTTTCTTTAATTTCAGATGTTTGCATTGAACCATTTTCCGGTATGATTTGCGATTTTATCATCAATATTTTGTTACAGTTAGGTTGGTGATACTATTATCAGATAGACATGCTGGCATCGGCAGCAAACAACATATCAAAACAAAAAATAAGAATTTCAAAGAAAACATTCATAACATTGTATGTATGTACATACACATTACACAAAAATATTCAAAATTATATACATATATTAAAAAATAAACAATGTAAAATGCAGACCAGTTGTTTTAATTCTTCTCTATTAAACGAACATCCCCGTTTACCGACTAACATTTGATTCCCCGAGGGTGGTCGCTATTGTGAGTTTTACTGTATGATGACACTTCATAGTGAATTTTGTGAACCGATCAGTATTTTTTCATATACTTCTAATTAATCACGAAAGTTTCTCGAAAATTGAAAAATTCGGGAATTTAACAAAAATTTGGCCAACACAAGGAACATTGGCTCAGTGATTAGACCGTGTGCTTTGTAATCACAAGGCCCGGGTTCAATCCTGGGCGTGTCCACCCAAAAATCTATTTTTATTTTATTTTAACACTCAAATCAAACACAAAACATTTTTTGTTGTTTGTAATAGTTCGAATAAGGTTTTTAGGGAAAGAAAGGTTTTTAGAAAAGTTATTGGATTCGGAAAAAATTGAAAGGGCTTTTTTCTATGGGATTTTTGAAAACCATAACACGATTCGAGCGATGGATATGCGTAATTCTTTGGTCGTGAAAACATTTTTAGTTGTAATACCACAAGAGAGTGAGAATAGATTTTCCACAGAGTATTATGAAAATGGAGAGGAAGACTGAATGATATATTACAATAATATAGATGTACTTTGTGTTTATCGTATCGCATCTATTGTAAAATGGGGTTATCCGTATATAATAAATAAATATTATATGTTTTAATATGGTAAACATATTGTAATACTATATTAGAAAGTGTATGACCTTCATGCATAATGATATAATGACTAGTGATGTCTAGAAATTCGATTGTTTCGAACTCGACTGACATTTCAAATTGAGGAGCACATATTCAAGTACGAAACATTATGCTACTTAAAACTTTGTTAAGGTTGGTTTCAATGATGTTGAACATATTCATCCAACATAGTAATACAAAAGAAGAATGTAAATCAAAGAATAAAACAAAGTTCAAAGTTAATAAAATCGCATTAAAATTGTTTAAAATTATATAAATATAACTGTCTCCTCCATGTGGTGTGACTAGTGAAACTAAGAGGTTAGGATTTCCGCAATTTTATGTAAGCCAATGACACCTGACGGGTGTCACTTGGAAATTATTACAGTAGTACCAACTGTTTGATTAGTACCAACTGTTGTTACTAGGTGGCGGTGCTATTATTTGATATTGCATTTTTGCCACGATTTAGATTGATATCTAAAATCCCGGGCGTGTCCACACAAAAATCTATTTTTATTTTATTTTAACACTCAAATCAAACACAAAACCTTTTTTGTTGTTTGTAATAGTCCGAATAAGGTTTGTAGAAAAAGAAAAGTTTTTATAAAAGTTATTGGATTCGGAAAAAACTGAAAGGGCTTTTTTCTATGGGATTTTTGAAGACCATAACACGATTCGAGCGATGGATATGCGTAATTCTTTGGTCGTGGAGAATTTTCAGTGTAATACCACAAGAGAGTGAGAATAGATTTTCCACAGAGTATTATGAAAATTGAAAGAAAGGCGGAATTATATATTATAAAAATATTTTTCACAGATGCACACACTGATTTTCGAAGTTGGGGCATTTATAAACCTGTTTTTTTGTAAATATTCTGCACAAATTTCTGTTTCCTTACCTGCGAACATAACTAGAGCTTTTACTCTGAGCCAATTTGGCCAGAGTATTCTTCTTCTTAGATATCAATTGCGTTATCCTGTTCGATCTGTATTTCTTCGGATCCTCATAACTGCATCTTCCGTTCTTGAATATTTTGGAGATGACATTCGGCCAATCCTGAAAAAAGAAAAGGTCAATATTCCCGAAGCTTTATTATTACGTAAGCCTAACATCCTCTTCACTGTCGCTGTCCGTTGAAAATGTTCCATCTGTCTGAGAATCCCAGCCTTCGATTTCCCTTTGGATCAGAGAATCGAAGAATGCCATCATTTTTACATCCTCATTTGTTGATTGATCACTGTAGTCGTGATTGATACGCTAAAAATAAGCAAACACAAAATAACAATGCATGAAGTGTTTATCGGATACCAATAAAATAATGCATAGTCATTAAATACTAGCAGAATATAAATTATTTGGAATGTTGAAGAAAATAAAATTATAAAAAATCTACAGATTTTTTTCTCTCCATGTTATCTATCATAAAGCAATATTAAATAACAATGTCACATCATCAGTTATTTTTATAACATCCCTATAATGGCAACACTGATGGGTATGCAATGACAGTTCCTTAACCTTTTATTATATATATAATATTTTTTCTTATATTCCAATTATGCTACTTAGGATCCGTTTGTGGATTGTTCAATTTAAAAAAGCATGTTTGTTAATAATAATAAAATCATTTATTTGAAGTTAATCATTCAAGTTGCATAGACAAATTTGCACAATAAGCTTGACACAGGTCAGATTATTGAAACGGACAATACAAATTATAATAATAAAAGAAATATATGTGTGTTCAAAAGAGTAAAAATTCATTCATAGATTATGGCTCAATTTCGCAAATATATTCGAAACTAGATTTTTTGAAGGCATTTTTGTCTATTATAATTTGAATGTCTTGAGGAAGTTTTTAAACGAGCTGTAAAGCAGAGCACATTCAATTTTTTTCTGTCAGACTCAGATTATGATTTGGATAATTATATGTTATGTTTGTAGTGATATTACTATCCATATTATTCAATGGATAGTAGAGTAAATGTCAAAACATTGATTTTGCTTCATACTGAAAATCAAATATTCTTTAACTGATTTGATACGAAAAAAGGCTAAAAATCATCATTTTCTTCTTGAAATTTTGTCTTAATATTACTATTATCATCAACAAGTAACTGTATCGAAACAGATAACTTGTTTTTCAGTCAGTGAACTTCCCACGAATTTGAGAATATTGTTAATGGATTAAAATACTCACATCTGTACTGCCCACTAAGCTCATGTAATCTTCATGACTGAATATGGGTCTTATAGCTTCTGAATGTTCTTTCATGATCGATCCCTTCCAATTTCCTATAGGTATTGAGCTCCAGAGCTTTAATAAAAAAATGTATTGATAATCTTCATGGTCACGATTACAATTAATTCTCTTCAGGAAGAATTTCGACTAGGCAAGATCACAAATTTCTGGAAAAAATACCACAATGTCCAGAATGATGGTTTTTTTTTTTCAAAGTAGTTTTTCCAAAAAAAATCCCAAAGAAATGCTCCTGTTTGAACACAGCGTAAACCGTGCCAGGATGTGACTTGACAAGTTCAGATCTATCGCCGATTGCAGAGAGCGCAAGATAATTGCAGAGTTGCCAAGCATTATTCATAATATTTCTTTACAATGTGAGCAGGCCGAAAAAATTATGACATAGCACTCGATATACATACATATTATTCAAGAATAACTAAATCAAGGACAGCTATCAAATACGAAGTCTTCATTTCAATATAACACATGCTGACATAAGTTCTGATTTATTCATAGGATGAAAGAGAATAACGTTTTCTCACAAGTTCCGCAAAATAGTGACACTGGCAACTCAGAAAAATACCAAATTAATGGACTTGTGACGTTAAAGGAAGCGGCAATAACGCTGTGTTTGACTGTCTCACTGAATTTGAAACTTTTAGAGCAGCGTTTATTCAAATATTACACAATATCTTCTAGGAAAAAGCTATGCATATATAATATTTTATCACTATATTTCAACTTCAAGCACATATGAAGCAAATTTGTGAGTTTGTGATCTCGCCTATTAAATCGATTTTTTTTTAATATTCCAAATGACTGTCTCCGTTCACTTATTGTATATATCTTGAGATAGTTCCTCGGGTTTCTGTCCGCGTTCTGTGTTCTTGGTCCTTCAGGTGATGTCTAGAAATTCTATTGCTTCGAACTCGACTGATGTTTTCGTGTTGTAACACAGACAGAAACCCGAGGAACTATCTCAACACATTATAAGTTATTATAAGTGGGTGGAAAGTCTTTGCTGACTAGTTGGGTACAAAACTAGGGATATTGGGATAAGCAGCAATAAAAAAGTAAACTCGGTTTATCCAAGCTTTTGGAAAAGTTTATTTCCATCATCAGGGAAACTACAATAGATGAAAACCAATAGTAATACATATTCAAGTACGAAACATTATGCTACTTAAAACTTTGTTAAGGTTGATTTCAATGATGTTAAACATATTCATCTAACATAGTATTACAAAAGAAGAATGTAAATCAAAGAATAAAACGAAGTTCAAAGATAATAAAAAACGCATTAAAATTGTTTAAAATTATATAAATATAACTGTCTACTCCATGTGGTGTGACCACCGACATAACCTTAATCTAGACTGCTGATCCTGTATGATGAGAATTCATCCAATTACGAGAAATCAAAGAGCTTTTAGAGCATGCGTATTTTTTCGTATTTTGTGTCTGTGACGAATCAAAATCACATAATGGCTCCTCGTTAGATGTCAATGTCTGAAATGACATTATTCGTACTTTCTGAGCTTTGCGCAGACACGTTCACGTAAATTCTATTTGGATGAATTTTTCGAGTGGTGGGGATATGACCTCTAGCGGTCTAGATTAAGGTTATATCGGTGGGTGTGACTAGTGAAACTGACAGGTTAGGATTTCCGCAATTTTATTTAAGCCAACGACATCTGACGGTGTCACTTTTTTTTTTTTTTATGTTCTGGTTTCCACGAAAAGGGATATCCTGTAATGTTCAGAGAACATCGTGGGAACCAAGGGAAAGAAGGTAGGAGTTGGTGTTCTTCTTAAATTTCTGGAGGTTGTATGCCTCGGGGAACACCTCCCTAGGCAATGAGTTCCAAAGTCTCGCTGTTCGTTGGATGAACGAGTCTTTGGAAAGTGATGTTCTGCAGGTCTCCAAAGTGACCACGAAGGGGTGTGATGACTGAACTTGACGGGTTAGTCTCGAAGAGACTGCCAAAGCAGGAACGATTGTTGATATTTCAGAAGAGCATCGCCCATGAAAATATCTATAAAATAGAGACAAATCGCCAACTTTTCTACGGTGTTCCAGACAAGTGAGCGAGTTTGTAAGCGAGGCATCACCAACGAGACGAATTGCCCTTTTTTGGACAGAATCCAATAGCCTCAGGATATGTTTAGGTGCC
Source organism: Gonioctena quinquepunctata (assembly GCA_018342105.1). Taxonomy (NCBI): domain Eukaryota; kingdom Metazoa; phylum Arthropoda; class Insecta; order Coleoptera; family Chrysomelidae; genus Gonioctena; species Gonioctena quinquepunctata. Next base: position 398,140 of record JAFIRS010001082.1, read on the forward strand.
AGCGCTCCAAATATGGGAACAGTATTCCAGGACAGGTCGGATCTGTGCCTTATAGATCATAAGCAGCTGAGTGGGGTGAAATAGCTCTTGGCACGAAACAAAAACCAAGTTTTGGGATGCACTTTTGGCAATGGACCTCACGTGATTTTCCCAGGAAAGGTTATTGCTGATAGTAATACCAAGCATCGATATGGATGACTTCAGTGGTATGGTTACTCCTGACAAAGTTATGTTAGGCACAGTGAGATCGGCTTTTCTAGAGAAAAGACATGCTTGTGTTTTGTTTGCATTGAATTCTACCAAGTTATTAGATCCCCACTCGAGAATTGTTGCTAAGTCCATATTTATATTATTAACATTTCTTCCTCGTTCATTTCTGGTTTGAAGCTGATATAGGGGCCCTGGAAGAGAAAGCGGTATGGAGGGTACTATCATCGGCAAAGCTGTGTACTGGACATGAAGTTGCTTTCAACAGGTCGTTGATGTGAAGTAGAAATAGTGTTGGTGCGAGAATAGATCCTTGCGGAACACCAGCATTTATGAGTAGAGTGTCAGATGAAACTCCATCGACCACTACATGGAGAGACCTGTTTGAGAGAAAACTAGCAAGCAGAGAACACAGCTGAGGGGCAAGCATAAGACGGAAGCTTGGCGAGGAGTCCCTGGTGCCAAACTCGATCGAAGCCTTGGAGATATCTAATACCACAGCTAAAGTTTCTCAATACTCTTCAATAGATAGCTCCCATATAGGTGAGACGTAAACACGCAGGTCACCAGTTGATATCTGATGAAGGAAGCCATATTGCCTATAGTTGACAAGTCCTGAGTCTTCCAGATATTTCATGAGCTCGATGTTGATGGCTTTTTCCATGACCTTTGAAATAATAGATAGCAGTGCGATAGGTCGGTAGGTGCTAGGTAGGGCCTTTTTGCCTGTTTTTAGGGACTGGCTGTACTCTTGCAATTTTCCAATTGGACGGAAATACCCCCAAATTGTAAGAGTGGTTGAACAACTTGCAAAGAACAGGTGTTAGTTCGGGGGCACATTTCTTGAGAACAATCGGCGGGATTCCGTCAGATCCACAGGCTTTGTTGGTGTTGAGACCCAGCAAAATCTTTCTGATAGTACGTTGGCGAAAGGTGATCTCGGGCATGTGACTGTCAATTATTGACAGTCACATGCCCGAGATCACCTTTTACACCTATTATAGGTGTAACGTTCGGGGGTTGTTTTCCCGATTAATCCAGAGTGGAATTTCTAGCAAATAGGTGCGCAAAGATATTGGCTTTTTCCTGGGCAGTCGTTGCTAGTGTTCTATCTTCTTTGGTTAGAGGAGGAAATGAGCTGGAAGTGAAGTTTCTTCCCACAGCTTTGGCGAAAGACCAAAATGAACGGGATCCGTTAGGACATTCAGCAAGTTTTGATCTTATTTTGGCATTGTGGGCATCTTTTGAGCATTCTATTGTCTCTTTGCATATGCCTCTAGCCTCGACATATGCTGCTCTGGTCTCAGGGCCCGGATTTTTTAGCCATCGATGGTATGCTGCCTGTTTGGAAGCCACAGCTCTAGAGCAGTTTCTGTTAAACCAGGTCTTATCGGATGATGTTCTTCTTTCGGTATTTGGTATGTAAGTTTGCATCCCCAACATGATGATTTCAAAAATTGTCTCAGCACATCGTGTTGGATCTACTGAAGAGAAACAAACTCTCTTCCATGGAAACGCTGAGAAAAACATACGAAGACCTTCCCAGTCGGCCGAATTGTAATGCCACATGAGACGGGTGGTATTGTGCAGCTCGATGGTAAATGGAAAGAGCATGTTGTGGATATGAGGGTGTGATCAGAGTTTCCAAGTGGGGCACAAACTTCTATTCTATACGGGTCAGGATTGGTGGTGAGGAAAAGATCTAGTGTATTGGCAGACTGGTTGTTGACATCAGGGATGCGGGTTGGCAGCTCGACCAGTTGTTCTAGACCATGAGTGATGGCGATCGCCTCGGCTTGACGACTCGCATCATCTGTTTTGTTAGAGAATTTGAGCCAGGCAGCGTTATGTACATTAAAGTCTCCCATGATTATGGTTTCAGCTGTTGGATGGTTCTCCTGAATGTAGTCCAGTTTGAGTGATAAAAACTCAAAGAGGTCGTTATATGAAGGTTCATTAGGTGATAGGTAAAGGCAGCAGAGGAACTTAGTCAGTTTGGTATCAGATAGCTTGAACCACATCACATCAAAGTCTTTCGGTTCCAAACTCTCTTCACGCTGGCATGAAAGGTTAGCCTTAGCGTAAAGGCAGACTCCATCTTTGAACCTGAATCGAGAATGGAGTTCGTAACCAGGACAAAGCATATGGACCTTGTTGGTGGACGAGTTTACTAGTGTTTCTGTTAGAGCCAGAATATCCGGTTTTTTCGTCTGTAGGTGATGGTGGACGTCATTGATGTTCTTGTTGAGTCCGCGGATGTTGCAAAAATTATTCTTTAATGTTGAGTCCCCTCGAGTACCTCTCGCCCGGAAATCGAATGGAAGGTATTTTGCTTCGGAGTGTTTTACTCTAGGAGACTTCATCATTATTACTATTAGGATGCACCTGAAAATAAAGGAGGAATTGGGGAAAAGGGAAGAGGGAGACCGGAAAGTATCGACCGAACACTGAAACATGGAATGATCCATTTCACAGCACACAAAGTCGATATGGTGGTATTTCACCGGGCGATGAGACCATCTTCCACCTACGGTTATCCTTTTAGTCGCCTCTTACGACAGGCAGGATTTACCATGGGGCTATTCTAAAGCCGACCCCATACAGTCAAACTTGGGAATTATTACAGTAGTACCAACTGTTGTTACTAGGTGGCAGTACTATTATTTGATATTGCATTGTTGCCATGATTTGGATTGATATCTAAAGACAATATATAAAAATAGATCTCACTCAAATGGTTAATATCGGTTTTCTTATTGATGCAATTGTTTTCTTGGTAAATGAAAGCCATTTCAAAGAATGTTCTGTTTGTTGTATGTGACTCTGTTTCACTGAATTATAATTCATCTGGTGGTCAAATTTATTCACATGTTCTGCCAGGGCAGATCTTTCAGGATGCAATCTGCAGTCTCTTTAGTGAGAAATTATTCTGTTTGATAATGATCTTTGCGTTTGACCAATATATTGTTTATTACAACCATGACAAGGAATACTATAAATTACATTTGACAATGAAAGCAACTTCAGAATAAATTGATCTGATTGTTAGAACTGTTTTATAAGCTATTTTAAATTTATCCGGGTTGTGAAATAATCTGGAGAGTTTAGGAGTGATCTTTCTTATATATGGTAATGAAGTGAAAAAAGGTTGACTAGGAGTAGTGTTAGTTTCATTGTTGTTTGAGACAATGCTCGAGTTATTACTGTTTGAGGCTAATACTTGATGTATTATATAGAATGTTATTGAGTAACGTTTTTGGATACTAATTTTCTAAAAAAGGTTGAAGAGAATATTTAAATTTTGTTTGTGAAATTTTGGATCTCAGATTTTTAGTACTCTTAATTTAATTAGTTTTACTAAGTTCACTTCCACAGGCTGTTTGTGATATGAGTGGTAATTCCGGTAACTACCTGAGCTGCATGGTTTCCTATACCAATCTACCAGTAGCTTGTTTTCTGTTGTTCGTATAAGCTTGGTATCAAGAAATGGTACGGAATTATCGTTGTTCTCAGTTTAAATTGTGAACTGTATGTGAGGGTCGTAGCAATTGAAGGTATTGAGACTCTCATTCACACCATCATTCGGTAATGGTAATATGATATCATCAACATTTTTTTATGGAGTTAAGATTGACGGATAAAACTGGAATAACATTGGCTAACAAATCATCCCTGATGTACGCTGCTAAAATGGGTGAAATGGAGGCCCCCATTGGGGTACCAAATTTTATTATTGAAAGAAAAATATGTTGTGAAGAGAGTTGGTGGCGTGCAGACAAGAATTTTAAAATTTTAGAAAAAGACATCCTCGGGCGGGGATCGAACCCACGACCTCATGATTACCGGTCAAGTGCTCTTCCAACTGAGCTACCGAGGACGTAGGTACGCAACCTCAATAGGGATATCGTTTTCTAGAATTTAATGTTAGTGTGTTTAAGAAAAGTTACCTTTTACTTAGCGTCATCGACAATTTGCGATTTTCAGCAAGGGTCAAGTGTGGATCTCCAAACATTGAACAATTAAGCCGAATTTGAAATTTAAGAAGGGAAATTTGTGTCTGTGATATATAATGTAAAGAGAGTTGCGTGCAGACAAGAATTTTTAAATTCTTAGAAAAATATGTATTATCAAAAAGGAAAGTCAACAATTCCAAAGATGTCTCTTTGTTACTGCAACAATAATTACTAATACAATCCCAATTTTTGTGTATTTCTGTAATACAAGCATCCAAATAGACATTGCTAAAAGGGGAGACAACATCTAGACTTGCCAGAACATAAATGTCTGGAAGTGTTAAATTATTAAATTTATTAGTGACTTCAGAAGAATCTTTGATAAAATATTCATTGTCATTTTAACCAACACATACAACTTTGACAATGAATATTATATCAAAGACTCTTTTGAATTTAACACTTCCAGACAATTATGTTCTGCCAAGTCTAGATATCTAGTAGATACATTTTGGAAGACATTTCGTCCCTGGCCAGGGACATTTTCAATTCTTTATTTTGGTTATGAACTGATACTGATAGGGACATGGCAGATAAGAATTAGAAATATACGCAGCTATATTATCATTTTTGTTCAACAAAATGCAAAAAGCTTCTTTCAATTTCCTTTTTATTCCATTTGGCTCATGCATTAGAATGTTTGTGTTGTCGCACTTCGCCCTGTTTGTATTACTATATGTTCAGTGAATTTCGATCTTCCAGCTTCTCTATTTTTATATTAATTCTTGTGTTCAGATTTTCTTATTCTCAAATGACTTACTACAAACATATGGAACACTATAAACACAATTGTTTCATAGTTCTTCAATTATTTTATTTGTTCAAGTTAATTTTGATCTAAAGTTATTTTGAGTTTTGAATACTGTTTGTATACATTGAATATGTTGCCAATTCTTGTACATTTTTCAGAAAGACCAAGAATGAATTGAATATTTTTCAGTAAGGGCCGTTGTTGAGGGTTTCAATGTAGTTTTTTATTTTTAGTTTGTTGGATTGTTTAATCGATAAAATTATCGACAAGAATATTTTTTATAAAGACAATCTCATCTCAGAAATTTTGTGCAGCCGAGGAAATCAATTCAGCTCTGTCATAGAGAGTTTTAATGACACTGTTTTTGATATTCCTTTGATTTGAATTGAAATTGAGATATCTGTTAGGGTGTGTCTCTTTCCTGAAAAGAGATAACTGACTCTTTTTACTTCCAGAGGAAGAGAATACCAAAAGTATGGAAAGAAATAATCCGATACCTCCGCAAAAAATGTTTAGAAGCTGAAAACAACAGTTATTCACTGTATTAAATAACCATCAATACCCATACTTCAAGTTACTTCATTCATAACAAGTTAATGAGGTATGTTCACATGTAAAACTACTATGAAAATGGTAAAAAAATTGAGCTCACTTTGATCATTTTTTCGACCCCGGAAGAGGCTATCATGTTATTGTGATTGTTGTACCGCACTTGATTGACTATGGATCTGTGTCCTCGAAGCAGCATATGAGAAGTCCCCCATTCAGCTGGAAAAATATAAAAACGTCAATAGAGCTTGAATCTGGGATACTGCAGTCATGTCTCACAATCGTCCAGGGGTATTTTCCACATATACAGATTGAAATCATCTGATCCGCTCAGGATATATTCGTCATTTCCTCCAGCGAAGCAACACGTCTTCATGGTGCACGAATTGTAGTATTGGGGGTGGTAGAATTGGCATTGGGCATTCTCGGATTCGGCTAGATAAAGGACTGGGGGGAGGCGTCTTCTTAGCGCCAGCACTTTTTTGCCGCTCCCGTCGAAACAAGCACTGATTCCACTTATTTTTCCGCTCTGGGAATCGTAGTGGATAAGTTGTCTGAATAAAAGGAATAGGTAGAAAGTATAAGTCACGAGAAAATTCAAACCACTGACTTTTGTTGAAAAAGAGGTGGCATTTAAAAAAGTGAATGACTTGCGCATATACCAAGAGGTGAGGTATGCCCCCAATTTTTCTATGGTTTTGAAAATACAGCTTTCAAATTTGGTGTGTCGCTATGTTATTTGAATACGTTCATTTTGACATCACAACTTAAAACTGTCCACTTCCGGTTTCGCTGAAGGCGACCCCAGCTTTTATTTTTCATATGAAACCCTGTACATTTTTTTTTATTGTCCGAAAGAGCTTGGAATTTGGGACATGATTGTATTTACAAATTTCTGATTCAAAGAGAAAAATCTGAGGAAACAGAGAAGTCAATTAAAAATAGTTGACTATGATTGCGAAGAAAATTGCATATACAGTAAAAACCGAATATAACGACAGATCGGTTATAACAACCGAATGGCAAGGTCCCGGCCGAATCTATATAAACTAATAAGTACACATACCGCCTATAACGACATCGTATACAGCGACATATCGCTTAAAACGACGAAACTTTATCGATATTCATCGGCTATAACGACCAACCGTTTACCTATTCCAGCAAAACAAAACATTACGAACAATTTTCACCTTTATACTAATAATATGAAGGAATATTTTGCTATAGAACCTCTTTCCCGCTCTTTGCCATTTGACCTTGCAGGTTTTAAAACTTATTCAGTGCGATAGTTGACCGCGTGAATTACAGGTTGATTTCAAAACTTTTGGTTCAGATCGTGTGTTTACGCGTTACTATATCGCAAAAAAGAAATAGGAAAGTGTTTAATATTGAAGAAAAATCACATATTATATGGACATTAGAAAATGGCGAGTCAATTAGTGAAATTGCAAAGGAATGTGGAGTCTCACACTCTATGATATCAACGATTTGGAAGGATAGAGATAAAATAAAAGCTCTTTTCGAGAACAACTCTTTGAAAATTAAACGATCGAGGACATCTGAACATAAAGTTATTTGAAAACAAGTTCATATGCATAACCTATCCCCATACTACAAACAGACATAATATATACATACATACTTGTGTATATTGCTTATAACAACTATCGGACATAACGTCCGAAGTATACGGTCCCTTCAATGTCGTTATATCCGGTTTTTACTGTAGTACTAAATAAGCAAGATGGACTTCAAATACCCAGATTATCTGAAATGGTAATAGGCGAGATCACTAATTTCTGGAAAAAATACCACAATGTCCAAAACGATAAAAAAAGTGGTTGGATTAAAAAAAAAAAAATCCCAAAGAAATGCTCCTGTTTGAAAATCACGCCAGGATATGACGTAACAAGTTCAGATCTATCGCCGATTGCCGAGAGCGCAATATAATTACAGAGTTGCCAAGCGTTATTCATAATATTTCTTTACAATGTGAGCAGGCCGAAAAAATAATGACATATGAATCAATCAATCAATCAATTTATTAGTTAAAAAAGTGTTCAATTACAACACAGGAACCTACATTGTAACATACTAACTTAGGTAACACGTCAGATGAGCTTAAAAAAGACAGACACCAATCTACATAACATTAAAACTAGGCTGTCAGAAGCAAAAAGCAGTATACATACATATCATTCAAGAATAACTAAATCGAGAGCAGCTATCAAATGAGGAGTCTTCATTTCAATATAACACATACGACACAAGTTCTGTTTCAATCATAGGATGAAACAGAATAACATTTCCTCAGAAGTTCCGCAAAATAGTGACACTGGCAACTCGCCGATCGCGGAGAGTGCCAGGAATTACGTTGCCAAGCGTTATTCATAATATTTCTTACAATAAAGCATGCCAAAAAAATAATGACATAGCACTCGGTATACGTACAAATTATTCAAGAATAACTGAATCAAGGACAGCTATCAAATACGAAGCCTTCATTTCAATAACACATGCTGACATAAGTTCTGATTTATTCATAGGATGAAAGAGAATAAAGTTTCCTCACAAGTTCCGCAAAATAGTGACACTGGCAACTCAGAAAAATACCAAATTAATGGACTTGTGACGTTAAAGGAAGCGGCAATAACGCTGTGTTTGAATGTCTCACTGAATATGAGGGTTTTAGAGCAGCGTTTATTAGAATATTACACAATATCTTCTAGGAAAAACTATGCATATATAATATTTTATCACCATATTTCAACTTCAAGCACATATGAAGCAAATTTGTGAGTTTGTGATTTCGCCTATTGAATTACGTTAGACCAAGTAATTTTTAATACCATATCTTATCCATATATGAATTCATAATATCCAAAACTATTAATTCCTAATGGAAAGTTCATTCAAAAATTATTACTAATTTTGGTATTCCAAAAATGATAGTTAAAACACAGTAATATAAAACATTTAATATGTAATAATAATGATTTAAGTTTTATTTTCTGTATGAACTAATTTAGATAATTGCAGTGATTAGGCCTAATAGTCTCCAATTTTGTTTTTCTACCAAATTTTGTTAAAAAACGTAGATTGAAAAGTAGAAAGAGTTCTTTCTGGTATAATTCGAAACCTGAGAGAGGAGAAGAGAGGATTTGAAATCATTTATCCAAAAGATAGATAAAATATCAACATATAAATACAAATACATTTATAATTTTATAAAAACAAAAATAGAAGTTATTGGTTCCGCTAATTAAAAATATAATACTTACGTTTTGGGCTTTCTGCAATCCCACAAACCTATACCATCTTCAGAATTTGCTGTTACCAAATAACGAGGCTTGATAGGGTTGAACATAACCGAATGGAAACCACTATTTTGTTGGGCAACCACCTGGACATCTAAAATCAAAAGTGTGTAAGCAAGTTGAATAGGTTCAAGCCTGGATATTTTCCCGGACGAATATTTCATCCAGTAACTCACCTTGATTAGTTTGATCTCGTACATCGTACAGTAAAATCCGACCATCTTCGCCTGCAGTAGCTATAATGCTGTCATTTTGAGGGTGTATACTTATACCGTATACTGGTTTATCATGAGGAATGGATGCTTTCAATGTGCGTCTAAAAACATATATTTTACTTAGATTAATGAAAGCAGAGATAGAACATTGATCATCGCTTAGCCTAACTATTTTCCCCCTAGTCCCTACTCTAAGAGTCCAGCCAATGAAATGAGATTTCGCTTGTGTCTACCTCTAGCGCTCCTAAATCGCTCAGACAATGGCGCGGAATCAAGCAATATTTAAATTTCTCTGTTGGAGAAGGTTAGAAGTTATTTGGAATATTTTGTGTTTGTGGAAAGTGATATAAGTTGAAATGCCACAGTGTGCCGTAAAATTGACTTATTCCGTTAAGTTTTTAAAAGTGTTTATGGTGCAGCCATGTTGGTTCCAAAGAAATGAGGGAGGGTACGCCAGGGCCATATTTTGGATTTTTATTAAATGCCAACTAACGATATGATTGTGATGTTGAAATGAAAAAAAGCGAGAGTAGTGGCTTTCCACTCCAACCATTAAATCTTGGAGAGGGAAATATTTTTACACACTCGCATGATTGGAAGTTACACTTTATTAAAAAGGCATATGATTTGTAAAAATCGCCTTCTGCGTTACATTTGAAGAATGATGTCATACCCAGTGAGGTGAATTAATTTTGTGATGAAGCTGTTTTTATTAGAAAAATGATTCTTTGTTTAAGAACAACAATCATTTTCAATTTTATTCCAAATATGTTTTCAAACTAATTTGGGTAATTTCGATAGGTTTCGAGATGAGTTGAAAACTGGATTTTGATTGCCTTACATACTGGATTTTTCATTGCTTTACATACAGACAATGAAAAAACAAACTCATCATTGTAGTCTGACTCTTTTTCATACCGATCTAAATATCTACTCGCCTCACTCAAACTCACTGGACCTGTTTAATTTTTCTTGGTCTTTGCTATGAAGAGTTTTTGTTTACTGATAGTAAAATTGTAGTTATTCATTTTATGAAAGATTTATGGAGCATTATATCCCCTAAATTCAATTTTGTATTTTTATAGAATGTTACTCCAGACTATGCCAGACCTTCAACTAGCACTGGTGTTTATGAAGAAAATAATTCAAACATTTCTGTTGAACTGCTTCCAAAGTCCAGATTCACCTACGTTACGAAAAAATCAAGTAAGTTAAGTACCTATATTATAAAAATAATTCTAACTTTTCCCAAATGTTTAACTAACGAGTAAAATACATATAAATGTAATATCAAGTTTTTAATACAGGGTCTCAGTAGTTTTATATATGACTAGCTGACCCGACAGAAGTTGTCCTGTCCAAATTTCTATATTCGCTAAATTTTTTTTCTGAAAACTCTCGTCCATGTAGAACTTGCTGTTCCTATGTTATTTTTGTGTTTTTCCATCTAGGTTATGCCTTTGACTCTGCCCGCTTCCTATTGTCCCATTTTCCCTTTATCTCGTTTTTCCTTCATCTCGTTAGTGAGTTATCCCGTTTTCCCGTTATCCCATTTTCAGTTATCCAGTTATCGCTTTCCCGAAAAAAAATAGGCAAATCGGTCCAGCCGTTCTCAAGTTATGAGCTTACCAACACAAACAGACATTCATTTTTATTATATATTCCTGAAAAGTTTTCCAGGATGAAGTAATTTCCAATAACTTTTCTAAACATCTTTTCTTTCCCTACAAACCTTATTCAGAGTACTACAAACATTCAAAAAAACAATTAGCACAATTGGTCCAGTCGTTGTTTTTATATAAAAAAAAAATGTTACCCTGACTGGGACCTTCTGCTTGGTAAGCGACAGTGTAACCACTGAGATATTTCCTCTTTGGTAATAAATGACTCGATAGTCTTTTTCTTCGCCAAACTTCTTAAATACCCGAATTTTCCAATTTCCGGGCAACTTTCCTAATTTTTTTCCGTATGAACCAACCTCAGGCTATTACGAACATTTAAAAAAAAAACAAATCGGTCCAGCTGTTCTCACGTTTTGCTTTTACAAAGAATCCAGATTCATTATTATTATATAGATAAATCAAAGTTATACTTTTTCAAATGTACTTAATCATTTTGGATTCTCCTCGAATCTCACACAATCAAAAATTGCACAAGTTCCTCCTTCACCATACTATTACGATCAATTATATCCTTAATTTGAAAATGCTCAAACCGGTCAACAACAGTAGAAAATTAGATTACCTAGAGTAGTTATCCACAAAATAAAGGATGATGTATGCTACCTTATTTACTTTAATCCCCATAGAACCACTAAGAACCCATTAGCGACTTGAGGAACAGTAATAAGTATAAATACCCAATTAGAAACATTGGGTATTTATTGTAATAACATCGAAAAATCCATTTAGTATAGTTTACCTTCTGATGATATTGCTGTAATTATTAGGTAGAGAATGTTATATTTTTAAGTAACTTTTTATGTTACTGATCTTGATTTTTTGGCAGGATAATGCATCCAGAAAACAAAAATTAAAAAGGCAGCTCACGAAAGCCACAAAAACAATTAAAAGGCTTAGAGTAACTATCCTACACCACTATAAGAAGAAAGTTTTCAGCCTACCAGCAGTTGTCCAGTCGTTAAAAGGAAAAGTTTCAAATGATAGTTTAGATATGTTAAGCCAAATAGGACCTAATGAAGAATTTCTTCAAAGACTTTCATTTAAAATGTGAAGAATGCATTGGTGGTCTTGTTGGTAATAAGGCCGATTATATGATATTGTTCATTAACCAAAATGACAGTCAGAATTCTCTAACGTATCCCTGAGAGGATGTAATCCTAATATGCAGAACTGCAGAAAAACTTTTACAGCATAACATTAGCAAAAAAGGATACATTAACCTCAATACATTACTTACACAAGTATTACATCACTTTTTAAATATTAAATGTGTTCAATGAGCTAGCTTAGCATTACAAAGAACAAACTTTTTTAAATTCTCATTTTACAAATTTAATTTGATTAATTGCTTCCAATTATATTAATATCACAATTCACCACTTCAATAAGAATTTATTAGATAAAAGAAATAGCAAAAGAATTGTTTATGATAAATTTACATTATTTTCTGGTTTTTGGTATCTAGGGAGGATTTGATAAGATATATATATATATATATATATATATATATAATTTATTTAATTCAAACTTTACTGTATTTTTACGAATGAATATTATTTTTGAAAAACTATTTTTAACATTGGTTGTTTAAGTATTTTTAGTTCCCCCGAATGTTTACTTTAAATTAAGAGTATGAGAAAATTTCTGTAAAATCCACCTCTGTGTAGTTCCCCTTCTCAATAAACCCCCCAAGATTTCTGGCAGCCTTCGCGCACATTTTCATCGATATATGTTCCATCTCGTCTGTCCTTAATCTAAGATATTTTAGAATCTGATAATATATTTATATGTAAATATAAATTATATGTAAATATAAAAGTATGAATGGATCCGAGGGAGACAAAAAAGCCAAATATCTGTATCTTCCATAAAATACAATTTCATCGAGATGTATGCCTCCTAACTTAAACACAGAAAAAGCTAAGTCAACCTTTTTTCAAAATTGAAGGGAACAAAATACATTTATATTGCTACTCTCAATACTTCCAAGATACTATTCTAAATGAGTAAATAAAAATCAAATTCAACATTTCTTTTCTTCAATACTTTATTGAGGAGTTGAACTTTTAGAAGTTGAAACATAATAAAGTGTTGACTACAAATTCTGGAAGAAATAGTGGGTTTTTTGGTAATTTGGATATGGAACAGTAATTAATCAAAAAAAAAGAGAATCAAATAGTATATATTTTTCTTTAATATGATATTGACTGAGAATGATATAACTTTTATTTTGATACCTGTACCCATATTGATATTGTATTCTGCGTCTTCTATCATTGTTAAAATCGAATATAACCCGAGGGCTCTTGCTCTTTGGACATAAAAATAAGTGGCCCACAGCCTTTGACAAATTTGGAACTTTGACTGAACAAGGACAAGGAAAATCCCTGGTCCTTGCCAAGGTAATGTTTTTCAAAAATGACCAAGAAATAATTTTGATTTGGAGATTTTTTTTTAAATAATGAATTTCTGCAGCTTTCACTAGCCTGTATGGATTAAAAGGTAGCCCATCACTCTAGAGAACACCTAGGACGTTTGCAACATGAGGGGTTGTCTATGTTGTAATCAGCAGCCTCCCTCACGAGAAGATTCTTGTTGGCCAATGCATACATATTGATACTGTGTATGACTATTTTTAGCTCATTTCAACATATATCTGATCCAGTTTTTTGAGACAAATGTGACATTAAAATACTGCTTCAAAATTTGAAGCCTGTCTTATTAAATCCTTTCCCAAATTAGGAAGCAATAATCATTGTGGTATTGAATTGAAAAATCAGCATAAATAATTATTTCCTTACGTATTGACTTCATGGATAAGAACCTGGTCATCATTGCCCCCAGAAAATATAGTTTCGTTGCGTGAGTCAAAAGTTAAACAGAAAATATTACTTCTATGTGACGTTCTCATGATAACTGGTGATCCCCTATCATGCATGGCCCCAGGGACCGACCACAAGAGTACCCTCTTATCATCACCACCTAAAAAAATATTACTCATAGCATAATTTTTTTAAGAATATTTTTTCAAAAAGAAATTATGGAGGAACTTACCAGAAACTAAAAATTCTCCGTTTAACGAAAACTCTATTGCATTTACACACCCATAATGTGCCAGAAGGTCCTTTCTATATAAACTCTTGGCCTTCGCTAATCTTGCACTGAACAATTTATTTTTAATAGAAATATTGTCCCTATATTGTCTGGTAACAATAAAATTCAGTGGATTAATAGTTGATGGCATAGCCATTTTCATTTCAGTTGACAAATCATTCACCAAAATAGGTCTTTGTTGACAAAAATTATGTGACTTTTCATTAAACAAGCCTTAGGATACGTCAGGAACAGCTGATTTAAGAACATAACACTACGGTGTCACCAATCGACCGATTTCCACAACCAAATCTGGTAAAATGGTGAGAATAAATGAGCCCTTACGAGGATATTGTTTTAGGTGTTGGCTATACTGCTTTCTCCTTCTCTTTCACTAGTACCAGAAAACATAGACGAAAATGATTTTTGTGTTACCAACATTCTAACCGCTAACACGAAATAATCCAATTGCCCAAACCGAAAGAAAACCGTTTTCCGAAATTTCAAAGTATATATAATTTAAATTGGGAACATCGTATAAGTTCAAAAAAACAGACAACCGCGACGCAAAAAGAGGTGTGACAGGATTCATGGATTCACTTTAAATTTTTACGTCCTGATTAGCAAGCAAATATTAGCAATCCTTTCTAGTCTGAATCCGAACCAATTTGAGTTTTTTGATTTGATATATCATCCAGCTATGTTCATTATACTTGAAAAGACGGGCCTTTATAAAAAGTGTATTAATGTTGAGAAAAGGGAGATATGTCAATTATTACAGCTCTCAGATGTGTTGATCTTTTACAGCTCCCTACTAATCTCCGATTTTTCTATTCGTGTTTGGTGAACTCACCCTGGGATTATTTCAGAAGCAGCCTATCATGTGGCTCGGTTGGCCAATTTAACCCCCACTCTCCATAGAATAACCGGATCTCTGATATATATATATATATATATATATATATATATATATATAAATTCCACCTAACAGCGTTATACAGGCCTCCATCAGCTAGAACTGAAACGTTTCTGAATAACTTGAATAATTACTTGGAACAACAATCAAAAGAATCGACTTTGACATCTTCATTGGAGACGTCAATATAAAGAAATATCTTCGTATAGAGGATTCAAGAAAAAACTATTTACTTAATTCACCCAGAATTACTGTTCATGAGCTCGTGGAGGCTGGTATAACGGCGTAATGAGATCTCATTCCATCTCAACTAATCAGTTTAATGTCTTCCTTCAATTGCGTTTTTATATATATTTCTATGTATTAAATTGCATATTTTAATTCTGTAATTTCCATTTTTTATATTTATTGACCACTAGGATGGTCGTATACTAGGCAAGTGTTTTTTTTTTTATCAATTCCTGTTGATGTAAAACTTCAATTGTCTTCACTATATCATTTTTCATATACTTTCCTGTACTTTTATGCAAAAAGATGTGTATTTAAATTGTATGTATTTTGTAATTTACAGTTTCGCATTGGTAACTGCTCTTTTGCTTTAAACCGTACATGTGTTATTTATCAAATCCAATAATGTGAGAAAATCTTAAATTGAATTCAAACATACTTTCTCATCGTTTTACTCAGTATTCATCGATACTAATTTTAAACATAGGCTACACTGACACCACAGACAGTCACTGACTTTGTGGTTTTCTGTTTATTTGTGAAAAAATTGTATTCGTCGTCATCTAAATGAAATTGTATTTGCACATTCTTTCTTTATAACAAATAAACTTATTATTACATTATATATATATATATATAAAGAAGAAGTCTTTTCAAATTCGGGTATGCAGTCAACAAGGGTATGGAAATTAAAGTGAACTCTTTTTTCTATTCAAGCTTTCGAGTCATCTATTGTCTCTTCATCAGGAACTCTACAATGAATTAAAATTGAACATTATTAGATTTAAAAACCAAATAGGCATGTGTGTACTTACGAAAGTGAGGTGAAACCCTTTCACTTGCAGCAATTAATAAAATAACATGTCACAACAGACAACACTCTTGGTATAGTCATATATAGTTAAAACTTTGATCAAAATTGATCATGATTACTTAAACATAAGTGTGAAAACATTTTAAAATTCCAAATGGGCTCTTATCACCGACAGAACCTTAATCTAGACTGCTGATCCCGTATGATGAGAATTCATCCAATTACAAGATATCAAAGAGCTTTTAGAGCATGCGCATTTTGTGTCTGTGACGATTCAAAATCACATAATGGCTCCTCGTTAGATGTCAATGTCTGAAATGACATTATTAGTGCTTTCTGCGCTTTGCGCAGACACGTTCTCGTAAATTCTATTTGGATGAATTTTTCGAGTGGTGGGGATATGACCTCTAGCGGTCTAGATTAAGGTTATGTCGATGGCTCTTATGGAGGTCATGTTGGATTCAAGAAGAAGTGGTGACGTGATGACAGATGACTGACAATTGAAGTATAAATGAAGTTGACAATTGACAAGTATGAAAAATAGATATTAGACTTGTTGCCAACATACAATGAGATGAAAAATAATACCACCAACCCATCAAGGGTACCAACTTAATGTTAATTGAAACGATTTTGGTATGTCTCATAAGGAGAATGACATAGAAAATATGAGTTTTTTAGAAAAAACCCTTCAGCATTTTCCGTGAGCTATATTCACCTCAAATATTTCCAATAAATAGAAAAACAGTTAAAAAACAAGTGACCTATTGCGAAGTGGGCTACAACACGTACTTAACAGTCGATTCAATTTTCACTTATTCACGACAAACTATAGATGCTTATTGCACTAGAAATTCATTGAAACGAAAGTCAAACATAAACACCAAAAAAACAATGGAAAAAGTTACCCAAGAGGCAACAGAAAGAAAAACTGCTATGAAAAAGTTGAAAAATACATGGGCACTTATGGCGGATGAACCGACCAGGTTCCCTGGTGACGTCAAATGACGTTACAAATCCGCACATGTACAGCTGAAATTTGGCCAATGTATGAACATAGGAAATAAGCAATTCTTTTCATTGACAAATTCCCACTATGGCAACATAACCCCAAAATTTTGCATTGGCCATTGGATTCGACTTCCTGCTGTCGTGGGAGACAGACCCCGACCACGTGGTCAGGAAGTCAGATTGAGTTATTGTACAGCCGTTCCACGTGCATCGCAAAGTTATTTTATTGTGAAAGTTCCGGGCATTCCTGGTATCACTTAGAGTGAGACTACCCAGTTTGCCCACATAAGGGGAATAGAATTCAATGAATACGTATTGTGGTGAAGTGGATTCCGGAGACTGGAAATTATCCATATGATGGAGAGGCCATAAAAAACAAGCAAGCATTGGCCATTGATTGGAAGTGAAACAAATGAAAAAGGAGACAAAATCTCGTAAGAAAAATATTACAGCTATTTTCAGGGAGCATTTACCAGAAAATTCAGTAAATTAGGTGATACAAGCTCACTGTGACAATAATGCCTAAGTTCAGTTGCTCGGACCAAAATACAAACATGCCGCGGGTCCGACCACTTGGACCTCAACACAAAAAGACCGCTTATTGGGGTCCGAGCGCTCGGACCTCAAAACACTTAAAATATATGTGTTTAAACTATTGTTTCAAAATAGTTTTGTGGTTGAACACGGGAGGCGCTGAGAATTGAGGATCGGTGGTTATCAATGCAGTTTCTATTCTGTCAATCACAAAATCCGTATTCGAAATCATAAATCATGCGTCTGTGTCACAGAGTTCTGTGCTCGGTTCAGGCTTGGTCGCAGAAATAGGCCGTGTGGTCCTGATATCTCGGTGCTCTTGCTGAATTTGAATGATCTGATAGCTGATCATTTGAACAGTTCTGGTTACTTTGTTTATATCGAGATATCTCGAATAATTTCAATAATCGAATTATCGATAGTGGCAACAGGAAATATTGTCATGACAGTACGGCATTTCATTTCAGAAAATCACACATGTTTTGAATCCTACTTGTTTAGTCATGCATTTATAAAAATCAATATTTTCCGGTTCGAACTGGTAACTTTTATACTGATTCGGAAATAAACTCGCGGACTGTTGACGATAGAAAATAAGCGGTACGCCCCCTACCGGCCTTCTTAAGAACTCGAGAATCACGGACAAAGCAAAGATTAGAGGTAAAGCTGGATTTATAGTTAGACGGACTGTAAACGTAGACGCACTGCAAAAAGATCAACTATAGATTTTATGTACTCTTGTTTATAAATGAACGTAAACGCATGACGTAACGTAAGTGAAACGGACTGGAACGGAAGAGTTGGCCAACTTTCATCTTTTACACTACGTTTCTTGCGTCCGGCCAATCAAAATAAAGAATTATGTGTTATGTTTTTTACAAGACGTAATTATTCATTAAATACTGGAACAGTCATTCACGTATTCTTAAAAATTGATCTGAATCAGCAGTCTTCATCTTTAAAAATTATTGTAGGCATTCTCTACTTTTCTATTACGGTTTATGGGTCTTGTTTTGTAACGTCTTAAGCTGGATTTATAGTTAGACGGACTGTAAACGTAGACGCACTGTATACGTAACAAACGGACTGTAAAATATTATTCAATTTATAAATCGACGGAACGGAATTTTTGCGCATGTGTAGAAGTGATAGTGACATCCAACATAACCTACACATTATACGAGTCATAAACAGCGTGTGTTGGCTTGGATTTGTATAATATTCTAAATATTTATCTATGCTCCGTTTTCTGTGTCACAATGGATTATGAAATACATGAAGGTATGCTTCTTGATGCCGTGGGACTGTTGTTGTGTGCAGTAGCATTGGAAAAGTGTCGACAAACTCGAAGAACAATAATTATGCGACAGACGTTACAAAACAAGACCCATTAACCGTAATAGAAAAGTAGAGAATGCCTACAATAATTTTTTAAAGATGAAGACTGCTGATCTAGATTAATTTTTCAAGTATACGTGAATGACTGTTCCAGTATTTAATGAATAATTAGGTCTTGTAAAAAACATCACACATAATTCTTTATTTTGATTGGCCGGACGCAAGAAACGTAGTGTAAAAGATGAAAGTTGGCCAACTCTTCCGTTCCAGTCCGTTTCACTTACGTTATGTCATGCGTTTACGTTCATTTATAAACAAGAGTACATAAATTGTATGGTTGATCTTTTTGCAGTGCGTCTACATTTACAGTACGTCTAACTATAAATCCAGCTTTAGTCGCATAATTATTGTTCTTCGAGTTTATCGACACTTTTTCAATGCTACTGCACACAACAATAGTCTCACGGCACCAAGAAGCATACCTTCATGTATTTCATAATCCATTGTGACACAGAAAACGAAGCATAGATAAATATTCAGAATATAATACAAATCCAAACCAACACAGGCTGTTTATGATTCGTATAATGTGTAGGTTATGTTGAATATCACTATCACTTCTACCCATGCGCAAAAATTCCGTTGCGTCGATTTATAAATTCAATAATATTTTACAGTCCGTTTGTTACGTATACAGTGCGTCTACGTTACAGTCCGTCTAACTATAAATCCAGCTTTACTCTTTGGACAAAGTTTGTTTTAAAATATTTCCTGTGCTTTTGGATGAGCCATAATTTCCGATTAATTGAGGATCTGACTTCATTCTACCAATTAACGTCGAATATTTCCATACTCTTGGATTTCTAGTTCCTGTACGTGAGTTTTTTTCTGGGGATAGTCTCTGCCGAACATGGGCAAATACAACTCATGCTGTTCAGTCTTTATATTTCTCTCTTGCAGAATTTTTCTAGGTATCCCGAACACACTTTACGTCAGTTTGAGAAATCAGGTGATCGAAGAAATCCATCAAACCAAGTTTCATCTTAAAAATAACCTCAAACTTTAACAAACAACAAGCATTAAAAACTAATCGGAGATAAAATACCTTCAAATCACTTTACCAAAACGTTCTTTCAGTCTTTAAATTGAAACACAATCACTTTTCACTGGAAGAAACAGCTAGTTTTAATACATAGTTCGAAAATTAGATGAAGCGGTAACCAAAACTCCATATAAACCCGTTCAATTTCGAAAATACTACAATCAAAGAGAGAGAGATTCTCAGTTCTTCGTCTTCCGATAGTTGGCGCTGAGATCATATTTTCTATCGTCGATAGGATTCACTATGAGTTTCACGAGTGCTTCTTGAACCAGTGGACCAGGCACAAATTATAACGGATATACGCGATGGATAGTCAAGTCTTCCCAAGTAGCACACAGAGGTCATAATTCGGTTGTACAGACGTCTACTAGACCTTTCGCAAAAGTCCATGACTTGTATTATGCTGAGACGTCATTATGTATGCCAATACGACAAAAAGGCACACTCCTGCGACGTCACATCGACGTTATAAAGTAGTGGTAATGACTTGCCAATATAGACTTATATAAGCCAGTCGCAAAAGGGTCGTTCTGTGGTCTTAGTGTAGTTATTATATAATTATGCATAAAGGTCATAATCTTTGATTTGTTGAAAATATAAACAGGATGAAAAGGGAAACATTCTCAATTGAATAATGATAGAAAGATTTTTCTGTGAATTGAAAAATCCACGATTAAAATGAAGTTATAATGACTAAAGTTTATCTTTCAGTCGCAGATAATTCCACATCTGATTTTATGAACATCCTGTTTATATTTTCAACAAATCAATAAACAGGATGTTCATAATCTTTCTGATATAGTATACCATATCAAAATATTTTATATAATATCAATATAATATATAAGTCAGCCTTCCTTTACATGTTCATGATACTCTATGACCATGACAGTTATCGAGATAAAAATTATTTTCATTTATGTGTCTTTAAGAATTGTTCTGAAACTCTAGTGACCAAGCAAATCCATTTTTACGATCGAAATCCAATTCTACTCACTTAAAATTCATGCGCTTCGAAAATGAAGAGAGATAAATATTTATTTTCATTTCAGAAAAAATATATTTCACCAATTTTTCTCATTAATCGTTGAAATATGTAGACCATATTACGAAAGATACTTGATTAGCACATCTCCAATGATTTTCAAATTGATATAATAGCAAGGGTCCCATATTTTTTATTTTAATGATATTATCAATCATTCGAAAAACATGGATGCCGTCCTTCTAGTGTCGAAAAGTTGTAATTACTCCGGTATGTACTATCATAGAATAGTTTAGAGTGTCTCAAAGATATCGCAATATCTTACATAAAAAAGTTGTAATGTAGTCGCTGTGACCACAAGTAGCAAGTTTTGTTGTACTAACGTCGTAACGCTATCAAAACAGAAAAATATATACACTGAGTGCATAAGCATTCCGCTAGTTCCGCCTGATGGAAAACGCTAAAAATAACTGACATTTAATAGAGGTCATGTTGATGTTGAATATTTAAATATTTATCACTCGAGTGCACATACATATTATTTATGTCTTTTCTTGTTGTGAAAACAATTGAAGGAACTGGATAAACTTCATTTTTTTGCAGTGTCCCGATAGACTGATTAATTATTTCAGATGTTAATTTTGGGGTAGGCACTCATCCTTCCTCTTTATATTTTTCTATACGCTTCAGTTCTCTTGTAAGGCAGATTGGATTTTTGTATTGGCAATTTAATCATTCATACGGAACTGAATATTCTACATACATAACACAATATACCTATCCAACAAAAATAACATAACCAACAAAAATAATCTAACCATAGATACATAATGTAATCATTACGACCAAAGTTCATCAGTTGATTAAACAATGGGTACAATATGTAGTCGTAGAAACGTTTCAAAAATCTATTCATTAGAACCACATATGTTCATTGTCATAATAACCTCACAGCAACTGCTCTTAAGTTCTACTTAACGACACATACAATTTATTTACATACAAACCACATAACAACTTCATCTCAAGAATTCTTTATTGTACTCTCGTTATATCTACTACACGACGTCATAGCAACGCCTGAAGGTTATAAAACGCACATTAACTTTTTGGTTTTAAAACAAACAAATACGTGATCTTTGAGACGGTATAAGAAGTCATTATGTTAATTTTATGACTCTGTGCTACTTGGGTTTACTTAGACCACTGTAAAATATTTCCACTTCCTACTGTTACGACTCGAGACATAGCACAATTTACTTTGCAGCTTTCAGTCTCAGTCGCAATCACAATATTCAAAGTTGCGAATGTATGGTAAGCCCATAACGATTGAGCTGAGGCGCAACAGTAAGAAGAGGAAACATTCTAGAGTTAAATACTTGATTCTCCATCGCGTATATCAGTCATATTTTGTGCTGGTCCACTGGCTCGAGTACCTTCCCTTCTAACCCATGGTAAATCCTATAATGAACTATTTTATTAGGTAGGTAGGTAGGTAGATACCAAACATGGTGACTCTTCGTTGTGAGAAAAGAAAAAAATACTTCAACAATTTATTGGACCATCGCACATAACAATTTACTTTATACTTATAAGAACTTAAAAATATACATTCACTGACCTATGTCTTAACAATAAGGCACAAAAACACGTGAATTGAAACATAAAAAAGTATGAATACATGTAGCAAGTGTTATTAGTACTCAAAAGATTTGCATCAATAAAAAGAATAAAATGAAGAGATTGTTCCAGACGATATGCATGATATATAGTTTCAAAATGGATACTTACACAGTAAATACCATTTTTGCTAGTTCAAACTATAAAGTATAAAACTATAAAGTACAGATGTGATTCTGCTTTGTCCTGTATAAAGAAATAAGCGTGTTCAGTTTTTATATAATCTTCAGTAATCGATTCCGTTTTTCAGTATTCGTTGAAGGAAGACAGAAATGAACTAACTTATGCCGAGTACATATGAAGACAGCCTTCCATACCAGCTTCAAAATAAACCGCCGCTTTTTCAAGGCATGCTGCTATTTGTTGGTTCAAGTTTAACTTTCAGCGTCAAGTTGTTGACCCTCAAACATTTTGCTCTCCTTTTCTATAGACAAATATCAAAAATAAAAAAATATCAAATTATGGAAATGCCGTTTGGTTTGTCGTTTTTGTGGCAACTAGCAAGTAAAACAAAATGGCAAAAAATGAAATTTTCTGGTAATGGACATACTTTAACTTTAACCTGAACACCAAGCATTAATTGACAGTTGACGTCAAAACGCCGCGTTTGTTCTGCTTGATGAAAATTGTCATTTGGAAATAGCAGCACTTCTTTCTTTCAAAAAAAGTTGACGCTAAAAGCTGGTATGGAAGGCCGCTTTTACAGTTTCTCGTGTTTTAAATTACAGCGAACTGTTTTCAGATTGGCCGCTAAATGACACAGAATAAGTTCCAATCAGCAGCCAATCAGGAAACACTACACCAAAGCGTGAGCTGACTTGTGTACCCAGCGTCTAGCACAGAACACACTGACTACACAGAAGAGTAATTCCAGCTTCCATACAGAACAAAATTTCTATGACAATGACAGTTGTTTGGCGTGTTTCTAATCAACCACCATTATTTTGATTGGTGTGTTGTTTTGCTGTTTGTATACAAAGTGCGTTGTCTCATCGACTTCTATTAATTTTTCCAACTCGTATTGTTATAAAACATTCCAAATACCTTTCACAGACTTTCATATCGATTTTTTATGACTGATGATTAGGAAATTTGAAGATCATTTGTGCAGGCAGTTTGAATTTACCGCTCAGAAATGACATGACAAATTTGACCCCAAAAGAATAAATTGCCCTCGTTTACTGTCGTTTCCGTGTAGTTAGGATGTTCTGTGGTTATAGAAATTATATGAACATTGGACGCTTAGATGAACATTTAAGCCCGGCTTCTGTTGGTGACGACATTCAATGTGGCGACAAAATAGCAGCAGCTGACAGTGCTCAAAGTTCGGAGTTACCAAAAGGCGTATTTATAGGCGCTTCCTTCCTGCTGAGGAGCGCCTGTGAATTGGAATCTACTAAAACAAGATTTTGATACAGTGAGTCGTCAGTGGAGTACGTGTGTGTGAAAGTTTTTTTTTATAAGGACTTGTGTGGATTTTTTGTTTCCTACTGGTGTTCTTCTGAATGCCAATGCATGTAAGGTGTTCAAGTGAACTCCATTTCACCTTCCCACTTTTTTCTAGGATCTGCATTCGACGCTTATATTGACATTTGACAAGTATAGAAATTTCAAACATTCAATGGAAAATTCACAAGAAAATAACCTCAAACGAATAAATATCGCCGGTTGATTTATAAAACCAAAGAGTTAACAGTTATTATTGGTTTGATCTTCGTTGTCCAACTCATTGTGACTGTGACTTTCTCGATAGGTTTGTTCGTTGTTATTGTCGATACCGGAACTATCACTACTCCGGACAGTATTCTGGATCACTTCGTTCACTACACGAACGTTCAAGTTTTCCAATTGGATGCTCTCGTAGTTTTTATTCATAAGATTAATCTCACTATAAGAGGGGGGGAAGTCTGGAAAAACGTCTTGGTAGTTCGGAGGGGGGCATCCCAGAGAGGTGGGCGAGATACCCTTGCTGGTTTCGCTGGAATCTAGGATGCTGGGAGTGCTTCCCAACTGTCTCCGGGAGTGGATCAGATCTGCGCTGATCTCCATGAGTTCCATATCGGTGTGGAGGATTCGTCGGTCTACGACCAGCATTCTGCCGTTCGGGAGTAGAATTACTGTTGGGGACGCTTCTTCTGTGAATCTGCTAGCTGAAATATTGATAAGGTTTTATTAAGTACTGTTTTCCTCGCCATGAATGAATAGTTCAAAGCATCATATACAAACAATCAATGAAATCAGTTTTATAAAGATAAATGCACACTAGCTTTGCGCCTGTCAAAGTTATATGTCAACAGTGATATGATGCATTTCAACAATACCTTTTTCGAATCTGATGAATAATATTCCTAGAGCTGTAAAAGCCAAATAAAAGATACATTTAAAACTGAAAGCAGTAGATATTTGGAACCCACTGATGAGCTGACCAAATGCACTATAAGGATGCAAGGGCCAAAAACAACGATTTTGTGAATTTTTGATCAATGACTATTTTTATATTTTAAAAATTCATAAAATGGATTATTTTTGGAATTTTTATTCAGTTTTATTTCATTTGCGATGGAAGATTTTTATCATATACATTTTTAAAGTTTTCGATCAATTAATTCATATTTGGGAAATATTTGATTTGTGCAAAATGGAGAACACGAAATTTTCAAAATATTTTAATGGATTTTACAGCTCGTGAAAACTCTGTTGGTAATTTTATTTTTGGAACAAAGTTCCTTTAGTCGGCTTACGGTAGGTGTTGACCAAAGAGAGTAAACGTTATCTGAATAGGAGGTACTAATAAGCTCTAGCCAATCAGAATCTTGTAGCATCAACGTGTCATAGTGACGTAAATGGAAATGAGTATAGGTGGCTCTCGATTGGCGTTTGGTTCGGTTAGCGGTTGACGTTAAAATGACATTGTTGTTTTCTGATTGGCTGAGTTAGGGAGTTGTCATCCACCAGCCAATTAGGAAACGACGATGTCATTTTAACGTCAACTGCTACCAGAACCGAACGCCAATCGAGAGCGGCTCATGTTGAAGTTTCAGTGGCGGCGGCAGGTATAATTCATATCATGCACTTTGAATGTTCGCTGACCTCTGATAGCTCACAATTTACTCACAACTGGCCGTTACTCACAAAATAACTCACAGACCATGAAATTCCTCACAAATGTGGGTAATAACTCACAAATTGGCAACCTTGGGGATATCAAACACATTTGGGATAATTACGAAACAAAGGAGAGTGCAAAGAGAGTAAACGTTATCTGAATAGGAGATCCTAATAAGCTCTAGCCAATTCCTAGACAATAAGAATCTTGTAGCATTAACCCGTCATAGTGACGTACATGGACATGAGTACAGATGGCCCACGTAACATACAGAGTGGTCCAATATACATTCAAGAGCCTGTAACTCTCAGGTACCAGAGTGTGGAGTGCGCTAGTCCGCCGCTGTCCAGAGATAATGGTGGCCATGACATGTCCATATACGTCACTAGGACTCACAAATGATCTTTCATCCCCACCATGTCACCATTGTCTTATGGGGAATAGACTCTCCTACTCAATCAATCAATCAATTTATTTATCATAAAATATACATATAAATTCAATCACAAGGACCAAAGACAGATGCATGTTTATGACAAGTCACAAATAAACATCAAAACAAAATAAATTAAACATCAAAACAAAATAAAATAAAATACATACCATTAGATTAAAATATATGATAAAAATTGAGAAATTCATCTTTGCAGGAACATACTTTTCGGACAATATATCATAAAAAGGTAGAAGACGTGAATGCACAAGAGACAACAAGAGAGAGAGTCGTATATATAAGTATGCTATATTGAATACAAATCAAATCAATTGCATATAACGCGAACATAACACAAATTATACTAAAGTACTCATCTATAGTGTAGCAGGCCTTCTGAACTAGCTGTTGTTTCAGTCTTGTTTTGAAAATATTTAAATTGAGGGAGCTTTTAATATGCTCATCAAGAGAGTTGTATAATTTACAGCCAGTAAAAAAAAAACTTTTTTGGTACAGCGTAGTCCGGTGATTCTCAGGTTATAGTTGGCCTTTGAAACGTGTATTATGGTTATGCTTCTCAACAGTATTCAAAAACTTGTTTTTATTTTTATAGACGTATGTACAAACTTCCAGTATATATAAGCTTACAACAATTGGGATTTCGAATTTTTTAAAATAATCTCTGCAGCTCGTTCTAGTATCGATACTAGCAAGAATTCTAATCGCATATTTCTGAAGTACCAATACTCTATTCACATGTGCACAATTTTCCCAAATCAAAACTCCATACTTTATATGGGAATGAAAATTTGCATAGTACAATGACAGTAGTGTGTACTCACTACAGTGGTTCTTCATAAATTTCAGACTATAACAGCTACTCTGTAATTTTTTACACAAACAATCAATATGACAATCCCAGTGAAGTTGCCTATCATAGGTAACCCCAATAGTTTCACTGATTTACTACTTACTATTTCATCATTGGAACCTTCAAAAAGTTTGATTTCATCAGTCCTGCCATTACCAAAAAGAACAGTTATTGTTTTACGATGATTCAGTTGTAGGTTATTATTGTTGGACCATTTTACAATATTGGCAAATACCGCTTCAGCAGTAGTTTTCAGCTTATTGAGATCCTTGTCAACAACCAAAATATTCGTGTCATCTGCATAGCAGATAACATGAACATTCTGAACCCTTTGAATATAGAGAATGAGATCGTTAGCAAAAATGTTGAAAAGTAGAGGACCTAAGACAGAACCTTGCGGCACACCTTGCTCTACATCCATTTCTTCAGAGAAAATGTTATTGACTCTTATTATTTGTTTTCTTTTACTGAGGTATGACTCGATTAAAGTTAATGGCAAACCTCTTATTCCATATCTCTAATTTGGCAGTGATTAATCGATGATCCACTAGGTCGAAAGCTTTCGAGAAATCAATGAAAATACCCAAAGCAAACATTTTTTTGTCAATACTTGAAATGATCCGACCGCTGAACTCAGATAGTGCTGTCTCTGTACTTTTGTTACTGCAGAAACCATGTTGGTCGGACGATAAGAGTTTGTACTTAAGTAAGTAATTGGTTAACCGATCCTTAATTGCCATCTCAAATAATTAAGAGATACTGCATAACAGGCTTATTGCTCTGTAGTTAACAAAATCATTCGGATCTCCTTTCTTGTAAAGTGGCAGATAACGTTTACTCTCTTTGGATGAGAAACACATCAAACAACTGTCATTGTCACGGAAATTTTGTTCCAGAGAGAATCTGACTCTGCGTTAATTAGGATCTTTCTCTCTCTCATCATTTTTCGTCCTCTGCTTCCGAACAGTCAAAAGTATGTAGCCGTCAAACGAGTCCGGAGACCTATGCTGATATCGATGACAATATATCGGACTCCTCAAACCGTACATTATATAAAAAATTCAAGAAAATGAACCGATTTTTTCTCCAAATACAGGGTATTCATTGAAAAAAAAACGCATTATTCTAAGAAACTTGGACTGTATCTTTTTACTCACCCTGTATACATGGAATTACTATACGACGTTCTCAACATTGAGGATGTTTCATAATATATATATGACATGCTCCCCTATCCGAACTAAAAAACGAGGGGTTAACGTACCCCTATTTTCGAACCACCCTGTATAAAAAAAATAATGTCAATTAACTTCGATCAGATTGAGGGAGTTTATCCAGGCTAAATTGAATCTTCAATTTTCATCAGAGAACTCACACTGGTTGGTTTAAAATTAATCGAATTGTTTTTTTTTTGTTCACCCTGTTATAGAGCACAAAACGAAAAAGTATAATGGAAACGAGATCAACGTGACATTGTACATCATTGAAGCATGGTATTCCCAGAATAAATAGGCGTTTGGTCAATTATCGGAATTGTAAAAAAATTTGAGCAGAAAGCTTCACTTTTCATCTTTCACACCCTGTATCTCGAAAACTAGTCGGTGGACTTTTTAGTGCCCATGGACACTTTTGCCGAAAAAGTCAAAATCTACAACATACCAAAAATTCAGTTCAAATTAACCGAAAGCTATTTTCCATGAAGATGGTACGGGATCGTTTATTAAATCAAAATGGCGGCTCCAAGATGGCCGATGAACTCTGGTTTATGGTCCGATTCTATTCAAAATTGGTATGTGGGAGTTTTTGGGGCCGGAGATTATGAGTTTTTTATCAAAATTCATCAATTCAAGATGGCGGACGAGTTTTGTAATTATGGCCCGATTCGATTCAAAATTGGTATGTCGGGGTTTTTGGGGATGGAGATTATGAATTCAGCAACTCCAAGATGGCGGATGAGTTAATCTTTAGATGGACTCCTCATTGAAGGACTAGATAGCTCAGAACTTAGAAGGAAAAAAGGCCTCATAATAACGATGTTTCAACAAAAATGCATAGATTAAGGCGTACTTAAGTACTATAAAGCACAAAATAAAAATCCTTTTCAAAGACAAGCTTTTGTTCAAACGCACTAAAAACTAAAAAATAATTGCTTAGGATGTGTGACGTAGGTTATAGATAGATAATTTAAACATATCTCATTTGAAGCGCACTCTAACGGTGACACTGTATATTCGTTTTATTTGTGGGTGTTTAGGTCTGATGACATTCCACAGAGAAGAAACGACAAAAAACCGTGCGGAACCAAGATAAACAGCAATCCATTTCAAGTCACGACCAAGGAGCAACTACAACAATATTTATACCATGTTTCGCAATATAAAGGGGATAAAAACGGAACTCCGAAATAACTCGGGGTTTTTGAGAACAATTGAAAACATATGTTTTCTCAACGCATAACAAAGAGCCAAATAGAATGCACTAAAATTAGATTATATTATTAGGTTTTGCTATGCAAAAAATCTAGGATAAGAACTATTTAGTTCATACATACAGCGTGTTTCACGATAGG
Source organism: Gonioctena quinquepunctata (assembly GCA_018342105.1). Classification (NCBI taxonomy): domain Eukaryota; kingdom Metazoa; phylum Arthropoda; class Insecta; order Coleoptera; family Chrysomelidae; genus Gonioctena; species Gonioctena quinquepunctata. The sequence continues at coordinate 427,557 of JAFIRS010001082.1, forward strand.
TGGAATATTAGAAATATCTTGAGAAAGGAACGACATAATATTTCTAAAACTTGTCGGCGTGGATAATCCAACATGCTCTATCTATCTTAAATATTTTCATCAATACGTTGCCGCTTGTATCAGAAAGTAGTCGCTACTTTGTTATTTCAAATGGAACACCCCGTATATTATATCATCTTTGGAATCGTTATATGATTCCTCATAACTTTCCCTGTTAATTCCCTATACCTATATGTGACAGTTTTCACGATAAAAAATATTTTAAAAAAATTGCACAAGTAACCCCTTCATCACCTCACTCACTTCACACATATACGCGCATATCGATAATTAAGTTATCATCATCAACATTTTCTGACAATTTATACCTGGTGATTCTAATTGGGTTATTTTATACTAATTACTGTTCCTCAAGTCACTAATGGTATCTCGATGGTTCTATGAGGATCAAAGTAAACAAAGTGGAATACATAGGCCTATTATCCTCATTAGTTAAATTTTTATTATGGTTTTTGTGAATAACTATGCTAGCCAGGCAGCTTATTCTCTGCTATCGTTGACCGATTTGATCATTTTCAAATTATGAATATTAATTTTCGATTCCGCCACATTTTACTTATATTCTCCCTTCGGTAGGTAGCATGGGCCAAATGTTCGTGGAACCTTTTGTCTTACCGTAATAGACTTTGTCACAATTTTGACAACTATTTCATAAATTCCCGAAGTTTTGTCCTTCGTGTTTCCTAATAACGTTTGCAAGTTATTTCTATTGCTATTATTGCTTATTAAATGCTGCAATTCATGTCCATTTATTTCTTCAGGTACTGGTGGTTCTGGTTCATTCATCCTACGTGCAATGTTATGTAAAACCCCAGTTGCAACAATGACAGTTAGAGTGTTCTCTAATTTCAATCTACTCCCTTATGCTAATATTGGAAATCGTCGTTTCCAAATGCCAAATAGTCTTTCAGCCACACCTCTTGTCCTGATATGAGATTCATTGTACAGTTGCTCTGCATCATTCGCTGGATCCGGTAAGGGTGTTAATAAAAAATCCCTCAAACAATAAGCGCTATCTCCTACAAGAAAAATAATTAGGTACACATTGCAATCAGTATCTACCTAGCAGAAATGAATCTGGGTGAGTGTTATTTTCAAATTCCCTCCTTATATTGGAATTATTGAAAATAGTAACATCATGTGCAGAACCAGGCCATCTTGCGACCAAATCAATTATCTCATTTCTTGCATTCGATATCACTTGCACATTTATTGAGAAGTAGTTTTTTCTTTTACTAAATACCTCTGTATCTCCTCCTAAAAATGATGTAATAAGAGTTCTTATTCCAAGCCCAGAGTATATAACTGAGGACTCACCAGGTGATTGCATGCGTATATGTGTGCAATCTATAGCACCTATAACTTTGGGAAATGAAGCAATTTCATAAACATTGTTTTTGGCTTCCTGGAACAGCTGCAGGATCTCTAGGGAATTCAACAACTTGCGGTGCCAATCTGGCTTCTGAAACTTGTATCACTATTCTGCAGACAGATGAGGTACTGATTTTACAAATATCTGAATTAAACATCAGTGTAATCAGAAGCCGGTTCATAGGGGTTAATGAATGATTACTGGAAAAAATAATAGACAAATGTACAATATTTTTAATGAATACAGTATGACCGACGATTCTACTTACACATCAATTGGAAATTCAAGATGTGGCTCAATTCTTGGAAGAAAATCCCAAAACAGTTTCCTTTGTCAACCTAAATCTTCGAAAGAAAGATAATTCATCACACAAATAAAATAAATCAGTTCTATTTTGAATTTGTCGCGGAAAACCATTTTTGATTATTTCTATAACTTCTATATCATCCTCATAGGCATCAACACCCAAATCAAAATCGTTGTCTATCATCATAATATAAAGAATAAACACCCGAATGCCTTCTATCCAATATCTGATACTATGTGGAAATAACAATAACATGTAGGCCTTTTGAGATTATAATATTTTTATAAGCTATAAGCTCTACTTATCACGATAAGCGATCCAATTCTTAGGCTTAAAATTAAACAGATTTAAGGTCACCTTAACGATTGGTGGAATGTATAAAGTCAAGCTTAAGCAATTTAAACTGAGCTTATGACATAAGTATGACCTGTGGAGTTGGCACTTAGAAGCATTTTTTAATTTTTTCAATGGTTTTTTAATTGTAACTTGAAAACTAATGAAGCAATCTCGATACTCCCAATGTACGGATGGTAGAGGATTAAAATGCAAAAAAATTAGCCCTAGCACGACTTGATTGGGTTATTAGTAACGGAGAAAAACCGAAAAAACCAGAAATGAAACTGCGTTTTTTTTTAAATTCATAACTATTTTTCAAGTTTTGAAGCAGGAGCTCCACGACATAGTAGTGATTGATATATACTTTATGTGTGAAAAACTCAGGCACTGTTGGATTATTAGTTTTGGCATAATTGCAATTTGATTTTTTAATGCACTTTATTGCAGCAGAACTGGATGCTCATAGGTGGTCCGATTCCAATTTTTCAAGAAGATTTCGAGAGTAGAAATATAGTAATACAAAACGTATATTCTCATTTTGCGTTGAAATGCTGCAAAATAGGTGAAATATACTTGCAAACATGACCGAAAATGGGCGAGTGCGTGAAAGCGGCTGAGTAGTGGGGGTAGAGCAGCAGACGCGGGGAAGCGTATGCATAGTAAAACAAACGCGCTGCGCCCGTTTTGAATCTGCTGCTCTACCCCCACTCCTGAGCCGCTTTCAAGCACTCGCCGGTGTTCGGTCAAGTTTGCAAGTATTTCTCACCTATTTCGCAGCATATTAACGCAAAATGAGAATAGTCATTTTGTAGTACTATACTTCAACTCTCAAAATCTTTTAGAAAAATAGAAATTGGACCACCTATGGCGCATTCAGGACTGCTGCAATAAAGTGCACTATAAAAGTCAAATTGCAGTTATGCCAAAACGAATAATCCAACAGTTCCTGAGAAGTACATATCAATCACTACTATGTCGTGGAGAGCCTGCTGCAAAACTTGAAAATGCCGTTGTTATGAATTGAAAAAAAAAACGCAGTTTTTTTCCGTTACTAATAACCCGATCGAATCATGCAAGAGTTCATTTTATTTGCCTTTTGATTCTCTACAATTCGTCCATTGAAAGTATCGAGATTGCTTCATTAGTTTTCAAGTTACAATTCAAAAACAATAAAAAAAAATGTTTTAAATGTTTATAACAAATTAAGCAATGACAATTGGGAGTAGGAAACATAACAGGATATAACTACGTATGATGGCACAGTCGGTTTCCTGGTAGTATTTTTGTCACGAAAAAACTATTGATTGGTCTAAAAAGGTTCCACGAACATTTGGCCCATGCTACCTACCGAAGGGACATGCTACCTACCGAAGGGATAATAAGTCAAGTGTGGCGGACCATATGATCGAATCTGGTCACGAAATTAATTTTCATAATTTGAAAATGACCAAATCGGTCAACGACACTAGAAAATTTGACTGCCCGGAGAGTATAGTTATCCACAAAAACACATAATAAAAATTTACCTAATGAGGATAACGGCCTATGTATTCCAGTTTGTTTTCTTTGATCCCCATAAAACCACCAAAATCCCACTTGAGGAACAGTAATTCGTATAAAATAACCCAATTAGAAACAACAGGTGTAAATTGTAAGGAAATGTTACATTTTATTTAGTGTAGTTAACCTACTGATGATGACTTAGTTATCGAAATGCGCATAAAGGTGTATGTATGTGATGAAGGGGTTACTTGGGCAATTTTTCGATTTTGTGACACCACAGCATCTAGCCAGTCTTCTTGCTGAAAAATGTCAAATCCATAAGCTACCTTAAATATCTATGTCATGTATCGTAATTCAAAAGTTGCACATGCGCAGTAGTTTTCGAGAACCCGTAAGTAAAAGGACAGATTGATTTCCTTTACTTCACTTTGTTTATCAATCAATATAGTTTATTGTCATGAAGAACGTACATTCTTGTGGACAAAGCACTAACTTATGTTATTAAAAATGTAATGAACTACAACTAAGTCAATTACATATAGGAGATAAATAAACAAATACAATAGTAAAACATGTAAAATATGTAAAAGGTAGTACAACAATAGTAAATTAAAATGAATTAAAAGGAATCAGCATAAAATTCTTCCAAGGTATAGTAGGGTCGCCTACATAGCAAGTGAACAGCCTTTTTATTTTATCCACGGTGTTAATCTCTCGAATGTAATCAGGTAAGTGATTGTACATCTTGCAGCCCTTGTAAATAAAGGAGTCCTTTACTAAAGTTGAGTTTGGTCTGTGTAAGTTGATACTGTTTTCCTTGCGTGTAGGATAACGGTTAACCGTACTGAATTTATTTATGTGTTTTTTTATTAGACAAACTGTCTCCGCAATGAAAATGGCAATAACAGTATGCAACTTATGTAGGACAGAAAGTCGTTTTCATGGATCCCGTGCCTTTGCTTTAGAAATATATCTAATTGCTCTTTTTTGTGAAGTCAAGATGTTTTGCATGATATTATTATTGCAAACACCCCAAAACGGTGTGCCGTATCTCAGATTGGACTCAATCAATGCGTGATATACTGTTTTTGCTGCTGAAGACCCTAGTTCATATGACACCCTTCTTACAGCAAAACAACCAGAGGCCAGTTTTTTGTTTAGGTTAATTGCATGCTCTTCAAATTTTAGATTATTGTTAATGATTCTAGTTCGACATTACCAAGATCGCACTTAAAGTATAGCATGTTGGTTTTTGTTACGTTAAGGGCAAGAAGGTTAGATAGAGTCACACCAACTTTTTACATTGCTCATGTCGCAGTTGATTTTCCTTTCTTAATCAATTTTATTTTTGTTATTCCATAATATTGTGGTGTCAACAGACAAAAATTGTAAATTTGCCCGAGATATCTATTCTTATCAGATCGTTGATGTACAACAAAAAAAGGGTAGGGCCAAGTATAGACCCTTGTGGTACACCACAATTAACCGGTGCTTTATCAGAAATGGTTGAGGTTTTAACCATTTGTGTGCGGTTTGTTGGGTATGATTCAATCCATTTATTTACTACTCCTCTGAAGCCATAGCGGTGAAGCTTAGCCAATAGTATTCGATGGTCAACGCAGTTAAACGCCTTGGAGAAGTCGCAGAACACGGCTGCCGCAGCCTCTCCGGAGTTGACATTTGTGTATAATTCCTGGAGAAATGAGAAGACAGCATGAGTTTTTATTTCCCTGGAATCCATACTGAGTTTGAGATATTATATTGTGCTTTATTAAGAATTTAGTTATTCTGATTTTTACGATTTTTTCAATTACTTTTGCCAGAGCCGGTATTATAGAAATCGGCCGGAAATTTGCTGGCGTATCTTGCGCGTCACCTTTATGTAAGGGAATTACAATAGCTGTTTTTAGGAAGTCTGGGAAAACACCTCTCTGAAATGACATATTAATTAGGGTGGCTAATGTATGAAGAGCGTCTTCTGGCAGGTTCTCAGCACTCTTATAGAAATCTCATCAATTCCATGCGTATTTTTATTTTTAATTGACAACAATACTTCTTTTAGCCCAACAATATCTGTATCATAAAATAAGATTGACTGAGAAATGGCGAAGTTGCCAAAATTTTTATTTTGGGTCTTATGGAGGGTTATCATAGTTATTAAATATATGGTATAAAGTTGATTTCAGTGACATCATATTCCCAAAGTTTTGATAGACGGAATAGTTAAACTTGCAAAATAATTCACGCCAAAATAAAAAGTCACTGCGTCCTGATAACGACAAATACTTTTTGATGTCTCACAGGGATGGATTAGTATGGATTGCCTCTGAATGAAGTTTGGTAAAATACTCATCGAAATCACCTTCACTCGACCTATTAAGAAAATTCATTCATACTCTAGCAATTATCAAACTCCATACGGAGAATCACACAAGTATTTGGGACACTGTCTATACCCACATATCTCGGGACACATTGTAGTAAAAAACAGGCATTTACAAATAACGTTCAAAAATATTCTTGGCATGCTCCACATGGTATATTAATAACATAAAATAAAAAGCATAGATTAATGCGATGTTAATAAAAATACACGTAAAAACGCACAACATTGCTGATTCACATTGATTTTTACCTTCTTCTTCAGTTCTGAAACTTCATTTATTTCGTCCCTTGTGTCATAACCATATCGCCTCGTATATACTGAAATTTCGGAATAAAAGATTTAATTTATACAGATAATGAAAAATAAAGGAGGATGTAGGTAGATTGGACTGAAAATAAAAATAGTTTCTCAGTTCAGTATTTTATAATCGGATATAATGATGTTTTATATCGGGTGACAACGAAACCGTGCGTAAGAAAATGGCTTTCAAGTTTTAGGCCAGTAGATATAGACAATCAATTAACATTGATTCCAAAAGTTTTCAAGCTTCAATGGTATGTTAGTGCATCAATAAAAACAAACTATAACATTTTGCAGAAATCTGCGATGAACGGAACATTGTTTTAATTGCAAAAAACGTTTTCATGCTTTATTATTGCACTGAAAATTGCAAAAGTTCTGCAAACTAGGCATACCTATAGTAGAGGAAAGTGACCAAATATGGAATACCGTTTTGATTTTCAGGCATAACTTTCACAAGTTTTATAAATAAAATACTTTTTGTGGTAATTATTAACAATCATATATTTGCACTTAAGTTTGTAACAATTTTAGATTATTTTGTTCAGTTTGAGGTAAGAAAAATTTTCAAAAACTAAATAACGATAAAGGTACCTATATATGGAATAGGTACCCCAAATATGGAATACTATAATCACTATGAAAAATTAACCTTAACTTATAAGAGACTCTTTGAAAACTTTGGTATAATGGAGAAATGAACACAAATTATTTACAAAAATCGCAAATCCAGGTATCAAACTCTGGCCCAGCGCAATCATTATGTGCCCAGAGCCCACACATGAGGCACTTGATCCATGTTTCCCCATGAGTGTCATTCGAAAACAGCATACCACAGAAAATACACTCCGAATCTTCAGAGTCTGGAGCTGTACATCCTATCAAGGCATCGGGTTCGCTGTCTGTATCAAACAGCATCACCTCCTCATCATCTGAATCAGACATAGGCTTAGTCTTTTCTTTTCTCCATCGTCAAAATGTAGTCTACCAAAAGATTTTCAAGGGTTGTCCCTAAGACAGTTTTCCTTCCGAGTGTAGTAGCTGCGGCTTCTTCTGGAGAAAATTCGTTTTTCTGACATAAACGAAACAAGGTAGATCTTGGCACATCGAAGTGTTTTGCAGCTTTCAAATAACCCATTTTTTTTTCTCGTACTAATTTTATAGCTTCTGCCATATGCTCTGAATTCCATTCTTTTCGCTTCGTTTTCCAATTGACGCCCGCCATTCTGATGAAACCCGAAAAAAAATATAATTAACAAAGTCATTAAGTCAGCTGATACGTCACAGTGTCCAATTATGGAATAGTCCATAATTGGACACTGTGATCCGTCCATATTTGGATTTTCCAACTATTTCAAACTGATATTCACATATTTATATTTCAGAAAGTAATACTATCTAATACCGCTAAAACATACTAAAGAACATCTAAAGGGTCTCTAAAAGTTATAAAAACAATATCTACTGTGTGCACTTTCTGTACGAAAAATAATTATTTTTTACGTACCTTAGAAAGTTATGCGGCAGCGATAAAACAAAACACTGTCACTACGACGAAAGGGCTGGCTCGACTGACATGCTACAACTTGTACGCGTAAATGGGAGTAGAAAGAGACAGAAAATCACTGTTTATTGCGTGTGTGAGTTTGCATTTGAGAAAAATGGGGGTATTCCATATTATGGATACTATTCCATATTTGGTCACTTTCCTCTAATAGTGTTTTACAACATGCATTAAGTTTGCAACCTTGTAAAAGTTACGGAACCTTGTTTTTTGTAATTTTTTTAAGTTTTTCATTTTAATTTGTTTGAAAAAATTACAAAAGTTCTGCAAATTGGAAAAAAGTTTAAAATATCCACGTACATTTGCAACCATTTCTGAAAAACGCATAATTTATTTATCAAACTTTTTTATCGGCGCTCCCATTTTCAATACACACAAGCATTGAAATAATTACAAAAGTTTTTTATTGTGGTTGCAAATAAAGAGAATATTGGTCTTAGTGGGTATGTAACTTTGCAACTTCATACGAAAAACGAAACCTAGTTATCCACCAATATATTCTTTTTGCATTTTTACAACTTCTGAAATAATTGCAAAATTTATGCAAATTGCAATTCAAATTACTACTAATATTTTACGTCAAGCAAGAGATTTGCAACCGTCATTGTTCAACGAAACAGTTTTTTTATAATTTGGCCATAAATGCAAATAGATTTAAGATATATATATTAGACCGACATATCTACAGTGGTCCAGTTAAATACTAGATTATCCATCGCGTATATATGTTATATTTTGTACTGGTTGATTGCATCCGAAGAATAATACGGTTACGTAGATAACCATAAAAAAATTTGAAACTAATTATTGATCTCAGAAGCAATCACTGTTTTCGACTAATCAGCAAAATATTTTCGAATGCAACAATCGAAAAAATACAAAATTTTGCTAAATTCTGCTAAAAAACTATTGGAAGACATTGATTATTTATCGCATTAGAAATGACATGCAATCATTCTTCATTTAAAATGTTTACTTGTCACAACATGACTTTATAGCAATCGACGAGATTTTAAAATGAATAATCGATGCTTTATGGAAGGAAACGTTATCGATTGTATATTTCGCAAGTACATAACTTTCATCATCAAACAGAAATATTGCTGAAAAATTAAAAATTTATGAAATCGATATTACATCTCAAATTTAATTTTTACAGGTATATATTTCTTGAATTGAATAAAATTATAATTTACTTTTCCACTCGAGTTTCTTACTCCAATTGTGGTTTCGCATGAAAAATTCTATTGAATCCGAATGGAGGACTGAAATGTAATCGACACGTAAGAATCATTTTCTTGATTTATAAAAATTTTGAAAATAAAGAGGGAAAACATGTAGGCAATTCTATTTTAGTTGTAGCTCCAGGACTATTAGATGAATGTGCATTGTTTTTTGTTAGTTAAATAGTTGTCTGTCATAAAAATACAATTGTCAGTTTTCTTGTTATTCTGGTAATAAACCATGTTACTAAACTGCTGTGCATTCATTACTCTGTAAACAGAACACTGTGACGTAACACAGTTGTAGGTTAATCGTACTAATGTACAACTGTTTTTTAATTCTCAATATTTCCTACTTTTTTTAATGAATCATGTAAATTATGAAAATGTGTCGAGAGATTCTCGATCCTCCATCAAACGTACTCAAGAGTATTTTTGTATGCAAATTCCTAATTGTAATATGATGTTTTGAATTCATATCGAAAACGTTAGCTTTCAACATTGAATGATTTCACCTACTGTTGACGATCTTCTTGGTCGATAGTTAACTTGGTAACACAAGAATGTCATTTATTAGGTATATAAAAATCTTTATTATTCAGATAACACAAGTGTTGAAAAATAAATATTTTTTTAATTCCTAATGTTTCGCATTGTAACATAGTTTGCAAATTATTATACTGCCACCAATTGGTAAAATGAGTTGTCTGCCCGATTCGCAAAACTTCTGCTTTTTTTGGTAGAGTACAAGTACGAAAATATTTTTCTTTTGATTTTATCCTCATTTCGTGTTGCAGACGAGGTTGCAAATTAATGAAAACATTCTACGTCAGGACATCTCCACTTGCAATCATTATTTGAAACTTTTGTAATAATTCCGATACTTATTTCAATAAAAAAAAACAATTTAATGAAAAAATATATTTTCCGTTTGACGCAAGAGGTTGCAAATTGAAACTCTTGTCAAGAACATTATTTAGTATTTTTTTGAGTTTGCAAACTTTTGGAATTTTCATCGAAAAATTAACTAACAACAATTTTTTTTCGATAAAACAGACATTAAGAGTGGTTGCAAATTTATCAGATGATTTAAATTGCAATTTTTCAAAACTTCGAAAGTTTGCAGAACTTTCCAAATTTTTCCGCGCTAATAATGTGAACATTTATTAAATTCTAATTTTCTACATCTTCCGTTCAGAAAAAAGGGTTGCAAAATCAGACTACATATCATATGAAAGTCCTCTTCACTCTACTGAAGTTTTGAAACTTTTGTAATTATTATTGAATTTTGGGAAAATCATCTCTATTGGCCTATTTGTGAAACAATACATATAACGATAGCATATCATTCTTTAAAAAAGCCGTGAATCCTACATACCGCCTATCTTCTTACCATTGTCTAAAGATATAAGACAATGTTCTTACTATGTTAAAAGGGTGTTTACACAAACCCCGGAAGGTTTTGGGATGATTTGAAAATGTTGGCATGAGGATGTTTTTTTTCAGACACAATATGCACTTTCCAAAGAGCTCTTTAAAGGATGTTAGAAGTATGTATTTATTCTTCTGTGGCATTTCTTTTTATGCCCATTGAGAAGAATAGGCGAAGTAAAAAAAATGTTAACTGTGGATGTTCTTTCTAGACATAACCTTGAGAGGTTCATCCCATATATTCAATATACAGTTATTGTCCAGTTTCATAATGGTTCTCGACAATTTTTTTTGATAACTTGATCATTTCACACAACAAAAAGTACAAAATTTCATGTGAATTAAATCTTAGAATATTTATTTTTTCTCGACCCCTCACTTTCACCATTTTTTTTTATTTTGTATTTCTTCATTTTGATACCAATACCTCCAATTTTACACAGGACAGAAACAACATTCTTATATTTTCATAAGCAAATGAAACCAATATTATTCATTATAATAAAAATGACCTATCCACAATTTGTCATTTCAACTGCGGAAAACGTGGAAAGGATGAGTTGTTAATTATACAGGGTGTTTCTTAAGTACGTGTAGAAAATTCAGGAGCATGTTGCTGACGTCAAAATAAGAAGAAAAGTTCCTATAAACATATGTCTGCAAGTTATTCGTTTCTAAGATGCAGGTTGTCAAAGTTGAATTCTTATTTTTATTTTTTGTGAATACATTTCAAAATAATTGTCATATTCGAATAAAGTTTGCTATCTGGGAGTATTTTTCAATGACAAAATCAAATTTGATGTTAGTTCGTCTCTTTCGTGGGGGTGGCGCCACCTACATGTCTTTTCAGTCATTTGAAATGCCATAACTTTTTTGTACGTACCTGTATCACGTTTTCTAGTGGACAAATAGATTTTTCTAACATTTTTGTGTAAAAAATATATTCTTGGTAGAGGTCGTGCGAGCAACTGTTTTCGAGTTATTGGGATTTGAGATAATCGATGCAAGTGATTTTGAATGAGATTTTTAAATTCAAAATTAATTTAGTTAAAGAAATTATTTTTCTTTAATTTCATTTTAAAATAGGAATCGGGGTTACTACAATTTAATACTGATAATAATAACAGTAATTAAGACCAATTTAATACTAAAACAGTTAGTTGAGGGTAATAATCAAAGTAATTATTCAAAATGGCCACCTTGCATGCGTTGGCTCGTCGTCTCATGGACCCACGTACACGTTCCGTTATACCTGTCAAGTTGTTCTTTGGTTTCTTTTGGCGCCGTATAATCTAGGGCCTTCAAGTGACCCCACAAAAAAATCGATTGGATTCAAATCCGGGGACCTCGGAGGCCAGACTTGATTTGGAACTTCAGCGTCTCGACCAATCCATCTGTTTCTAAATCGCTGATTTGAAAATTCTCGAACTATTGAAGTAAAATGCGCTGGCGCTCCATCATGCATAAACCATATTATTTATCTCACTGAAAGTGGAATGTCTTCAAGTAATTCAGGCAAAATATTTCCAAGGAAATCATGATAAAAATTTCCATTAAGCATCCCTGGAAAAAAGTGGGGACCAATCAAATAATCCTCTGCACACATTCAATGAAAACTGGTGTTGAAACCTGGACTGAACTATTGCGTGAGGGTTTTCGTCACACCACACATGATTATTATGAAAGTTCATTATGGCGTTCTTTGGGGATTTCTAAAAGACATTATTAATAATATTCAACTCATTAGAGACACGATTCGACTTGAAATAGAGAATGTGAATGTTAATAATGAAGCAATTTCCAATGCATTAATAAATATATGAAGACGTTATCAATTATGCATTGACAATAATGGTGGACACATTGAACATATTTTATGAGTTATCAATTTATTTAAATTTCCTAAATAAATCTTTGTTATGTATTTTTGTTGTATAAATATTTGAACTTTTTCTTCCTCACTGTAAACCATTTTGATTATTCCATTAAAGAAATGTCACTAAACAAACATAATATAGTTTTCATTTTTTAGCGTTAAAAATGTTAACTTTCATAGGATAGGTATTTACAGTAACAACTAGTCTAAGTTATTCGACGTTTAATAACTCAAAAACGGTATAAGATAAAGGGTAACATATGGTATATTTTTTAAATCGGAAATAAAATATCATTCCAAAAATTCAATAATATACAGGGTATCCTATTAGAAAAATATATCCCCTGAAGTCTGTACGTATTTACATTTAACTTTTTTTTTCTATAGGCAATAATGATAATGGATGGGTAATTTATAGTGAATAACCCGGTACCTCCGAAAGTATCAATGAAGTCAACAATGGTTAAAAATATAGACAAAATGACGAGGTTCATTCAGTATTCGAAAGAATTGAGGGGTTAACTGAACAAAATCACAATCCCTACGTACATATACCGGGTAACCCGAAACCAATTTACCCCCCTGTTGTTATTTTATATGGATGTTTCAAATTCGGAACTTCGATTTGATGTTATGAATGTACAATTTACCAAATATGACACTTCCGGTTTGACCGGAAGCGCATCCAATTTTTATATTTTAAATGGAAAGTATATATTTTTTTGAAAATTACGATTCGGTATAGAATTACCTTTCCAATGATATATCACAATCATACTTCCAATTCACAATCTGCTGATATAATTGAGATTAAAAAAAATACTTTTTGTATTCCCCTCGTAACGGAACATTATCATGAAAGTATGCTATGGAAGATTGAACAATATCATGTAAGTAACAATAATTCATGGCCAAACTTTTTACACAATAAGATTTATGCAGACTAACTATTTTTACGATTTAAGTTTTTCTTCATTTTTCAACATTAATACACTCATTTCTTTTAAATGCTAACATAGGAATTTTTAAAGTTGGTTAGAAACTCCAATATATATTGAAATACAAAACATGAAAAAACCTCCATATTTTTGTTTCATATTTATTTTATACGAACGTATTTTATACGAACGTATTTTATACGTACTATCAGAAAGATATTGCTGGGTCTCAACACCAACAAAGCCTGTGGATCTGACGGAATCCCGCCGATTGTTCTCAAGAAATGTGCCCCCGAACTAACACCTGTTCTTTGCAAGTTGTTCAACCACTCTTACAATTTGGGGGTATTTCCATCCAATTGGAAAATTGCAAGAGTACAGCCAGTCCCTAAAAAAGGCAAAAAGGCCCTACCTAGCAACTACAGACCTATCGCACTGCTATCTATTATTTCAAAGGTAATGGAAAAAGCCATCAACATCGAGTTCATGAAATATCTGGAAGACTCAGGAATTGTCAACGATAGGCAATATGGCTTCCGCCATCAGAGATCAACTGGTGACCTGCTGCTACGCTCTCACATATATGGCAGCTATCTATTGAAAAGTATGGAGAAACTTTAGCTGTGGCATTCGATATCTCCAAGCGTTCGATCGAGTTTGGCACCAGGGACTCCTGCCAAGCTTCTGTCTTATGGCTTGCCCCTCAGCTGTGTTCTCTGCTTGCTAGTTTTCTCTCAAACATGTCTCCATGTAGTGGTCGATGGAGCTTCATCTGACACTCTACTCATAAATGCTGGTGTTCCGAAGGATCTATTCTCGCACCAACACTATTTCTACTTCACATCAACGACCTGTTGAAAGCAACTTCATGTCCAGTACACAGCTTTGCCGATGATAGTCCCTCCATACGCTTTCTTTCCAGGGCCCCTATATCAGCCCGTGAAACCAGAAATGAACGAGGAAGAAATGTTAATAATATAAATATGGACTTAGCAACAATTCTCGAGTGGGGATCTAATAACTTGGTAGAATTCAATGCAAACAAAACACAAGCATGTCTTTTCTCTAAAAAAGCCGATCTCACTGTGCCTAACATAACTTTGTCATGAGTAACCATACCACTGAAGTCATCCATATCGATGCTTGGTATTACTATCAGCAATAACCTTTCCTGGGAAAATCACGTGAGGTCCATTGCCAAAGTGCATCCCAAAACTTGGTTTTTGTTTCGTGCCAAGAGCTATTTCACCCCAGTCAGCTGCTTATGATCTATAAGGCACAGATCCCACCTGTCCTGGAATACTGTTCCCATATTTGGAGCGGCACCTAAACATATCCTGAGGCTATTGGATTCTGTCCAAAAAGGGCAATTGTCCCGTCGGTGATGCCTGCACAAACTCGCTCACTTGTCTGGAACACCGTAGAAAAGTTGGCGATTTGTCTCTATTTTATAGATATTTTCATGGGCGATGCTCTTCTGAAATATCAACAATCGTTCCTGCTTTGGCAGTCTCTTCGAGACTAACCCGTCAAGTTCAGTCATCACACCCCTTCGTGGTCACTTTGGAGACCTGCAGAACATCACTTTCCAAAGACTCGTTCATCCAACGAACAGCGAGGCTTTGGAACTCATTTCCTAGGGAGGTGTTCCCCGAGGCATACAACCTCCAGAAATTTAAGAAGAACATATATACCTACATTTGTACTGAACCTCTCAACTTCATCTCAATCCCAACATTAGGAATCCCTTTTCGGGGAACCGGAAAAAAAAAAAAAAGATAATTTCCATGATATACCTACATTTGTACTGAACCTCTCAACTTCATCTCAATTGGCTATGATATTGAATTTCCTCAATAGGTCTCGAATTAGTTTTGAAACTGCAAAATCGGACGCAAAAAAATATTTATTTCGATAAAATATTAGACATTTGGAACATGTACAGATTTCTAACTCAATTCAAAAGAAATTCAACACCTATGACACACTCAATTAATCTAATTGTTCAAAATGTCGCCCGTTAACGTCAATGCATTTTTTATTTTTTCGGAGCATGCCCGCATAACATTCACTAGTTGAGCCGGAGTAATTTCGTTGATGGCTCTCCTTACCCTGTCTTCAAGTTCCTCGCGATTTTGAGGTTTATTATGAGCATAAACTGTATTCTTCAAGTGAGACCAAACAAAAAATCCATTGGCGTTAGGTCTGGTGACCTTGGTGGCCAACGAACTGGACCATGAGTGCCAATCCAATTGTTTTTGAAAGTTCTAGTAAGATGTCCTCGGACTGCGTTCGAATTATGTGGAGGTGCTCCATCTTGTTGGAAATACATAACGCGATGAGTCGCTAAGAGAATGTCTTCAATAAAATTTTGGATTTCATCATTTAAAATTTGTAGGTACCGTTCACCTGCTGAAGCTCCATCAAAAATAATCGGTCCCACTATTCTGGTTCCAAAAATTCCTAGCCAAACATTGAATCCGAATCTTCCCTGGTTTCTTCCTTC